>JASVEL010011854.1:0-89115 GCA_032618575.1 Nicotiana noctiflora
GCAATCAGGCTCAACAGGGGTATCAATGGATAAAGTGTTTGGATAGGGAATAAAATGCCTTCATCATTTCAATTTCAAAATTATGAAAAATACAATTGTACATATGAAAAAGGAATCATACATAATATCTCTTGACTGCATCGAAGTTGATAGCAGTCTCTACACATTTTCCTTCAACATCTGTTAAATATAAAGCTCTGTTGGACAATACCCGGGATACCATAAACAGCCCTTGCCAATTAGGTGCAAACTTTCCTTTTGCTTCGGCCCAGTGAGGTAAAATGCGTCTTAGCACCAACTGTCCAACTTCAAATTTCCGTGGACGCACTTTCTTGTTGTACGCTCTGGCCATCCTCCGCTGATATAATTGTCCGTGGTAGACTGCCGCTAGTCTTTTCTCATCAATCAAGCTCAATTGTTCTAACCGAGCTTTTATCCATTCATTATCATCAATTTCAGCCTCAGCTATGATCCGAAGGGAAGGTATTTCAATTTCTGCAGGTATGACTGCCTTCGTTCCGTACACCAATGAGTAAGGTGTTGCGCCTATTGAAGTACGTACAGTTGTACGATAACCCATGAGAGCGAATGGTAATTTTTCATGCCAATGTCTTGACTCTTCCACCATCTTCCTGAGAATCTTCTTAATATTCTTATTTGCAGCCTCCACTACTCCATTTGCTTTAGGCTGATAAGGTGTAGAGTTACGGTGCAAGATTTTGAACTTTTAACACGCCTCAGCCATGAGGTGATTGTTCAGATTTGCTCCATTGTCCGTGATAATCACCTTAGGAATTCCAAAATGACAGATGATGTTTGTGTGCACGAAATCTACCACCGCCTTCTTTGTCACTGCTTTAAATGTCTTCGCCTCCACCCATTTAGTGAAATAATAAATTGCTACCAAAATAAACATGTGCCCATTAGATGTTGCGAGCTCTATTGGTCTGATGACATCCATGCCCCAAGCGACGAATGGCCACGGTGCTGACATTGTATGCAACTCATAGGGTGGAGAGTGAATCAAATATCCGTGTATCTGACACTAATGGCATTTCCGTACATATATAATGCAATCACGTTCCATGGTGAGCCAATAATATCCTGCTCTCAGTATTTTCTTGGCCAAAACATATCCGCTCATATGAGGTCTACAAGCTCCTGCATGTATTTCAGCCGTGATTGTGTCGGCTTGATGTGCGTCTATACATCTCAATAGACCCAAATCTGGTGTTCTTTTGTATACAACTCCTCCACTGAAGAAAAATCCATTTGCTAGTCGCCTTATAGCTCTTTTTTGGTCCCCTGTGGCTTGTGTTAGGTACACTCTTGTCCTCAAATATTCTCTAATATCATGATACCACGGCTCACCATCAAGTTCTTCTTCCATGGCAAAATAATAAGCATTTTGATCAAGAACTTGTATCTGTAATGGATCTATGTAAGCTTTATCTGGATGGTGCAACATGGATGATAATGTGGCTAGAGCATCCGCTACTTCGTTGTGCATTCTTGTGATGTGCTTGAACTCTATTGATTGAAATCTCTAAGATAGTTCATGCAGGCACTGCCGATAAGGTATAAGCTTCAAATCCCTTGTCTCCCATTCTCCTTGAATCTGATGTATCAAAAGATCTGAGTCACCCATGACCAAAATCTATTGAACATCCATGTCTATTGCCATTCTCAATCCCAATATGCATGCTTCATACTCGGCCATGTTATTAGTATAGAAAAATCGAAGCTGAGCGGTAATAGGATATGCTGACCCGCTTCTGAGATGAGTACTGCTCCAATTCCGACCCATTTGCTGTTGACGGCCCCATCAAAGTACATTTTCTAGCCTGGCTTATTGTCTTGTTCCACTTCTTCAATATGCATTGTCTCCTCATCAGGAAAATATGTCTTTAATGGTTCATACTCATCATCGACCGAATTTTCTGCCAAATGGTCTGCGACTGCTTGTGCCTTCATTGCAGTGTGAGTTACATAAATGATGTCAAACTCTGTAAGTAGAATTTTCCATTTAGCAAGCCTTCCTATGGGCATAGGCTTCTGGAATATATACATCAGTGGGTCCAACCGAGATATCAGATAAGTAGTATAAGCCGACAAGTAATGTTTCAACTTCTGTGCAACCCGTGTTAAGGCACAACATGTTCTCTCCAACTGAGTGTATTTTACCTCGTAAGATGTAAACTTCTTACTAAGACAATATATTGCTTTCTCTTTCTTCCCTGTTTCATCGTGCTGCCCCAGTACACAACCAAAAGAATTATCCAATACAGTCAGATAAAGGATCAATGGTCTTCTCAGTTCTGGGGGAACCAATACATGAGGATTAGCCAGATATTCCTTAATTTTGTCAAATGCCTCTTGACATTCATCATTCCAATTCACCGCAGCATCTTTCTTCAGTAATATGAATATGGGATCACAAGTCGACGTTAACTGAGCAATAAATCTGCTAATATAATTCAACTTGCCCAATAAACTCATCACTTCTTTCTTGTTCTTCGGTGGAGGCAAATTCTGCATTGCTTTTATCTTTGACGGATCTAATTCAATACCACACCGGCTCTCTATGAACCCCAATAACTTTCCTGATGGCACTCCGAAAGCAAACTTTGCTGGATTGAGCTTGAGATTATATCTTCGAAGCCTCTGGAAAAACTTTCTTAAATCCTTGACATGGTCACATTGCTTTTTGGACTTGATAATGACATCGTCCACATATACTTCAATCTCTCGATGTATCATGTCATGAAACATAGTGTTCATTGCCATCATATATGTAGCCCCGGCATTCTTTAACCCAAACGGCATCACCCTGTAGCAATATGTTCCCCAAGGCATGATAAAGGCTATCTTTTCTGCATATTCTTCGTCCATCAACATCTGATGATAACCCGCATAACAATCCACAAAAGAACCAATTTCATGTTTGGCGCAATTGTCAATTAATATATGGATATTTGGAATTGAAAAATCATCCTTTGGACTAGCTTTATTGAGGTCTCGATAATCAACACACACCCTAGTTTTTCCATCCTTCTTTAGAATTGGCACAAAATTAGCTAACCAGGTGGGATATTTAGTGACCCGTATGACCCTCGCCTCGAATTGCTTATTAACTTCTTATTTTATTTTCACACTGATGTCCGTTTTAAACTTCCTTAACTTTTGCTTTACCGGGCGGCATTCTAGATAGATGGGCAATTTATGTACCACCAAGTCAGTACTGAGCCCGGGCATGTCATCATAAGACCAAGCATATATGTCCTTGTACTCATGTAACAAACTGATCAAATCTTCTCTGAGGGAAGTCTCTAAATGCACACTAATTTTTATTTCTCGGACATTCTCCTCACTTCCCAAGTTAATAGACTCCGTCTCATTTAAGTTCGGTTTGGGTTTTCTTCATAATGACTCAAATCTTTACTAATTTCCTCCAATACTTCCTCATCCTCATATCCACTTCATGTTAATTTTCAATTTCATGTATAACTATTCGATTATCAAGACTGGACCGGGAATCCTTCATGCATGACATATCATTGGAATCAACAAATATTGAACTGTACAAAAAGAAGAAAAATAAAATAAGGCAAAAATGGAGGAAGAAAAGAAATTGCATTTCATTGAATTTTTGAAAGGTAACAAGAGTTGGATACATTTGATTTGACAGGATGTGCGATTACAATTTAAAACAAGACAGTTTTGGGAATGAAATATTAAAAGCTAGCTGCCACAACTCCCTCTGGATCGGAAGAGGAGTAGCTTCCCAGTTATTTAGCATAGTGTGGGGTCC
The DNA here is from genome assembly GCA_032618575.1 of Nicotiana noctiflora. NCBI lineage: Eukaryota > Viridiplantae > Streptophyta > Magnoliopsida > Solanales > Solanaceae > Nicotiana > Nicotiana noctiflora. Next base: position 3,812 of record JASVEL010011854.1, read on the forward strand.
CACAAATTGAACATCCATTTTGCTTGTTCTTTCACCCGTCTCCACCACATTCACATCTTCAAATAACCTCTCAAATCTTGCTAAAAGCTCTTCATCTAGTTTTATCTCTGCACGGTTTGGCATGACAGTTGCCAGACGTCTTTGTGTACCAGGCTTGACAAAGGAGTTGGATAGTTTTGGGATAGGTTTCGGAGGGTCCATCCTTTCTTTTTCAACTTCTTAGCTCTCTAGATGTCAGTAATGGTTGGCTTGAAACCCAATCCAAAAGTATCAGTGTTGCTTGGAAGATGGATCGGCTGTGTTATACCTTGCAAGGTTACTCCTAAGCCCTTTCCTGGAGAAATCCCATTCTTTATCATCTCCTTGGCGACCATAAATGCTGCAGGGGCCACCGTGGGTACTGGCATGTTTTCTCCCTCAGATATTTTGTTCACAATCACGGTGTCCATTACTTGGTATACCCACAGACCTTTATCTCCTTCTACTTCCTCAAACGGTGTAATAGCATTGCAAACATCGTCTTTCCCGTGCACTATTATTTCTTGCTGCTCCCACTCAAATTTTACCATTTGATGCAAAGAAGATGGTATTGCTTTCGCAACGTGGATCCACAGACGTCCTAACAAGAGGTTGTATGATACAACGATATCTAGCACCTAAAACTCCATAATGAAATCCACTGGTCCAATAGTAAGCTCTAGTATGATATCCCTAAGGTGTTCTTTCCGCCTCCATCAAAACCCCTCACACATACACTGTTCCAATAAATTCTCTCATGATTGACTTTTAGCTTCCCCAGGGTTGACAATGGACAGATATTGGCGTTTGATCTGTTATCCACCAAAACACGGGTTACTACAGATTCTTCACATATTTACCATGAGGTATAATACTTTATTATGCTCCATTCCTTCTAGTGGCAACTCGTCGTCTAAAAATGTTATCTTATTTGTCTCAAAGATATTGTTTGTGATTTTCTCCAGATGACATATAGAAATTTTCTCCGGTACGTGGGCTTCATTTAGAATCTTCATCAACACCTTTCTATGTTCATCAGAATGAATTAGCAAGGATAACAACGATATCTGCGCGGGCGTCTTTCTCAATTGCTCAACTATAGAGTAGTCTTGAGCTTTCATCTTCTTTAAAAATTCCTTAGCTTCCTCCTCAGTGACTGCTTTCTTCACGTAAGTTGGGTTTTCTTTCACCACTTTTATTTTTCTCAGTTCATCTGGGGCAAAGTGTCACCCAGAGCGAGTTAAACCATGAGTTTCACACATTTCTCCCTTAACTTCATTTCCTTTATACATCACTGTCATCTTATCATAATTCCAAAATACAGCCTTGGTATTCACAACTGGCATCTGCATAACTGGTTTGATAACCACTGGCTCTACATAAGCTCCCTTCACAGTCAGCAAGGGCTTCACTCCAGGTACTATTACTTTCACGGGCTCAAGCTCAATCATCAATGATGGTTGTTTTGCTGGTAACTCAATTGACACTTTCTCTCTTTCAACTTTCTCCTCAACCCTGTTATTTGCTTTAATCATCATCACTGTCTAAGAAGGTTTTCTACAGCTCTCTCCCTGTATTAGCTCTATCATATGTGTCTCATGATGTGCTGGCAAAGGATTCTGCGTTATATTGGGAGTCTTTGGAGCTTGCACTTCAATTCTCCTGGAATCAATAAGTTCTTGTATTACGGACTTTAAGTGCCAACACTTCTCCGTATCATGTCCCGGTGCCCCAAAATAGTATTTACAACGGACGGATTGATCTAAATTTCTGGGTGGGGGGTTGGGAATTTTAGGTTCAATAGGGCTCAGCATCCCTAGTTCTCTCAAACGGTGAAAGAGACTGGTATATGATTCTCCCAGAGGAGTAAAAGTTCTTTTCCTTTGAGCCCTATCACCTTTTACTTCTGGATCAGGACAAAAGTTGGGTCGGTTTGGATTTATGTAGGTTTTTTAGGGTGGGTAGGCATTTTGTGCATGGTAGAGATTTTGTGGAGCTGGGGTACGCCATGAAGATGGAGGCGGTGGGTAAGGTTGAGCATATTGGACAGAAAATTGTGGACCGGTTGGAGGATAATATGGTGGAGGTGGATTATATGGTGCTGGTGGATATGGTTGGTATGGGCGAGGTTGATGATGATATGGGTTGGGGCCCCGGGACCAAGATCTTCCTTCAATAACCGCCACTTCTTCCTTTTTTATCTATCCAATCAATCCTCCGGTTCCTGTCTGTATTGCTTGGTTTGTAGCCTTAATGGCTGAGTAGCTCATAATATTATTCATCTTTAGACTTTCTTCCACAAAATCCCCCATCTTTACTACCTCGTTAAAGGTTTTTCCAATTGCAGACACCAAATGGCCGTAGTACGTCGGCTCCAAATCTTGTAAGAAGCAATCTACCAATTCTCCTTCTTTCATTGGTGGATCTACACGTGCCACATGTTCCCTCCACCTAAATCCATACTCCCGAAAACTTTCTCTGGGTTTCTTCTCTATCTTAGTCAATGATAATCTATCGGGGACAATTTCCAGATTATATTGGAAATGGTTTGCAAATGATTGAGCTAAATCATCCCAAATGAACCATCAGGTATGATCTTGTCGAGTGTACCATTCTAATGCCGAGCCACTGAGGCTTTGACTGAAATAAGCCATGAGTAGTTCATCCCTTCCTCCTGCTCCGCGCATTTTACTGCAGTATCCTCTTAGGTGGGCAACAGGATCACCATGGCCATCATACATGTCAAACTTTGGCAACTTAAACCCGGCAGGTAGCTGTACCTCAGGAAATAAACATAAGTCTTTGTATGCCACACTAACTTGGCCTCCCAGCCCCTGCATATTACGAAACATCAAGGCTCTTTATTTTCCGAGCCATCTCCTCCTTTTCAGGGTTTCTAGCAGGTTTCTCCTCCTCTGTCATGTCTATGAGTGGGGTGTAAGAATCATGTTGCTTGAAAGTGGGTTCTGGCGGGTAGTAATGCTGATTCTGGACATGGAATACAAGTTCACTGGAGGATTTGTGTAAAGTAGCTGGTGGCGGTGCCACGTATATTGGAGCGACCTAAGGTGGTAGTGGTGGAGCTTGTTTAGGCAGGGGTGGCGGTGCTTGTGATGTTGTAGCATAATAATGTGGGTAAGTTGGATATATGGAGGATGAATTCATGGTGGGTAGTTCTGGGTTTGGGTTCGGATGAGGAATATATGCGGGGTTGGCTGGGTAAGAAGGTAAGGGTTGACCCCTCGACCAAGCCTGGTACATCTCTGACATCTGTTGTTTCAATTTGTACATCTCTTCCTTCATACTAGTTACGTCCATAACTTCTTCCTCTTGCACAGGATCTATAATCGTAGGCTCGATTTCTTGGGTTACCGCTTTGGTCATGACTTTAGAACGAGTGTTGAAGCTGTGATGTGCCAAAATGCCAGTTGCTAACTGTTTATCTAATACTCATCAATAACAAAAACTTGTTAATAGTTAGATCATAAGGGATAAATATCACAAGTTCTAAAAACCACAACTTTTGCCTAGTAATTATGCATCATCCCGGCTTTATTCTTCTTTGTGATCTGCCAACCCTCTTTCCACTTTTGTTTTTCATTATTTCATAGCTTTTGTTTACTTCTTTTTCTTCTTTTCCTTTTTCTTTTTTCTCTCTCTCTCGTTTCATTTTTGTTTTTCATTCCAATATGTTTGCCTATTGCCCAAGCAATTTTCATATATAAGAGAAAAATAATGGCAATTTCTTTTAAATTTTCATTGATATTCAAACATCAGTTACAAATGATGTTGTACTACAAATGTAGAAAGAAAAATACAAATACAAAAATGCATGCCCTATGAATACATTAAAGCTCCTAGTGCCCGCGAGACATCGTTCGGTCTTGCCGCAGGACTATATGCTAATCCACTTTGGAGTTTGTCCAAGTCGGCCATTACTTGCTTTACAAAGATCATTACTGCTGATGTGAATGTTAACTGAGATATATCTTCGCACAGTTGGCATTTCCTTGTGATGTATTGAGCAATGTTGACAATTCTTTCCCTGATGACCCATTTTTCTTGAAGCAACCTACCAATCTGTTCGGCACGAGCATCTAAGGTTTGTTGGTTCTTCTTTTGAAGTTGTTATAGCTCCAATTCTAACCGATCCATGGCCATATAGTAATGTTCTCTTTCTACCTCAAATTCTTTGGTTTGTTTGCTACTTTTGACCTCGGCTGTAATGATCTTCTTCCTCAATCGGGCTACCTCAAAATTATGTTCATCTTTTAACTGTCGAACCATCCGAGCTCTTTCTTCAGCATTCTTGGCCAGTTATTTTCGAACCCCGACTAATTCCTTCTTAGATTTATCTAGATCAAAGCTATAGTCGTTCACTTTGCGCCATAGATTTTCAATTAACTTTTCATCTCGGGCAAGTCGAACTGGGGTTTCGGTTGTTGTTTTCATCTTTGAAATTTGAGCCTTCAGGATTTCATTTTCTTTTCTCAGCTGTTTCTTTTCACCCTCATCGGCTGCTACTTGTAAGCCGCTTTTGAATTTGAGGTCTTAAAATTGTTTTTCCAACAAGCTGATTCTGGCTTGATATTCACTTTCCTTGGCCATCCAATCATTATGTTCCTTAGACTGCTTGGCTAACTCTTGCATTTGAGGCCTCTTCATCGGTCTCTCATGCTCAACATCTCTGCGATACCATGCAGAATATCCTGGTGATACTTCTCCTCTAGCCCGGTCTCTCACACAAGTGTCTATTCTCAGGCATTGGCATTCATTCCAGATTTGCCGAATTTTTGTTTCCGAGAATTGCCTATCAGGACTGATTTCTATTGCTTGAAGGCTGAGGTCCCTGCTAATAGGTGAATTTGACTATAATTACGCCATAAATAATTATACTTTATTGTTGAATTGATATTGTTTATGATGATAAAATTCTTTTATTAGTGTTTATTGGTGTGTTATAGGTACACATGAGCCATTGGAGACTAAAAGAGTTATTTTGATGTCATAAGATAGTAAAAAGGCCAAGTGAAGAGTTGAAGTGAAGTTGGCATGAAAATTGAAGTAAAGATTCCGGAACACTATTCATTCGCGGTCCATTCGCGACCGCGAATGTACCGCGGAAAAACAAGCTCGCGGAACCTATTGATATTCAGAGACGTTGACTATTCGCGGTTCGTTCGTGACTGCGAACGAACCGCAGAAGCTGCCATAGATTTTAAGGCCAATTGTGTAAAAACTCAATTTTTAAGACCTAAACCTTCTATATAAACCTAGATTTTACCCAAGAGAGGCAAGCATTGTATTTTTCACTACTTTTGTAAGTAAATTAGTAAGAGAGAACACTCTCAACTTATTTCTTTCTTTTATATTAATTCTTTGATTATGAATTTAATTATTATTCTTATTTCTTTGATCATGAGTAGCTAATTCCTTATCTAAGGTTTTGATGGAACCTATTGGGTGATGAACTTCTCGTTTATGTGATTACAAATTATTAGCTATATTTCTATTTGTTCAACTTCATTCTTGTTGTAGTTAATTGGTAGAATCCCCAATTAATTGTGCCTATTTAGTGTGCATAACTTGGAAAAGAGTGCATATTTAGGTATATTGTTGAACAACACCACACCTAGGTTATTGGAGGAATCTATAACTTTAGGCATAAAGGCGGGATTAGGATTAACGAAGTCTTGGGTGCAATCTAAAGTGAACTATTCAAATTAAAGCTAGCTAGGGTAGCTCGGGAGAGTGCACTAGTTAATTATTGTAGTTGCTCGGGAGAGAATTACGGTAAAAATAGCGTTCATGATTGACATAATATATTGACAATTTGTATGAGCATAAACAGAAGGGATTACATCAATAGGGGAAATCAATACCTTAGTCTTTCTCTATATTATTTACCCAATATTCAATTCTTTCTTTTATGTATTTAATTCTTGCAAAAGTTAGTTGTTATAAAACATTCACAAAAATATACTCAAAGTTTGGGAACTTGATTCAGAAGTGTTCTTGGGTTGTGAAAGTTGCAGTTGGTAGGGTAATTCCCTATGGGATCGATTCTGGACTTATTTGACCAGGTTATACTGACTACGTCTGTTGCTTGGACGTGAATCAATTTTGGCGCCATTGCCGGGGAATTAACGGAATTATCAATTGCCATTGACAGAACTACAAGATTCTTGAGTAGTCAGGTTCTTTCTACATTTTACATTGAAATTTTTTATGGTTGTTGAATTGGGTACTCAGGTGCATGCTTAGAAAATCTACAAGGACTGGAGAACTAATTGAAGGACTCTCAGACCCCGAGCAAACTTTCCGGGCACATAACAGGGCAATCAAACAAATTCAGCAATCTCAGTAACCAATCAAAGTAGATTTCGACATGGGAGACATGAGTGACCCAAACCAGCAAGCTGGGTTAAACATGGAAGAGGCGTAGGAGGAGCATGAAGGTGCACTATTTGACTAGGCACAACCAACAACGGATAATTTGGCAACTGCCATCATTGTGCCAGCGATTCAAGATGAGTCTTTCTAGATTACTAATAACATGCTACACTTTTTGCAAAACAAGGGATTATTCTCTAGGTCTCAGGTTGAAGATCCACAACAACACCTGAAGAACTTTCTCTCAATATGAAAGACATAGAGGCAACCGAATGTGACACCAAAAGCCATCAGACTATTGCTATTTCTGTTCTCAGTTACAGGGGCTGCGCAGGTATGGCTAAACTCACTCCCCATAAACTCTATTGCAACTTAGGATGAGTTGGTCAAGCAATTCCACAACAAGTTTCATCCACCTAACAAGACAGCTCAGCAAATTAATGAGATTGTGAGCTTCAAGCAGAAACCAATGGAGACATTACACGAAACTTGGGGCAGATTCAAAGGTATGCTTGTTATGTGTCCTCACCGTGGGATTCCTGAGCAGATGTTGGGTCAAAGGTTCTACATAGGGCTTTCAGACAGTATGAAGAACATTGAAGATGCTTCAGCAGGTGGGGCTTTTCTGAGCAAGACTTGGAGAGAAGGCCAAACTTTGCTTGACAAGATGGCTCAAAACTCCGGGTGGACTACCAGGAATGCTCCTATCACTCTAGTGGTACACTCTGTACCTCTGAATCCATCCAACACTATGGAGGAGAACATGGCAACCTTATTGACACAAATGAGCATCATGACGAAGAAGGTGGAAGAATCTGGGGTCAAGCAGCAGGTTCACATTGTAGACACTACCAATGGTGGTTTATGTACATCTTACATTAGCCAACCCATCGATAATCCATGGGCTGCAGACCAAGAACATCATCACCAGCATGAAGATATGAATTATGTAGCAAATTATGGAGGGCAGCGATAGGGTAACCAGAGTTGGGGTCAGCAGGCTCCACAGCAGTACAGACCTCCTCAACTATAGTATAATACAGCAGGTATGAGGCTACCAAACAACATGGCTCCATATCCTAGACCTCATAATTTCAACAATCAGCAGCAAGGGCATCACCCACCTCTACCACAGCATGGGGGTAGACATGATGATGGGTTCACAGAGTTGAAAGCTATGATGCAGCAGGTAATTGGGTCAAACGCCAAAACCAATGAAAGGATGGACGCACATGACGCAGCTATCAAGAACATGGAAGTGCAGATAGGCCAGATTGCTATGTCACTTAACAATCGTCCTCAAGGGACATTGCCTGCAGATACACAAACAAACCCAAAGGATCAAATCCCAAAGTAGCTGATGGCAGTTAATCTGAGAAGTGGTAGAGATCTTGATGCTGAGCAGGAAAGAGAGAGAAGCAACGCACAGGCTGAGACACTCACTCCAGTGCCCATTTAACTGGATGAGTCCATCGGGTTGACAGAAGTTACAGTCCAGCCAATTGCTGAAAACAAATATATGCAGCAGGGAATGGAGAAAGTAGCTGAATAGGTAGAGCGGCAGGTTGAGAAGAGAGTGATAGAAAAAGAAAAATCCCAAGTGATTGGGAAGAAGAGGCCTCCAGCACCATTCCCCCAAAGGTTGGCCAAGCACCAGAAAGAAGAGCAATACTAAAAGTTCTTTGATATGCTCAAACAAATCCAGGTAAACATTCTGTTAATTGAAGCTTTGAAAGAAATGTCTGGGTATGCTAAGATGATGAAAGACTTCATGTCGCGGAAATTTGATTTCCAAGACTTGGCCACCGTGACTCTTACTGAGACTTGTAGAGTAGTGGTTTCTAGACCCATTGCAGAGAAGCTATCTGACCCAGGTAGCTTCACTATTCCATGCACTATAGGAATCTTTGCCTTTGCAAAGGCATTGTGTGACTTGGGGGCAAGTATAAATCTTATGTCCTTGGTGATTTGTAAGAGGCTAGGCACTGGGAGAGCCAGGCCTACTTCTATGTTATTACAGCTTACTGACAGGACGGTTAAGCATCCATTTGGTATATTAGATGATGTGCTCATCTAGGTGGGGAAGTTCGTGTTTCCCACCAATTTTGTGATTCTTGACTGCAAGGTGGACGAGGAAATTCCTATAATCTTAGGAAGGCCATTCCTAGCCACCGGGAGAGCATTGATTGATTGTGAGACTGGGGAACTCAAGATGAGGTTAAATGATGAGGAGATCATATTCAACGTGCAAAAATCCATGAGGCGCCCTAATGAGTTCGCGAATTGCTCTCTTATTTATGTGGTTGATGTGATCGTGGAGACAAACTATTTAGAATTGACCACTGAAGATCCACTTCAGGCATGCCTAATGAACTTAGAAGAGGTAAATGGTAAAAGTCTGGCAGAGTGGGTGCTATCTCTGGAAGGTAAGGGGTTTTGGGAGAGAGGGCTGGAATTCGAGCCTCTACATCTAGAGAAAAGAGAGACCCCTCCTGCAAAGCCATCCATAGAAAAGCCACCAAAGCTGGAGCATAAACCACTAGCATCTCATCTCAGGTATGAATTTCTAGGCCCTAACTCCACTTTACCTGTTATTATCTCATCTGGTTTGCTAGATGTGCAGGCTCAAAAGCTTATATAGGTACTGAAAGAATGCAAGACTGCCATTGGGTGGACCGTGGCAGGCATAAAGGGCATCAGCCCCGCATATTGCATGCATAAGATTCTCTTGGAAGAGGGGCACAAACCTTCCAGGGAACATCAAAGAAGGCTGAACCCAAACATGAAGGAAGTGGTGAAAAAAGAGGTAATAAAGTGGCTAGACACGGGAATTATTTTCCCAATCTCTGATAGTAGTAGGGTTAGCACAGTTCAATGTGTGCCAAAGAAAGGTGGCATGACGGTGGTGAAAAACGAGAATAACGAATATATCTTAACAAGAACCGTTACCGGGTGGAGAATATGCATGGACTATAGGAAGCTGAATCTAGCCACCCGCAAGGACCACTTTCCACTTCCCTTCATTGATCAGATGCTTGACAGGTTGGCAGGGAGGTCACACTTTTGCTTCCTGGATGGGTACTCGGGGTACAATCAAATCTCTATAGCCGCTGAGGATAGGGAGAAGACCTCCTTCACATGCCTATATGGCATTTTTGCCTTTATGAAGATGATATTCAGACTATGCAATGAACCTGCCACATTCCAAAGGTGAATGATGGCTATATTCACCGACATGGTGGAAGACAATATGGAGGAGTTCATGGATGATTTCTCAATGGTAGGGAATTCATTCGATGAATTCCTTGTCAATCTGACAAGAGTGCTGAAACGGTGTATGGAGACAAACTTAGTGCTAAACTGGGAGAAGTGCCATTTTATGGTACAAGAAGGTATAGTATTAGGGCACCGGGTTTCGAGCAAAGGTATTGAGGTGGACCGAGCTAAAGTAGATGTCATTGCAAAGTTTCCTCCACCAACATCCGTCAAGGCCATTAGAAGCTTGCTTGGACATGCCGGTTTTTACTGGAGGTTCATTAAAGACTTCTCCAAAATCTCAAACCCCCTTTGTAAGTTACTTGAAAAAGATCACCCCTTTGTATTTTTTGATGAATGCATGATTGCTTTTGAGGAGCTAAAGAAGAGGTTGGTCACAGCACCCATCATCATTGCTCCCGACTGGGAGCAACCGTTTGAGCTAATGTGCGATGCAAGTGATTATGCAGTAGGGGCAGTGCTTGGCCAAAGGAAAGACAAGTTGATGCATCCAATCTACTATGCTAGTAGAATATTGAGTGGAGCACAGCTAAACTACACAGTGACGAAAAAGGAGATGCTGGCGGTAGTGTTCGCATTCGACAAATCCAGGTCCTATCTCATAGGATCCAAGGTAATTGTATACACTAACCATGCAGCTTTAAGGTACTTAATTAATAAAAATGACTCTAAGCCGTCCCTAATTCATTGAGTGTTGCTTCTACAAGAGTTCGACCTTGAAATACGTGACAGAAAGGGCACCAAAAATCAAATCGCTGATCATTTGTCACGACTTGAAGGAGCTGAAATTGTCAAGGAGAGTGGAGAAATTCTGGAAACCTTTCCAGACGAGCAGCTGCTCACCACCACTTTCCTTGAAGCGCCATGGTATGCAGATTATGCAAATTACCTTGCCAGCAATATTGTTCCTCACGACCTATCATCGGTCCAGAGGAAAAGATTTTTTCATGAAAGCCAGCTTTATTATTGGGATGAACCCTATTTGTTTAGGATATGTCTTGATAACATGATCCGGAGATGCATCCCCGATATTGAACAATCTTCTGTTTTGCAGGCGTGTCATGCTTCCGCATATGGTGGTCACTTTGGAGGAGTGCGAACAGCCGCCAAGATACTTGAGGCCGGTTTCTATGGCCAATGGTGTTTAAAGATGCACACTTGTGGGTGAAAGGTTGCAACAAATGTCAACGCACTGGGAACATCTCCTGGCGTCATGAGATGCCAATGAACCCAATTCAATAAGTGGAATTGTTTATCATCTGGGGAATAGACTTCATGGGGCCCTTTGTCAGCTCATACGGCAATAAGTACATACTTGTTGCCGTAGGCTATGTGTCCAAATGGGTGGAAGCTGTAGCATTACCCACCAATGATGCTAAGGTGGTGGTAGGATTTCTGAAGAAGAACATTTTCACCCGTTTTAGGACACCAAGGGCAATCATTAGTGATGGGGGTACACACTTTTACAACCGGACATTTGAGAAATTGTTGGCCAAATATGATGTGAATCACCGGGTTGCTACTCCATATCACCCGTAGACCAGCGGGTAAGTTGAGGTCTCCAACAGGTAGATAAAGAGTATATTAACAAAAACAATGAACTCCACAATGACTGACTGGTCCAGGAAGCTCGATGATGCATTATGGGCATATAGGACAGAATTTAAGACACCAATCAGCATGTCACCATACAAATTGGTGTTTGGGAAAGCTTGTCATCTACCTGTGGAACTAGTGCACAAAGCATGGTGGGCACTGAAACAATTAAATCTCAGCTGGGATGAAGCAGGGAAATCTAGAGTGACCGGGTTGCACGAGTTGGAAGAATTCCAGTATCTGGCCTTCGAAAGCACAAGACTATACAAAGAACGGATGAAGCGGATTCACGAGCAGAACATCATCGAGTGTAACTTCAAAACCAGAGACAAGGTACTTTTATATAACTCAAGATTACAGTTGTTCCCGGGCAAATTAAAATCAAGGTGGTCAGGCCCTTTTCGGGTAATTGAGGCATTAGATTCAGGCGCTGTGGAAATTCAAACCATAGATGGTTCACGCAAATTCAAAGTAAATGGACAGCGGTTAAAACTTTATGTTGGCATGGATGACGTCGAGGATAAAGTGGAACTACAGTTAGAGGAACCTCAAAGGTCTAGCAAGCCTTGAAATGCGCTAAGTTGAGTCGTGCCACGACGTTAAATCAGGCGCTACATGGGAAGCAACCCACGAACTTGTTGTCAGTGTACTCATTATAGTTAGTCTATACAAAAAAATAAAAAATAAAAAAATTTCTGCTGTTGCTAGGCGAAAAAATTAGAGAAGCCTCTCTGAATATGACATTTTGTATTTCGTTCGCGACCGCGGTCAGTTCTGTAACGGACAGATATAAAAAAATTTCTCTTTTAATTCCCCCCCCCCCCCTTTTCAATTACCCTAAAAACATAACCCCCCTATTCCCCCAACTTTCAGCCACCACTCTCTCCCTAGTTCCCTCTCTCTAAAAATTCTCTCCTCCTTCTCTCTACTCCCTCTCTTCAATTCTTCTCCCAACAACCCATCTACTCCAATCTTCTTCATCTTTTCCACTTCTCCAACACTTCATAGTAAGTTTGTCTTCTTTGTTTTTCTTTTTTCTTTTTTTGCTTTTTCTCTCTAATTTTTATCCTTAGATTGTGTAGAAGTAATTAGTTTACATTATTATCATCTAATTGTAGAATTGTACAATACATTGCTAGTAGTAGTAGATTCAATATAAATTAATTTGTTTGTGTAGTGTAGTTCTAGTATGATTATTGTTGGAATTATTGATATTGTTGGTATTGTTGGGTCTCCAATATAGTTAATTGTGTTAATTTTGTTGTTTTAGAGACCCAATGTGATGGGTGATATAGTTGGTAATGTGGTTAGCCAATGTGGGTAATTGTATGTTGTAGTATTTGGATATTGAACAACTTGTTGGTTGTGTGTTGTATAAAATTGGAGATGGTGTAGGTTTAATTGGGTCATGTTAGATTGCCAAAAGAAATAAGTGTGGGGTGCTTGAGGTGACTTGGTGAATTTTTCAGATAATTAGTTAATAGTAGGAGTTATGAGATGATAGCACTAAAGAAAATATTGTAATGATCCACGGATGGTGAAGTCTAAGTAGCCAACCGACATACAAACGTTATGGAATTTTTTGGTTGTTTCTCTTTTGTGCAGAATTATGGCTCCTAAAAGATCAAGGCATGCAGGCTCGTCTAGGCAACCGACCTATGACGAGTCTAGATTCAAAAGCGAGTAGACAGAAGTTGGCTTTCATGCCAAGGCTACTAAATCTTGGCTCCAGGAAATTGAAATCGACAGGCTAGCTATTCGGACTGAAAAGCCCAAGATATATGAGAGATCTGTCGCCGAGAAATGGAGTTCCTGTTCGACGCACCAGCCCTCATGAACAAAATGCTAGTTAGGGAGTTTTATGCTAATGCTCCCTACGGCATGTCCAGAGAAGTCTTTGTCCGGGGTAAGTACGTTTAGGCTCATGTACAAACCATTAGGCAGGCTCTTAGACTGCCAACTTTTACTGGTGACGTGGACTACTACCACGATAGGCCTGGTGTCACCTGGGACACCTTAATTGAGGCCTTATGTGTTGATGGTATCCCAATCTGGATAAGAAACAAAACACTCCACTCTAACTGTTTCACCCATACTGCTAAATGCTGGTTCACAATCATATGTAATCGGTTCTTGCCCTCAAGCAACACCACTGATGTGAACTTCAATAGGGCATTACTAACATGGTGCTTTGTCACCCAGCGGGACGTTGACATCGTTCGCCTGATTAGTGACGAGATGGTGATGAGGGGACCCCTCAAAGCCAAGGGTTTCTTTTACCCATCTCTCATTACTACTCTATGTCTCGGCCATTGGACTCTGGTCCTTGCCACGGATGGTGATCTCCCTCTAAAAGCTCCATTCAGAGCTTCTCAAATCTGGGTGGGCCGAGACAATGACCCAATTGATTTGGATGTTGAGGATGACCCTGTGCCGGTTGTCCGGGCTAGGCATTCCACTGACTCTGTCGGACCTACTAAGCACGCTCATCATGGAGCGGGTATGTCTAGTTCCGAGTCTACTATACATATGCTTAGGTCTATGGAGGAGGAGGTTGCGGACTTACACACCTCCGTGGTTGGTTTATACACGCGCTTAGACACGATGTCACAGAGGCAAGCTCGGTCAGAAAATAGGTTCATGGTATGGTTTCGAGCACTGGGTCGAGCGTGTCATGTCAACCCCTCCACCGTCTCTGACTCTAAATGAGTCACAGGTAAGTTTTCTCGCCCTTCTGAGCTATATTTGTATTATTATGTCATGAGGACATGGCTTAATTTTAAGTGTGGGGTGGGAAACTTATCTTGTATATGTTGTACATAGTAATAGTAGTTGTAAATAATGTTAGCTGACTTGGCCCGATGATGGACACTTGGCGACGGGTTTCTTAAGGGTCTAAGTCGGAATAAAAACTATCAAAAATTTTGAAAAATCTAAAAATATTAGTAGAGGACTCTTCCTGATGACGGACTATTTAGGACAATTACTCTTGAGGGAAGTAGTCCATGTAGGAATTTTTCTTTCTTTTATTTTCTTTTTCTAGGTAGTGTATCACCTCCCCCTTGATTTTTCTTTTGACCACAATTTTTTTCCAAGGATTTTTATTGAATCGGGTTAAGTAGATTTTTCTTTTTTAGGATTAGAGGGCAAAGGTTGACATGTAACCCCAAGTATGCACATTAGCAAAACTTAATTGAACTTGAGAATGTATTCTCTAAGCTTGACTGTAGATTCTAAGATATGCCTTAAATTGCACAATACAGCTTGCTTGAATATTGATAGGACTTTGTAGATGAACAGGATTCTAAATGAGTTGCATGCTATGTGTGTGTGAGATTTTACTTACATTATATGTTTTACATGATACCTAGAACTTGCCCGGTGTGTTTGCAAAGCAAAATAGAAGTTGTTTGGTTGTAGAGATGATAGAGGTATTTCTTTGTGTAACCCCATAAATCAATAAGACATGAATTCACCCGTACATAATATCCTAGTTAACCCCTTTGAGCTTAAAGCCTATTCTTTAATAACCCTTGAATGTTCATGAAAAATCAAAATCTTATATTGTTCTACTTTACCTCCTAGAAGCACTTGTGTTGTAATGAATATGCAAAAGTCTAAGTGTGGGGTGAAGGGAAGTTGAAAAGGGAAAATCAAGAATGAATGGCGGAAAATGGTGAGCTGGCAAAATACTGTAAATGCTACAAGCTTAAAAAAATCAATGTATATATGTAAAATAGAAAGGCCAGTTACACCAACAGAAGAAAATTGGGGATTAAAAACAAATAAAGGTGAAAGAATATATAGGGGAGACATAAGGAAGAAAACTAAAAGGGAAGTTGTGAAAAAGGAAGAAAAGTGCTTAGAGAGGTTAGCCACTATAACCAAAAGTATCCTACCCGTCTCGTAGCCTACATTACAACCCTTAAAGACCTCTTGATCTATGATTGAATAACTCGATTAGTGGAGTATTACACTAGGGGAAAGCCTATGGTGTGTCTGTGCATATGAATGTTCTTTCTTGAGAGTGAGTGAATTTTTCTTATATCTATAAGTTCCATGTTCTAAATTGTTTATGTGTCGGAACTTCTATCAATAAATTGTGTGAGGGCATGTAACTCAAGAGGAAAATGGTAAATTTGCAAGTCTATCATAATAACTAGAGTAAGCAATAATCTGTTGGCATGTGAGTTTACGGTTAGGTAAGGATTGTGCATGTCTTAAGTTAATCATGAAAGATAGCTTTTGTGACATATTATTGGGGAAACATTAATAAAATTGGCCTAAAGTGTGATTAACGTTGCTCGAGGACGAGCAAAGGTTTAAGTGTGGGGTATTGATAATAGGTGAATTTGACTATAATTGTGCCCTAAATAATCACACTTTATTGTTGAATTAATAGTGTTTATGATGACAAAATGCTTTTATTAGTGTTTATTGGTGTGTTATAGGTACACATGAGCCATTGGAGACTAAAAGAGCTATTTTGATGTCATAAGATAGTAAAAAGGCCAAGTGAAGAGTTGAAGTGAAGTTGGCATGAAAAATTGAAGTAAAGATTCCGGAACACTGTTCATTCGCGGTCCATTCGCGACCGCGAATGAACCGCAGAAAAACAAGCTCACGGAACTTGTTGAGATTCAGAGACGTTGACTGCTCGCGGTTCATTCGCGACCGCGAACGAACCACGGAAGCTGCCGCAGATTTTAAGGCCAATTATGTAAAAACTCAATTTTTAAGACCTAAACCCTCTATATAAACCTAGATTTCGCCCAATAGAGGCAAGCATTGTATTTTTCACTACTTTTGCAAGTAAATTAGTAAGAGAGAACTCTCTCAACTTATTTCTTTCTTTTATATTAATTCTTTGATTATGAATTCAATTATTATTCTTGTTTCTTTGATCATGAGTAGCTAAGTCCTTATCTAAGGTTTTGATGGAACCTATTGGGTGATGAACTTCTCGTTTGTGTGATTACAAATTGTTAGCTAGATTTCTATTTGTTCAACTTCGTTCTTGTTGTAGTTAATTGGTAGGATCCCCAATTAGTTGTGCCTATTTAGTGTGCATAACTTGGAAAAGAGTGCATATTTAGGTATATTGTTGAAAAACAGCACACCTAGGTTATTGGAGGAATCTATAACTTTAGGCGTAAAGGCGGGATTAGGAATAACGAAGTCTTGGGTGCAATCTAAAGTGAACTATTCAAATTAAAGCTAGCTAGGGTAGCTCGGGAGAGTGCATTAGTAAATTATTGTAGTTTCTCGGGAGAGAATTATGGTAAAAATAGCATTCATGATTGATAGAATATATTGACAATTTGTATGAGCATAAACAGAAGGGATTCCATCAATAAGGGAAATCAATACCTTAGTCTTTCTCTATATTATTTACCCAATATTCAATTCTTTCTTTTAAGTCTTTAATTCTTGCAAAAGTTAGTTGTTAAAAAACCTTCACAAAAATATACTCAAAGTTTGGGAACTTGATTCAGAAGTGTTCTTGGGTTGTGAAAGTTGCAGTTGGTAGGTTAATTCCATGTGGGATCGATTCTGGACTTATTTGACCAAGTTATATTGACTACGACCGTTGCTTGGACGTGAATCAGTCCCCATCTTTTGGTACGACCTGATATCTTCCGAGTTGCCTTAATACTCGGTATGGCACATAAGGTTGGATGCTCTTGAGACCCATTATCAGAAAATGCGACCATTTTGCTGGCATGTATATAACTTCGTTGAGGGGCAACCATCCGTATTCCCAATCTATCTGGCTAGCAGTCAGTGATTGCAAATATGTGATCCACCCTTTTGATCATTCTAGCAATTTAGCTTCGTTTGTCCTCACATAGAATTCTTCAATACACGTATTTTCAGACGATCCATAGCTTGAGAACTGAAGGTGGAGGAACAAATGCTCTATCATCCACATTTGGAGAAGTAAATTGCATCCCTCAAAGAAATCATGTCATGCTTTACAGGATGTGAGAGCACAGAAGATATCGGCTACTATCATCGGTGCCAGTGTACTTTTGTCTTGCACAAGGAGGGTACTGGCAATTTTGGCGACTCTAATGTCAATATTTCCATCTTTCCTCGGGAATATGAGCAATCCCAAAAAGGCTACCATAAAGGTGAAACGCCTATGTTCCTCCCACTTAGCCCGGTTCGCTTTGCTGCAGATTTTGTTTGTTGGATCATTAAATCCCCAATGTGATCATATATGCGGTATATAAAGCTCATAGTGCAGAACCTGTAAACCAAGTGTTCATTGTGAACATTTTTGGCAATTTTTAAGGAATCGAGGAATCTATGTACTGTAATAGCCCTTGGAGCCACCGGATATTTGTCTTTTAGGGGAACCTTTCCTTTCCTGATGTAGTTAGCAATTTCCTCCAATGTCGGAGTGAGCTCAAAATCTGAGAAGTGGAGCACATTATGTGCGGGATCCCAACAAGCAACTAGAGTCCGAATAATATCGCCCCGAGGTATTATGTTCATCAACCCAGTAAGATCTTTTAGATATTTGTTGACCCAATCCTGTCCTTCTTGGCCTAGATCGTTCCACCATAATCGCAACTCCAAAGGGATTTCGTTCATTAGTGCAAAGGGTTCATTTTGTATTGTGCTCATCCCGAAAGGCGATTTATTCAAAAAGGGAAACTCTTTTTCAAAGACAATTTTTCATTATTTCGAAAGAGTTAACCTTTCCATATTTCATTTGAAAATTTCAAGGCTATTATTTTAAAGAAAAATAAATGACTTCAAAGCGGCCATTTTTGCACAAACAGCCTTCCGGCGTCCTTTCGGAACATTCGGCTATTTTCAAAAATAGTATCACTTTGATTTATTGAGAACTAAAACTCTACATTTTTGGTTATTTTTTTAAAAGGGGTGGTTGGACCCATTACGGGTTGCCTACGTATCTCGCCTGGTGGTGAGAATCAAACCTGCGTAGTTCGGTCAAATTGTTTTGTGACCAATTATTAATAACATTATTCCTCCTATTTTCATACTTTCTTTTTCAAGCTTTCGGCAACGTTCATCAATATTTCAATATTTTCTATTCTAAAATTTTCTCTCTTTTTGTTTTCAGGAATTTATTCGGTCAGCATAATAATCCATGACAAATAAATGCAACATATAATATGCTCGGTCTTTGATTCTCGGGTCACTTGTCCTAGATGGACCCAACCCCTGTGTTGAGTCCCCTAAGTCAGATATGATGCACATAATCATCCTAAATCTAGGCTCAATATCCTGATTTTTCATGGTACTAGACTGTGTACCCGAGTGGACAACTCGGATCGAGGAGGGGGCTACGTACCGAGGACCCGCGGGATCATCCGACTTTGTAACTTATCCGGCCTCTATTTCTTATTAGGGTATTGACACTAACAGAAAGGGGAGTCTCAACCAGTAAGCATATCCCCAGAGATAAGAAGAGAAAGGTTTTCGGCTTAATTTATATATACAATTCACGTAGTATCAAAGCGGTAAACATGTAGCACATTGATCAAAGCATATAATGAAATCAAATAATATCAAAACAATAATTTAATCGAGCTCGAATTCTTAAACCCTGAACCGAAGTTCTGGGTTGCTTATCCCCAGAAGAGTCTCCATAGCTATCAGACCTCCCTTTTTTACTACCTTTTAAAGATAAAGTATACCCTTCTATTTACTAATACACCCCAAGAAGGGATATAATAATAACAACAGGGAAGGAGTTTTTCCACTTTCAGGACAATCGGAACGGATTTATTTAGATTTTAGAGTCGCCATTTGGGAAGATAATGGTGTCCCAAATCACCAGTTTAATCCTGAATTCGAGGAAATATGACTCTATTTTAACAGTCCGCGAAACTAGAAATCCGGATAAGGAATTATGTTAACCCGGGAGAATGTGTTAGGCACTCCCGAATTCCGTTGTTCTAGCACGGTCGCTCAACTATTGTATTTGTCTTATTTGATTTCTTTATATGCTTTTTACAAATGTGAATGTCCCGTTTTGTTATTTTAGCGACTTGCGATCGAAAACGCATCTCGAGTCACACCGCAACCAGTACGCTTGTGACTTTAATGTGTTTCAGCTTCACCGGGATTTGAGATTTGAGTCACATAAATGTGCACTCGTATTAAGGATGTATATTTTATTCACGCCTATAACGTCTACGCCTTATTAGCTTTAGGAAAGATCGTGAAATTCGCTAAACGGTCCTTCCGAGTCTAACATTTTATATTAAAATTCATATGGAGGCCCCGTGTATCTTTTCATTTCTAATACGAGGCTCATCCTTTATTTTAGAAGTCCAAACTTATCGTATACTATGATTTGCTATTTCTGTTTTTTCTTCCTAATTAGAGTATGGGTTTGTATTATTTTTAAAACTCATTATTACAAGGTCCAGGCCAATTATTTATTACTAGTCCTGGACTTTTGGACTACTTTAATAGTCCATTGAGGGCAAACGGGCCTCTGAAGCCCAGTATATGTTATATCTCTACTCGAGAACCCAAGGGTGACTTTAATCGAATCTGGGCCTATATTCATGACCAGGCCCAGAGTAAACAGACGAAATGTAGAATAGGTTTGTAATTTCAACATAAAATTTAAACAAATGTTCCTCAAATGACAGAAGAAACCAATAAGATTCATATTATTTCAGAAGGCACCAGATTACATATCAATCGCTATTAATTTCGAATTCTAATAACTAATTGAACAATCTAAGAACAAAAATTTGATATTAACACTATTATTTCAAATACTTAAGTAGTAATTATAATACTAGTTGTAAGCTTATTTGTTACCTAACTTTAACTAAAGGAAAACAACATCAAAATATTAACTAGACAGACTTGAATTATTAACAATTACAGGAATTCTAGAACTAACCTATAGGTAAATCATTGTTAAGTGAAGCTGGTCGACAGAATAGTTTGAACTTAATCCACTTATTACCTTTTCTCAACTAATCGATCCTGATTCAGAACTTAATTAACAGAAGTAGTTAGTTACCAATTTATATATACTAGTTTTATAGGTGTATTAACTTTGTATTAACTTGTTTCGAACTTGGATTAGGTGATAGCTATTTCTAACTATGTATTACTACTATACTAGCTACTCTATTTAATTTCGACTTCATATAGGTGTTAGTTATTACAATCAATCCTAATGAATTACAATGATTCTAAGAAATAACAATTAAAACTAAAAGGAAAAACAGAAGCGAATTCATCCAATCAACTCATGCAGTTTCATTTCTTCAACACAATTGCGATTACATCTTCATGAAATAGAAGTGTACCTGATTCAAAAGCAAATCTACGAGTCTAGGCTTTGAGGAATGGAGAATAGTCAGGAAAATAATAGCAACAGAGCAGCAACAGCAGTGTGATATATCGTTCACAAAGAACAGCTAACAGAATCCCAAAGATAGAAATCCAGCAGATCAACAAAGCAGAATCAAGGAATTCAAGCAGAAATCCAGATGAAACAACAAACAGTAGACCTCTTAATTTATGAACTAGACCTTCATCCTCAAAATATAACCTCAGGTTGTGACCTTAATCTCTCACCCCAATTTCAGAATATATTTTTCAACCTCTAAAAATCTGGACCCTTTTTCAGGCTCTCTAATGGCCTATTTATAGACTGGTTTTGGGAGGAATTGGGAGAAAATTCAAATAAGTTATTTTCATTCCCCTCCCCTTATTCTTTTCAATTACATACAGATTAGTTCATTAAGAGTGTATCGAAATGCCTTAGAGCCCTTGCTAGAAGGTTCTGGGCAATTCTATAGTGTTCTATTAGGTATATTTACTTGGTTACCCTCACTTGATAAGGTTTATTACAGGAATGCCTTTTAACTATGCCCAGTTTGCCCTTTGTTCTATAGGCAATTACAGAAATACTAGGTAATAAAGTCATTTTTAGCCCTATAGGCTCTATTAAATCTTCAGGAATGCCATTTATTGTTCCTGTTATACCCTTATTATTTATCTCAATTTACCCGACCTACTAAGGCATTGGCAGATTAGGGTTATGAATTATTTAATTAGTAACCGCTTTTATAACTATTTTAAGACTTAGTCAGTTTGAGACCCCAAACCCCTTTCATATTTAGCCCACATTTAACAGACCCAAACCATTATTTAACATATAGCCCCGTATTAATACAAGGCAACTAATTAACCAACAGAGATAAGTTTTCAGAAACAACCACTTAATACCACTAAGAAATCAGTATAACCACTTTATAAGAGAGTCAGAAATAACCACAAAGTCTTTACAATCATGACCCAAATCACAAAAGCATTTAGAGATTCAGAATGGACTCACAAATGAATCAGATTATAAATATAGCCAGTTCATGTTATTTTGCACATATAGCCTTAATCGCAAATCAACTTTCTATTAATCAGAACTCAGAGGAAAAATTTGATGATGGTTGAATCCCAAATAATCAAAAACTTAATTTTAGACAAGGAATGATGAACAAACACATAAACAGGCTTATTTACCCATGAATCATATGTGATAAACATTAAGAAACCTAAGAATACTTTAACAGATTTAGGCATGTGTAACAAACAAAGGTAGATATTAAGCATGCAGAAGAGATAGGCTCACAAGAATATCATAGACATATCAATAAAATGTTTTTAGAATCAACAAACAAAGAAAATAGGAATAGAGATAGTAAAACTTAGCTTTTGGGGCTTTCTTTTACCTTCTCTTTTCTTTCTTTCTTTTCTTTCTTTCTTTTCTTTCTTTCTTTCTTTCTTCTTTATTTCTTCTTTCTTTCTTTCTTTATTTATGGATTTCCAAAGTTTCGAAGACTTTTAATCTTCTCACTGTTGGCCTTCTCCGTTGAAGCTTCTTTTATGAGTTTTGGTAGGTGTGGGGTGGTCTGGGGCTTGGTTTGGAGGTTTTGAGGTAAGGTTGTTTTTGGGTGCTCGCCGGAGTAGGGTTCCGGTGAGTCTTTTTGTTATATTCGAAGAGTTCCGGTGAGATTCGAGACCAGCCACCTAGATGAGGTGATAGATCACCTCAAGGCGGTCATATGGTGTTAATCTCGAAGGCTGGTTCATAGTTTTTGAGGTCGCCGGCTAGGGTTCCGGCAATCGGAGTTTCAAGTAAAAAGGGGAGTCTTTGGTTTAATAGGGTTTTTGTGGTAGTTGCAAGGTTTGGTGGGTAGGGGTGAAGTATTTGACGGATGCCCGAGCCGGAGACGGTGGCTGTTATAGGCCAGTCAGGCCAGTCTCCATGGGAGACTAAAGAGGAAGAAGGAGATAGAAGGGAGGCGGCTATGGTTATACAGAGTATATGTGTATGAGTGTGATGAGTTATGAACGGAGATGAGGATATTTATACTCACCTCGTCTTGTGTAATCCTGGCCTTTGGATCAACCAAGATCAATGGCCAGGATCATTTTCTTCAAAACGGCAGCGTTCGATTAAGTGAGAGGCTGCTTCATGTCCGTTGTATATTGAATTTGAACGGCCAGGATTAATTACTTACACTACGTCATTTGTTTTTTTTAATGACGCCGCCCCATCTGATCCGTTGGATCCATTTCACCAACGGCTGAGGTTCATATTGCATGTACGCCGTCGTTTGGCAAAGAGCTTAGGCAGACCAGGCTGGTCTTTTGGGCCTCATGTATTTGGGCTCATTGTAGGTATATGTATTTCATTATATAGCCCAAATTGTATTGTAATTTTTGTATTTTTTGTCTTCTATTTTAATTATTTTTTGTATTTCTTTTTGTATTTTATTTTCTCCTTTTGTATTTGTTTTCAATTGTTATATTTCTTTTATTTCCTATTTTTTCCTAATTTTTCGGTAATTTCTGATATTTTTTGCCATTTTTCTTTTGTTTTCCGGTATTTTGTATTTTTTGTTGATTTTTTTGAATTTCATATTTTTGTGATATTTTCTAATTGATTCCTTTTGTAATTTTAATTTCAACTTTATCACACAATTGCACGTCAAAACTATTTTTATATTTATTTTTATATTTATATTGGAATTTATTTGCTCAGGGCAAAAATCACGTGCTCACAAGTGGTAGTAATGAATGATATACTGAGGGTTTGAAACCCCGTATTTGCACTATATTGTGTTGTGTTAAGATGAAACATGCATCATGTGACGAGAATGGTGATATTGCGATTGGGGATTTGGACTTGGTCCTTCCCGATTGATAGTTTAATGTGCATATTGACTGAGACTGAGCTTATATCTGTATAATTGGACTAGTAGCCATATTTGGGGCCTTGTGCCGATCTGTAGAATCTTAGGGAGGCCTGTGGAGCTAAATGACCCCCCATACCATGTTAAACACATAATCTCAATCGTATTCGTAGCTGTATAGCATGACATGAACCAGTACTAGATGTGTACTCTAAGTGAGAATACCTAGGGTTGAACACCCTGTTCTAGCTGAGTGGGCCCGAGAGGCCGAGTCTATATTGACTAAGAGGGGTCGAGGACCCATAGTGACGTATTGATATATATACCGGATCGCGCTGCATGTAAGGCCCCGAAAAATTTTGCTAAGTAATTTAGGATTTCATAGTGTCACACAGGCTTATTATAATATTTTTATATACTATTAATATGGTGGTGATTAATTAGACTTGGTAAATATGAGTATAAGTCTTATGCTAAGTTATGTGAGGTCCAAATGGAAGCCTAGGTGTACGCCAAATGAGAAAATTTTCAAAATAGGCCAAAATTCCAAATGAATTCGCACATGGCTCCACTTCAAAGGATCATATATAATTATGTATACAGTTTTATACGGTGAATAGCATATCAAAAGAAATCCCTTTGAGTCTAGCTTCCAACACTTCAAACCGTTCGTCATTCGGACATTCCTACACAAAGTTATGATCAAATTACCAAAGGCTGGAAAATGTTGTCTTGTGCCAAATGTGCGACCGCATTTCCTGTCGCATTTTTAACACTGCGGTCGCATTTCTATCGCAGATTGAACCAGAGAAGCCCATTTTTGGGTACCAATTTTGCGGTGCATTGTACGGCCAGCATGTTCATTCTACGGTCCATTCTGCTATAGTAGAATTGACATCGCACGTTTAATTCTTCTATTTTTATAATCCGATCCCATTTCAATATATAGGCTTTGGGGTTCATTTTGGGGTCATTTCTTACTGATTTTAGAGAGTGGTGAGAGCATTTTAGAGAGAGAAGGAGGAACCCAACATTTGAATCATCCAAATCTTGCATCAATCTTCAAAAATAAAGAACTCAATAGCAAGTTCTTCATCTAAGAGGTAAGATTCTATACCCTAGGGTTTAATTTCGAGTTTGGTGTATAAGATGAGTTATTGTGGTATGATTCTTGGGTTTATTAGTATTGTGTATACATGCATGTACAACTTAGGTTTATGGGAAGATTTTTTAACTTAAATAAGTAAAGATTAGGCTAGGGAATGAAAGAAGTCTTCAAAAGGGGATTCGAAATCAAGATACTCAACTAGTGTTTGATAAAATGTTCGAATGAGCAAGTTTCATGAATATCTTTCTAATATGTGTTTAATTTTGTTATGTCTCATAGTAGATTGGAATTTCTAGAGTTTTTGGAGTGTTGTAGTAACTTAAGGAAAGCTCAATCGAGGTATGTATGGCTAATTTTAATTCTTATAAAATCGCCCATATGTGTGAAATTGTTTGGCATGTGTTAATTTGAGAGATTGTATGTGAGTCTTCGATATCATTATTGGGTATTCAGTTGATGTTGAACTACATGTGGTGTGGTAATAAATATGAATTGAAAGATAACAAGGGAATTGGAATTGGTAAAGAACTGAGAATAATTGCTGTGGTGGCATATATGGTTTCTTGTGGAAAGAGATGAAACACTTGAATTGTGGTAAATTGTTGAACATACTTGTGTGTGTACTCTTGAATATGGTAACTTGGTTGTGATATCAATTTGAAAAGTATTTGAGAATGTGAATCGAATTGTAAGTTGCTTATTTGAATTTGTTGTGATTGTGTGTAGGTGCCTTATTTGCTGTTTGTGACTGTTGTGTTTGAAACTGTACGGTGGGATCGGGTTGTGCACCACAACATGAAGTAATAAGGTGTGGGTTAGGGTGATTAGGATGGCCGAGGTAATAAGGGTGGACGAGGAAATAAGGATGGAAGCGATCGAAATCGCTATTGAAAATTGATATAAAAATCATTGATGTGAAATTGTGAAAGGAGACAGCAGGAGAGTTTGCAACCTGTGGGGCACTGATTGCCCCTATGTTTGACTACTTGTGTTTTACGTGATTGATTGGTTGTTGTTCTCCTTGTTGATCTTAAATCGTGCTTTGTGTTGAGAATTATTTGAAATGACGAAAATGTGGAAAAAATGGTTGTCTGGCTTAATTAATTCTTGGTGTAATTTATTGGTTGTATTATCATCGCGATTACTTGTTTATTGGCTTGAGTTTAGTTGGGACAAAGTTTGTCCATACATACCAGTACAATTCCAGTGTACTGACGTCCCTTTTGCCAGGGGCGCTACATTAGTGTTATGATTGTAGATGGATCAGTAGCAGGCACTTCTGCTCATCGGCAATAGTATCCTTCATCTTCCACTGCCCGGTTTGGTGAGCCGTTTTCTTCCTCGGGGCCCTGTGTGGCTCATGCCACTTCTGTTTTAGACTTTTATTTTGAATTTTTTTAAGGTATAGCCGGAGCCTTGTTACCGGCAAGTATTGTATCCTCCTTTGTAACCCTAGAGGCTCCATAGACATGTAAACTGTGGAATTATGGCCTATGTATATATATGTTGGGCGTTGTAAATGTAAATTGTAAAATTGTTAGTAAATCAATCATATGGTTATGTTTTTACATTGTGAAATTAGTTATAATTGGTAAGATATTTGGTTTATGAGAAATAATCAACACATGGGTAATGCGTGGGATAGAAACGCACCCAGGTCCGCTTGACTGGGGCTACCCGGTCAGGCGCCGGTCATGTCCCTCGATTTGGGGCGTGACAAACTTGGTATCAGAGCCTAAGGTTTTTAAAGTGTCCTAGGATGTCTCGGAGCCGTGTCTAGTAGTGCCCTTCTTATCGGTGTGTTGTCGACCACATCATATAAGTTGGGGGCGGCACGAACATTTAGGAATTTACCCATTTCTTTGATATTCCAGATCGTGCGATATAGCTCAAGATAGGGAGCTAATTTCCTCTCTAAGTATTACCCTCAAGATTGGTAATTTTGATACAATAATCTGTGAATTTGAAGCATGTAAGGTGGGATTTATCCCACCATTGAGTCCAAGTGGAATTACCCAAGGACTTGTTAGAAGAATGAGTTGAGCCATGGAGTGATTGGTAGAACTTGTTGTTAAGGAGAGTACCCTTATTCCAACTAATGTCAGTGCCCCACCAGATCATGTAGTATATCATCAGTATGTACGGCTAAAACCCCATCTCATAGAAATTAAGCTTCGATGGTGCCTACATAAATGTTGTAGGTTCAAAATATAATTGATGCAGTACCCGTGTTGTTATGTTAAGCGAATTATTGTTGTGAAAATATATGTGGGAGGTACTTCTTCATTTGATTAATATATTATTCTTGGTAGATGAGAATATGTAAAGAATGTGAACTATGTGCTAAAATGCCTAGACTTCAAGTCAAGTTTAAATGGATATTTTGATGCCAAATTTTGTGAGAAAATTTGTTATGGTTCATTCTTCCAAATTGTTCTTATGTGTACCAAAAGAATTTGATTGATTGTGTCTAGTTGTTGGTAATATACAAAGATATTTGGAAGCGAAGAAAGTGGCTGTGTAAATGTGGTAAGATTGAACTTTGGATTCTTGTTGTGATTGATACTTTACATGAATTGGTGTTGTGACCCGATGTTTGTGAAAGATGCATTCCAATATGATCAAGGTGCTATTATTGACAACTTAAAATGGGTGCAAGGGGTATGGATCATGTATTGAAATGTGAAGGCCTTAAATTGAAATTGAAGCAGCATATATTAAATAAAACCATGTGAAGTCCTCTATGTATAGAGATGTTGAAATAAGTTAAATGCTTTTGAGAAATAAAATGTAGACAATAAAATTGTACCTGGTGATACTTGTGACATGAGGGAATATGAAACAGATTATGATGTTGATGTGAAATATGCGAAAATGATGTGAAATGTAGGGAAGAAGAGATTGTGTTATGAAATGTGGCCTAGTGCCAAGTCTGATGTGATAATTATGGCCCCAAGAGCCTATGGACTAATATACGTAAAAATGGCATGATTCTTTTATTCGATAATGTGGTGAACGTTTAAAGTGTTTGATTTGTACTTGTGATTTCCTTATTATTGTATGAAGCGCATAAGTGAATAATTTTATATGTGAACCCTATGGAAGGGCTATGAAATGCAGCCTAGAGGTATGGAAATTATGTAACAAAACTATGTGATCTATTTTATTTGGTAATGTGGTGATTGTTTAAACTTTTTGTTAAACCCTTATGATTTCCTTGTCCTTGCATAGATATGTTCTTAAAAAGAATCTAAATTACAAAACAGTTCATGCACATGCATACTCTTTGAATGAGACGTATTATCTACAAAGTCTCCTTATCATAGTTCTTTTGTTTACAACCTCCTATAGAATTGACCTCTATAATTATATTCCAGAATTAAGTTATAGCACTATTGATATTCCTACTTGCTTTTCCTAAATTCTCAACAAAGGACTATTCCCAATGAATTTCTTACAGAAACGTCTCATTTAAATTGACAACATCTTCTCACTTGTGCCTATACATGCACCATGGTAAAGTTTGTACATGTGGTGTCAAGTTCCATGCAAAGTATCCAAGATTTGTGATCCTTCTCGAGTCACTCTTTTACTTAGTTGTGTGTGTCTTATATGGCTTGATCAACCAACCTACTATCTTAAGAATATCATCACGAAACCTTTTCACTGTCTAGTACCATATATGCACATCTCGGTGCGTATCACATGAGTGCATATCAATCGAAATGGTCACCGTGTGCATAAAGTCTCTCTGAAAAATTGAGATCCTCACATCCCCATCATAGATATCTTGTGTCGCCATGGTTTTTGTGCCTACTTGGGACATCTCGCAGTAAGTAGCTCACTCTGTCCTAGTATTGTGGTTGCTCGTGGCATGGTCATGTATTGCAGTGGGGAGTTAATATAATAAAAGTGTGTCCAACTTATAACCAATGATTATTTTCTCATGATGTATCCACAATGTGTTAATTGTATTCCTTATTTAGTGAATTCATTGTGCTAGTTCCCTACACTTGTACAACAACCATAAGAGAACATTCCCTTCTATGTATCACTATGACACTTCCTTTTTCAAGTAAAAAACCTATGGAGATCTCATCATGAACATCTACAAACCTTCAGCGATTATTGTGCACTGTCTCATTGCGTTTGGTTTTCTTCACACCCTCAACTTCTAGAATCATGGACTATGTCATTGTCATGTGTGGAGAGTTTTACTACCCTTGGTATCTCACCTTCTTGGCTAGATACGAGTGTTATTTTCCTTCTCCCTGGAGCGTCGTGTTAACTATTAGAACCATCTAACCAATTCATGATTTTGCCCCAATATCAAGATTTCCTAGCTATTGAGTTTCACTCGTGAAAGGTTGAGATTAGATGACTTCGGATTTTTGTACATATCATGAACATGTTGATTTGAATGAAAAAAATGGTCGTAATTTTTAGTTTCCTCATATATGATCAATTACCAAGAAGTGTTAAGTTGTCTAGAATATGGTAATCTCATAAGCGTTCAATTCTTTTCATCCTTATAGGCTTGTGGCATAGATTATGTGCGTCAAGTAATGTTAAGAGTGTAATTCAACTTTGTGTATTTTGAATCCCATATCACATTCAAGGTGCTAGAGTATTCATATTCATGGTTGACGGATTTTACCTACACTTTAGAAAATGAGTGGTTCATGTACTTGGGTATTCCTCCTTAATGATTCTAATTTCCCGTGTACTGCTTACTCTTATGCCTCATTTGTGTATTAATTGAGGTAGTCACAGTGATTAACCATGTCAATATTGTTAGTAGTAACATTTTGTGTCTTTTAATATACCACCTCATAAAGTACTCTACTCAGTGCATTAATGGATTCCTGAAGAACTCCAGCCTGATCTTGAACTCTGTTGTTCCTCATTGTATTAGATCCATTGGGTATTGTAAGTTCAGACAAGTCAAAGATAAAGCTTCATAGTGTGATCACATATATATTAGATAGATAAAGTTATGGTCAGTTTATGGTATCACATCTTAGGATAGCTATTAAGGGTCATCAAGGGTTTAGTGTGAGTGTACCCCTTAAAAATGTTATGTGAGTTGATAATAAAGGTAACATGACCGTATTACACATTAGGTTGCAATAGGTGTATGATATTCCTCGTAACTGTTCCTCGTGTACTTTGTGTTTCCATATGCTTATGTCTAAGAAGATACTGATAAAATAAATGTGGGTACAAATTGACTTGATTGAACAATATGATCATGATGCACTACTAGCAAGACTCATGATGGCTTGACTTCATATGGATTGTTGATTGAAATGAAATTATATTCTTGTTAATGAACATCTTTGAGATTATATTAATGGTTGGTAAGGACTATTATGAACACATGATTGTTTATTTACTAAGAACTGACATCCTTGATGGTATGATGCCAAGTTATGGAATTGTGGGTTACTGTTGTTATCATGAATTGCAATATCCATTGGAGTGTAAATTGTACAGTGGAAGTTATCAAAAGATAAAGTCAATAGATAGTTATCTCATGAAAGATGTTTATCTATCATCCTTGTTATGTATGTTTGGGAGTTGATATTATTTTTGAGAAGGTGTTATGACAATGCTTGTAAGTTGATAATGTCGTGTGGAAGGATAAATGTGTCGTGGAAGGAAAGTACTTTCGTTTGATTGAATACCAGTTAGTTTTGACTTGGAATGTACCATATAGGTATTTTGATGTAAAATTGTGCAGTCCATGTTCTGGTATCCATATGTTAATGTAGTGCTTGTAATACTGGATTAGGATTGTGGATATATACATTGTGGTGTTATGTACAGTTGTGAATGTGTGGTTAAGACGATTTTGGTAATTCTCTGACAGGTGGATAGGCCTAGTTACAAAGGATACTCTGCCGAAATTTCTGAAAAATTTAGGAGTTAGTGAAAATTTAGAGACTGGAGGTAGGTTAGAAAATAGATGTGTGATGTTAAAGTGTTTGGGGAAGACTATACTCCTCATTCGAGGACGAATGATCCTAAGGGGGGGAGAATGTAAGGCCCTGAAAAATTTCGCTAAGTAATTTAGGATTTCGTAGTGTCACACAAGCTTATTGTAATATTTTTATATACTATTAATATGGTGGTCATCAATTAGACTTGTGTCACGACCCAAACCCTGGTCGTGATGGCGCCCAACACAATGCTAGGCAAGCCCGACCAAAATATCCCTTAAACCAGCCATTTATTAATCAAGTTAAACTTAAACAGTAAAAAGATCATATCAGGTGATAAGCGAGAGATAAAACACACAAAGTACGGTCCCAATCATATCGTGGTGTCACGAGACTGAGCCTCTACAGAATAGCACCCTAATACAAACAAGTCTAGGCAAATAGGAAATCAATAAGATGATAAAAAAGGAGAAACAGGCTCTGCGGACGCTGGCAGCTACCTCGTAGTCTCCGCAAGAAGTAGATGTGAGCAGGCAGCAACAATGTCTCAACCGCTCTCGGGTACCTGTGAATCCGCACAAAAAGTGCAGGGGAGTGGGGTGAGTATATTTCAACTCAGTGAGTAACAATAATAAATAATAACTGATGGTAAGAACTCATGTGCTATCACTTAGCAGTTCTAAGGCAACCCTCATATGTACGTCATCACTATAGTAATACTCTAATCTCCAAACCACATTTATCTCTACAAGATTCTTACTCTGATCCAACCCTCACTCGTACCCCTACGGCGTACGGCCATCTCAACATTTAAAGACACATACCTCTGTCTATAATGTATAAATATTTAAGTAGATAGTAGAATATAATTAAGTATAATGCTGCGGCGTGCAGCCCGCTCCAATACATATACCGCTGCGGCGTGCACCCCGCTCCATTTAACGTCGACGGCGCTCACCGGGGGTGTATACGTACTTCGGAGGGGCTCCCTAGGCCCAAGCACTATAACACCGCGGCGTGCAGCACGATCCACACAAATATCACTGCGGCGTGCAGTCCGACCCAATATATATATATATGTATATATCTCTATACCGCCGCGGCGTGCAGCCCGATCCCATAATATACACCGTTGCTCACCGAGAATGTGTGCGTACTCGTACTCCGAGCGGGCTCCTACGTGCCCAAGCGCAATAACACCGTGGCGTGCGTCCGTCCCACACGTATATTACACGTATATTACCGTGGCGTGCGTCCGATCCAATATATATACCGCCGCGGCGTGCGCCCCGATCCCATATAGGTATATGTATATAATACCTCATAACGGGTCCTCGACCCTATTCCAGTCAAGTATATACTTGGCCTCTCGTGCCCAATATAATATATCACAGCCGGGTCCTCGACCCTATCTCATCTCAATCCAGATAGACTTGGCCTTTCGTGCCCACTCAGGCTAGAACAGGAATTCCACCCTAGATAATCTCTCTCAATGTACACATCTAGTACGGGCTCATATTATGCTATACAACTAGAGCTACGGCCGAGTGTATGTTTCCAACATGATATAAGGGTCACCTAGCTCTATAGGTTCCCTAATGCTCTACAGATCGGCACAAGGCCCCAAACATGGCTTTTAGCCCTATTGTACAGCTGTAATATCAGTAACAGTCATACCACACAATATTCTATTAGCCTGGAAGGACTAAGTCCGAACCCCCAATCACAATGTCACCACGCCCGTCATAGAACGCGTGTCTCATCTCAATATAGCACTGTGAAGTGCTAGTACGGGGTTTCAAACCCTCAGCACATTGTTTACTACTACCACTCACCTCGAACCGGTAGAAGCTTCATGCCCGCGCTTGCCTCGCAATTCAATCTCCTCGGGTGCCAAATCTGCTCAAAACCTTAGAGAATGCATCAATATACGCTAATTTCACGAAATTCATTCGAAATAACCCAATTTATACCAAAACCCACAAGTTGTCAAAACCCGACTTTTGGTACACTTGTCGAAAAATTACAAAAATCACATATTCGAAATCCTCATCTCGATACGAGTCTAGGCATATAAAATTTACCAAAATCGGACTCCATTTGCCCACTCAAATCAGTGTTTTTCTTCAATTTAGGCCTAGGGCTCAAACCCACCTTAAATCTTCCATTTACAGAAACTTAACCAAGGATTTCATGCTAAAATGATGCAATTAAGCCACAAAACTTACCTCCGACGAATCCCCGATGAATTACCAGCAATTCCCGTGAGTTTATCTCTCTAGAACTCAAAAATGGCGTTTTGGGTTAATGAACCCGTAACCCCTATGTTCTGTGATTAAATTCTCTGCCAGACCCA
This sequence comes from Nicotiana noctiflora, assembly GCA_032618575.1. NCBI lineage: Eukaryota > Viridiplantae > Streptophyta > Magnoliopsida > Solanales > Solanaceae > Nicotiana > Nicotiana noctiflora. The sequence goes on from JASVEL010011854.1 coordinate 36,707, forward strand.
TTTGCTCTACGCGATCGCGACTCTACTCACGCGATCGCGATGTTCAAACTTTTCGGCCTCACGCGATCGCGACTCGCCTCACGCGATCGCGATGTTCAAATATCCGGAGTCACGCGATCGCGTCTCTATTCCTGCGATCGCGTAGCACAAATTTCCATGGACCCCATTTCTCTTCTACGCGATCGCGTATATGCTCATGCGATCGCGATGGTCACCCGGCTTACTCTACGCGATCGCGATTGGTGATCCTGCGATCGCGATGGCCTAGCCCCCAGCCCTACGCGATCGCGTCCCCCTCCCCGCGATCGCGGAGAGCAAAAACCTGCTGCGTTTATGACAGCAACCAACCTTCTCTTTTCTTCCAAAAATGGTCCGTTTGGACCCCCGGATTCATCTCGAGACCCCCGGGACCCCAACGAAAACCACCAACATACTCCAAAACATGATACGAACTTGTTCCAATCATAAAAACACCATTTCTACACGAATTCAAGCCTAAGTTTCTTCAAAACTTTCAAAACTAACATTCAATCCAAAACCCGATCAAACGATGTCCGAATGACCTGAAAATTTGCAGGCATATCCAAAATCACCTAACGGAGCTACTGCAACTGTCGGAATTCCATTCCGACTTCCCGATCAAAATCTCACCTACCGTTCGGATTTCGCCAAAATTCAACCTTAGCCAATTCAAGCCTATTTCTACACCGGGCCTCCAAATTCAATTCCGATCGCTCCCCTAAGTCACAAATCACCTTCCGGAACTAACCGAATCATCAGAATCCGATTCCGAGTCCTCTAACCAAATAGTCAACTTCGGGTTGACTTTCCTTATTCAAGTTTCCTTCTCAAAGGCTATATGCCTCATTTTAATCCAATTCACTCCTAACTCACCCGATAGACTCTAACACTAATATAAAAGCATGAATTATGTAATTACAACATAACGGGGTGGTAATTCCCGTGACGACGGGCCGGGTCGTCACATTCTCCCCAACTTAAACAAACGCTCGTCCTCGAGCCGGTCAAGAAACATACCTGAAGTCTCAAATAGCTGAGGGTATCTGCTCCGCATCTCCCTGCTCAACCTCCCAAGTAGCCTCCTCTACGGGTCGACCTCTCCACTGAACCTTAACTGATGCAATCTCCTTCGACCTCAACTTCCTTTCTTGGCGACCCAAAATAGCAATAGGCTCCACATTATAGGATAGATCACCATCAAGCTGGATGGTACTGAAGTCTAATACATGAGACGGATCTCCAATGTACTTCCGAAGCATAGACACATGGAATACCGGATGAACGCCGGATAAACTGGGTGGCAAGGCTAACTCATATGCCACCTCTCCAACTCTCCTGAGTATCTCAAAAGGGCCAATGTACCTGGGACTCAACTTTCCTTTCTTCCCAAACCTCATGACACCCTTCATAGGTGAAACCTTCAAGAATACTCTATCACCAACCATGAAAGACAACTCTCGAACTCTACGGTCCGCATAACTCTTCTGTAATAGCCCATACTCGCCACTCCAGGTGAGATCACATGATGTATTAAACAACCCAATCGCTCGAGACGATGGCCTCAGGTCACAACAATTACCCAAGGTAACCAAGTATTAACAGAAAAAACCTTTATCATTAGATAGAGTCTTATTCCAACACCTTCATATCCTGCCCACGGCAACCGCACACGCGATATATCGAACCCATCTCTCATGTCAACCATTCATGAATCCATTTCCCTTTTAATTGATACTACAACAGAATTCGGAGCCAAATCTCGATATTACTCTTCTAACGAGCTGAAATCATATATGCTCGCTCTCATTAATGACTCGAATGATCATTTCGGTTATAACACACCACACTAGTGACATGATACCTCAACATCGGCCTATGCCACAACGAGCACAACACAGGCTCCAATAAGAACGATTTGAACACACTCGAATCATGACAACTGACTCGCACAAAGAGTCGTAATTCAAATTCTTCAATACCATCACAACACATAACTGAGATCTCGTCTCACATTATAGAATTAGAGTACCTAAATCCTCCTCGAAAGGTCATAACATCACGTGGCCTTGCCACAACTCATGATTCTATCCAAACACTATTACTCATGGAGCACCTCAAGTCGCAATGCTCAAAACGGTCAGCCACACACATATCTAAACTCAAGCAATCACTCACACCTGCGGTGATACAATTGATATACACTATCAAATCCTGAAAAGACACACCGATGTGCTTTTCCCCGAGTGATACCAATACGGACTATTCCTCGGAAGCTAGGAACTATTGTATATAAGACATATAGGAAGCTATATTTTCCACATCACACTGTTGCGGCGCGCAACCCGTTCCAATAGCATACCCGTGGCGGCGTGCCACCCGATCCAGATACCATACCTGTGGCGGCGTGCCACCCGATCCTGATATTATACATGTGGCGGCGTGCCACCCGATCCACGAATACATCTAGCAATGGGAATGCACATCGAATCAAGTTGCTCATTGAAAAAACATATATATAGCCTCAAGCTCGGCCATATGAAACGCATCCGACAAAGTTCCTCAATACCCAAACTGAATCAATGGTAGATACCTACACATTGACATCCGCCACGAAGGCCCAACTTACAAAGCAATACCTACCAGCCGTCCGCTGGCCCTAGGGTACATCTACCCCGCCGGAGCATGATCTGATGCGCTCTGCCACACAGTCGTGACATTTCTCTGGTATAGTCCATATCACATTAGTCTAGACAACCTGACTTATGACAACCAGTCTGCAATCATATATCATTATTCAAATTCGTCATATCAAGTGACGAGATAGCCACTAGGGCTTCCAATTTCCGATAACCGCTACACCGTGCCGATACACACGATATACCACCGCTGCGTAGGCGGGTTACGAGAACTTCTAGTCTCCAACACATACATAACACAGGAATCACTATGCCTGATTCCGTACTTCACCATATGATTACATAACGCACCTCAAGCGTCCATTCATACCACGAAAGCCATTCATAAATTTCACTATGTCATCGACTCAATTATTACAGTCGATCCAACGGGAGAATACCACCATACCGCTAGATATTATCAATTTATTTTACCTGCCCCTTTTTACCAGACTCTGCCGAAATACTAGCATAGCAGTACCATTCTCCTAAATCACCAGGAAGATTGATTCTCAGATTATCCGCAGCTGCCCACGCTGCTTGAGGGTATTAATGACTTCCCATATAATGAATTGATCTCAAAACCTTGAACATGTCGTTATCAACTTTCCATAACACATCGCATATACCATACCACACTAAAACAACAGGGAAAATTTATGTCCCTTTCCCTACGCCGCAAACATCGGCACACTCAACTAGTCGAGGACTTTCATGATCCCATATAGAGAAAACTCATTACACATTCCAAGCTTTACATACCAACAGGAAATACACTCATTTTCAAACCACGGTAAAACACATCACAAACCCTTTCTCCCAATCATATTGCATAACTTAAATTGCCAGGACTGAGTCCTTATACCCATACCGAGTTACACAACCGCCAATACTCAAAAGCTTTATTGCACAATATCGGCGAGACTCATTACTTCAAACATATACCAGGAATTAATCGTATTCCTTATCATACCGTTTCGGTTTATTAACAAGTTGATCCATTTATCCAATTTCCTTTCTGATTCATCTTTAATTTAATACTAGTCTTTACTGTAGCACCACAATGCCTCAACCCGTGTTACCACACAAGACTCGTACATAAGACCATACGGTCTAAGACCCATAGGCCACTGAATACTCTCTCAATTGTTTCCCAGAAATACCACATTCTACAATACTTTGTTTTGAAGAACTTCCTGCGATTTGAATTTGTTATCATTACCTTTCAACACGGATACAAAAAATCTCATCATCCCCATAACATAACAAAAATCTTGAACACTGCAAAATCATTCTCGGGCATCATTCATCCTTATTCAGCTGTAATTCCAACTATCCTATTGAACAGAACCACTCGTGTTTTGTTAGAATTCTGACATCGCAGAACATGATTACTTACAGGTATAATTCGCTATCTTTCTTTTCTATACACCGAACATTCCTTACCAAAAGTAGTTCAAAACATCCTAGTATTTCTTCACATCTACGAAGCACCATAACCTTGTCAGAATTTTTCCAACATACTTAAAGACAGTGCCCACATAGCACACAACCGTGCAATTAGTTATTTAATAGCAACCTCCCCAACTTGGCTCGAAGCCATTCATCAAAGCACTTTTAACCACTCATATCATTATTATTCAAGTGATGCCGAAATGTTACAATGAGATTAAACTCAAGTCATTTAAAAGCCTACACAGAGACTCGAATCATTAGAGACCTTAACCGTTCTGCAATTCTTGCATTTATACACACACCACCAATAAGCCCACTCTCTTTAGGTGACAAAAATCTTTCTAAGTCCCAAATTTTCCAAAAATTTTGGCAGAATTTCCTTTGTAATTTGGCCTATCCACCTGCCAGAGAATCACCAAAATCATCCTAACCATACATCCGCATCTCGACAAGACATCACAATGTATATCAACAACATAAATCTCAATACTACACAATTATATCATCAGCATTAGTACATGAGCATGCGCTGCACCTGCTCAAATCATAACACATATACCTTTCACAATGATACACCTAGCACAACCAATTCAGTTTTCTTGAGTTTGAACTCAGACTACCCCACGTAGTGCATTTTACATTTTCGCTAAGAGGCAACGAACATATTTCTCACGCCCATAGCTAGTGCTACATATCAAATCACAATAAGAACCGAATACCTTACAGCTCTCCCATTATCAAACTGCCATTTTCACAATTAAGATCAATACCGATCGTATGAACTTCATAATACCGACTCGTGAAATTAGCACCTTGGTGCTCAAGCCATAGACAAGGATTTCGCCTCAAGTCCTCCAGACAGGCCCAACATGAACTCATAGAGATTATATTGCGTCCCTCGATTGAGGAATCATAAGCCATCAAGGCAAATTTATTACTAAGCACTCGAGTGCACGCATCAATGTACAGGAGGAATTTCAAGAATTACATTTCAAGCTGAATCAAACACGCACGATGAGAATTCCAAGAATTTGAAACTTTCCTAAAGGTTTGCAGCCTCCCGAGGATAAGTACAGGCGTCCCCGCACCGATCCACGAGACTCTACCAACCGGCTCATGACTCGCGAGACCTGTTAACCTAGGCTCTGATACCAACTTGTCACGACCCAAACCCCGGTCGTGATGGCGCCCAACACAATGCTAGGCAAGCCCGACCAAAATATCCCTTAAACCAGCCATTTATTAATCAAGTTAAACTTAAACAGTAAAAAGATCATATCAGGTGATAAGCGAGAGATAAAACACACAAAGTACGGTCCCAATCATATCGTGGTGTCACGAGACTGAGCCTCTACAGAATAGCACCCTAATACAAACAAGTCTAGGCAAATAGGAAATCAATAAGATAATAAAGAAGGAGAAACAGGCTCTGCGGACGCTGGCAGCTACCTCGTAGTCTCCGCAAGAAGTAGATGTGAGCAGGCAGCAACAATGTCTCAACCGCTCTCGGGTACCTGTGAATCCGCACAAAAAGTGCAGGGGAGTGGGGTGAGTATATTTCAACTCAGTGAGTAACAATAATAAATAATAACTGATGGTAAGAACTCCTGTGCTATCACTTAGCAGTTCTAAGGCAACCCTCATATGTACGTCATCACTATAGTAATACTCTAATCTCCAAACCACATTTATCTCTACAAGATTCTTACTCTGATCCAACCCTCACTCGTACCCCTACGGTGTACGGCCATCTCAACATATAAAGACACATACCTCTGTCTATAATGTATAAATATTTAAGTAGATAGTAGAATATAATTAAGTATAATGCTGCGGCGTGCAGCCCGCTCCAATACATATACCGCTGCGGCGCGCAGCCCGCTCCATTTATTGTCGACGGCGCTCACTGGGGGTGTATACAGACTTCGGAGGGGCTCCCTAGGCCCAAGCACTATAACAATGCGGCGTGCAACACGATCCACACAAATATTACTGCGGCGGCGTGCAGTCCGATCCAATATATATATATATATGTATATATCTCTATACCGCCGCGGCGTGCGCCCCGATCCCATAATATACACCGCTGCTCACCGAGAACGTGTGTGCAGACTCAGACTCCGAAGGGGCTCCTACAGCCCAAGCGCAATAATACTGCGGCGTGCAGTCCGTCCCACATGTATGTACATGTATATTACATGTATATTACTGTGGCGTGCAGTCCGATCCAATATATATACTGCTGCGGCGTGCAGCCCGATCCAATATAGGTATATGTATATAATACCTCATAATGGGTCCTCGACCCTATCCCAGTCAATATGTGCTTGGCCTCTCAGGCCCAATATAATATATCACAGTGGGTCCTAGACCCTGCCTCAGTACATATAGACTTGGCCTTTCAGGCCCACTCAGCTAGAACAGGGAATTCCACCCTAGATAATCTCTCTCAATGTACACATCTAGTACCGGCTCATATTATGCTATACAGCTAGAGCTATGGCTGAGTGTATGTTTCCAACATGACATAAGGGTCACCTAGCTCTATAGGTTCCCTAATGCTCTACAGATCGGCACAAGGCCCCAAACATGGCTTTTAGCCTTATTGTACAGTTGTAATATCAGTAACAGTCATACCACACAATATTCTATTAACCGGGAAGGACTAAGTCCGAACCCCCAATCACAATGTCACCACGCCCGTCATAGAACGTGTGTCTCATCTCAATATAGCACTGTAAAGTGCTAGTACGGGGTTTCAAACCCTCAGTACATTGTTTACTACTACCACTCACCTCGAACCGGTAGAAGATTCAATCCGCCTTGCGCTTGCCTCGCAATTCAATCTCCTCGGGTGCCAAATCTGCTCAAAACCATAGAGAATGCATCAATATACGCTAATTTCACGAAATTCATTCGAAATAACCCAATTTATACCAAAACCCACAAGTTGTCAAAACCCGACTTTTGGTACACTTGTCGAAAAATTACAAAAATCACATATTCGAAATCCTCATCTCGATACGAGTCTAGGCATATAAAATTTACCAAAATCGGACTCCATTTGCCCACTCAAATCAGTGTTTTTCTTCAATTTAGGCCTAGGGCTCAAACCCACCTTAAATCTTCCATTTACAGAAATTTAACCAAGGATTTCATGCTAAAATGATGCAATTAAGCCACAAAACTTACCTCCAACGAATCCCCTATGAATTACCAGCAATTCCCGTGAGTTTATCTCTCTAGAACTCAAAAATGGTGTTTTGGGTTAATGAACCCGTAACCCCTCTGTTCTGTGATTAAATTCTCTGCCAGACCCATTTGCTCTACGCGATCGCGACTCTACTCACGCGATCGCGATGTTCAAACTTTTCGGCCTCACGCGATCGCGACTCGCCTCACGCGATCGCGATGTTCAAACATCCGGAGTCACGCGATCGCGTCTCTATTCCTGCGATCGCGTAGCACAAATTTCCCTGGACCGCATTTCTCTTCTACGCGATCGCGTATATGCTCATGTGATCGCGATGGTCACCCGGCTTACTCTACGCGATCGCGATTGGTGATCCTGCGATCGCGATGGCCTAGCCCCCAGCCCTACGCGATCGCGTCCCCCTCCTCGTGATCGCGGAGCGCAAAAACCTGCTGCGTTTATGACAGCAACCAGCCTTCTCTTTTCTTCCAAAAAAATGGTCCGTTTGGACCCCCGGATTCATCCCGAGGCCCCCGGGACCCCAACGAAAACCACCAACATACTCCAAAACATGATACGAACTTGTTCCAATCATAAAAACACCATTTCTGCAACTGTCGGAATTCCATTCTGACTCCCGGATCAAAATCTCACCTACCGTTCGGATTTCGCCAAAATTCAACCTTAGCCAATTCAAGCCTAAAACTACATCGGGCCTCCAAATTCAATTCCGATCGCTCCCCTAAGTCAAAAATCACCTTCCGGAACTAACCGAATCATCAGAATCTGATTCCGAGCCCTCTAACCAAATAGTCAACTCCGGGTTGACTTTCCTTATTCAAGTTTCCTTCTCAAAGGCTATATGCCTCATTTTAATCCAATTCACTCCTAACTCACCCGATAGACTCTAACACTAATATAAAAGCATGAATTATGTAATTACAACATAACGGGGTGGTAATTCCCGTGACGACGGGCCGGGTCATCACAACTTGGTAAATATGAGTATAAGTCTTATGGTAAGTTATGTGAGGTCCAAATGGAAGCCTTGGTGTGCGCCAAATGGGAAAATTTTCGAAATAGGCCAAAATTCCAAATGAATTCGCACATGGCTCCACTTCAAAGGATCATATATAATTATGTATAATGTTTTATGTGGCTAATATCATATCCAATGAAAGCCCTTTGAGTCTAGCTTCTAATGTTTCAAATTGTTCATCATTTGGACATTCCTACACAAAGTTATGATCAAATTACCAAAGGCTGGAAAATGATGTCTTGTGCCAAATGTGCGACCGCATTTCCTGTCGCATTTTCAACACTGTGGTCGCATTTTTGTCGCAGATTGAACTAGAGAAGCCCAGATTTGGGTACCGATTTTGCGGTGCATTGTGCGGCCAGCATGTTCATTCTTCGGTCCATTTTGCTATAGCAAAATTGACATCGCAGGTTTAATTCTTCTATTTTTATAATCCGACCCCATTTCAATATATAGGCTTTGGGGTTCATTTTGGAGTCATTTCTTACTGATTTTAAAGACTAGTGAGAGCATTTTAGAGAGAGAAGGAGGAACCCAACATTTAAATCATCCAAATCTTGCATCAATCTTCAAGAATAAAGAACCCAAAACCAAGTTCTTCATCTAAGAGGTAAGATTCTATACCCTAGGGTTTAATTTCGAGTTTGGTGTATAAGATGAGTTATTGAGGTATGATTCTTGGGTTTATTAGTATTGTGTATACATGCATGTACAACTTAGGTTTATGGGAAGATTGTTTAACTTAAATAAGTAAAGATTAGGTTAGGGAATGAAAGAAGTCTTCAAAAGGGGATTCGAAATCAAGATACTCACCTAGTGTTTGATAAAATGTTCGAATGAGCAAGTTTCATGAATATCTTTCTAATATGTGTTTAATTTTGTTATGTCTCATAGTAGATTGGAATTGCTAGAGTTTTTCGAGTGTTGTATTAACTTAAGGAAAGCTCAATCGAGGTATGTATGGCCAATTTTGATTCTTGTAAAATCGCCCATATGTGTGAAATTGTTTGGCATGTGTTAATTTGAGAGATTGTATCTGATTTTCCGATATCATTATTGGGTATTCAGTTGATGTTGAACTACATGTGGTGTGGTATGAAATATGAATTGAAAGATAACAAGGGAATTGGAATTGGTAAAGAACTGAGAATAGTTGTGGTGGCATATATGGTTTCTTGTGGAAAGAGATGAAACACTTGAATTGTGGTAAATTGTTGAACATACTTGTGTGTGTACTCTTGAATATGGTAACTTGGTTGTGATATCAGTTTGAAAAGTATTTGAGAATGTGAATCGAATTGTAAGTTGCTTATTTGAATTTGTTGTGATTGTGTGTGGGTGCCTTATTTGCTGTTTGTGACTGTTGTGTTTGAAACTGTATGGTGGGATCGAGTTGTGCGCAGCAACACGAAGTAATAAGGTGTGGGTTGGGGTGATAAGGGTGGCCAAGGTAATAAGTGTGGACGAGGCAATAAGGATGGAAGCGATCAAAATCTCTATTGAAAATTGATATAAAAATCATTGATGTGAAATTGTAAAAGGAGACAGCAGGAGAGTTTGCAACCTGTGGGGCACTGATTGTCCCTTTGTTTGACTACTTGTGTTTTACGTGATTGATTGGTTGTTGTTCTCCTTATTGATCTTAAATCGTGCTTTGTGTTGAGAATTATTTGAAATGAGGAAAATGTGGAAAACATGGTTGTCTGGCTTAATTAATTCTTGGTGTAATTTATTGGTTGTCTTATCATCGTGATTACTTGTTTAATGGCTTGAGTTTACATGGGACAAAGTTTGTCCATACATACCAGTACAATTCCAGTGTACTGATGGCCCTTTTGCCGGGAGCGCTACATTTGTATTATGATTGTAGATGGATTAGTAGCAGGCACTTCTGCTCATCGGCAATAGTATCCGTCATCTTCCACTGCCCATTTTGGTGAGCCCTTTTCTTCATCAGGGCCCTGTGTGGCTCATGCCACTTCAGTTTTAGACTTTTATTTTGGATTTTTTTAAGGTATAGTCGGAGCCTTGTTACCGGCAAGTATTGTATCCTCCTTTGTAATCTTAGAGGCTCCATAGACATGTAAACTGTGGAATTATGGCCTATATATATATATATGTTGGGCGTTGTAAATGTAAATTGTAAACTTGTTAGTAAATCAATCGTATGGTTATATTTGTACATTGTGAAATTAGTTATAATTGGTCAGATATTTGGTTTATGAGGAATAATCAACACAGGGGTAACGTGTGGGATAGAAAGGCACCCAGGTCCGCTTAACAGGGGCTACCCGGTCAGGCGCCGGTCATGTCCCTCGATTTGGGGCGTGGCACTGCACGCCGCAGCAGTATATACATATACATTTATTGGATCGGACTGCACGTCGCAATATTATATATACGATATATGTATGGATCGGACTGCACGCCGCAGTAATATATAAATATATGGATCGGATTGCACGCCGCAGTAATATATATGTGGATCGGACTACACGTCGCAGTTTTATAGCCCTTGAGCTGAAGGAGCCCCTCCGGAGTCTGCACACACCCCCAATGAGCGCAGTTATATATTATTGGATCGGGCTGCGCGCTGCAGCAGTATATCTATTATATTGGATTGGGCTGCACGCCGCAGCATTATACACATACACACACACATACACACACACACACACACATACATATATATATATATATATATATATATATATATATATATATATATATATATATATATATATATATATATGCGTAGTATATAAATATATGGATCGTATTGCACGCCGCAGTAATATATATGTGGATCAGACTGCACGCCGTAGTATTATAGTCCTTGGGCTGAAGGAGCCCCTCCGGAGTTTGCACACACCCCCAATGAGCGCAGTTATATATTATTGGATCGGGCTGCGCGCCGCAGCAGTATATCTATTATATTGCGCTTGGGCTGAAGGAGCCCCTCCGGAGTCTGCACACACCCCCAGTGAGCGCATTTATATATTATTGGATCGGGTTGCGCGTCGTAGCAGTATATCTATTATATTGGATCGGACTGCACGCCGCAGCAGTATGAGTGAGGATCGGGCTGCACGCCGCAACAGTGTTGGATCAGTGTGAGATAGTAGTAGACTGGAACCAGACTTACCATTTTAGAGATGATTTACCTGTACAGTTATTCTTAGAACTGTTTAGTGTTCATACAGGTGTTCTTACTTTCAGTTATTATTTATTGATTACTACTCACTAAGTTGGAAGTATTCACTCTACTCCCTGCACCTTGTGTGTAGATACAGGGATCCTGGAGGGTACCTGAGCTTTACACACTGTTTCTACTACCAACCGAGGAGACATCGAGGTAGCTGCCGGCGTCCGGAGGACCCGATCTCTCCCTCCTTCTATTTATATCTTTTGTCATTCTACTTAGACTCCGATAGTATAGGGTGCTCTCTTTCTGCTAGAGGCTCAGACTTGTGACACCGGATTCATTCGGCTGTATTACAGTTATTTCTATTTCCGCTTTATTACTGTTGCTATGAAAACATGCTAGTTAACTCTAAATGGATCAATATTAATTAATAATTGAACTGGTTATCTGGAAAATGGTCGGGCTTTCCTAGCAATATATTGGGCGCCATCACAACCGGGGTTTGGGTCGTGACAACAGAATGACTGGATCTTTAACAGATAGATATTCCATTTTCAGGCCTTCATCAAGGTGATGGCGTAGGAATATCATTGCTTTGGCACGGTCTTGGTTTGATGCTATATTTTTATCACTAATGGTGTCTGCCAGACCAATCGCATCTAGATGAATTTCAGCATCAAACACCCAAGACATATAGCTTTTGCCCGATATATTCAGGGCTACAAATTCAAGTTTAAAAAGATTTGACATTATATATGAAAATAAAGTTCTTACCTCAGATACTTTCAAAATATTTGCTCGAGATAGCAGAGTCTCATGCTCATAACGTGTTATAAAATAAAGATTGTAAAGTAAAGACATGTATAAAGAGAGACTGATATATTATTCAAATTCAAACTGATGTACATAATGAACTGAAAACCCTTCTATTTATAAAAGGAAGGAAGTCGTTGTGTAAGCTGCTATTGCAAGCTGCTGTGTAAGCTGCTACTGCAAGCTGTTGCGTAAGCTACTACTACAAGTTGTTGTGTAAGCTGCTACAATACCAGATATGGATAATCTTCTAATGAGAGTAATGTTTATCTATAACGGAGTACTAAATGGATAAATTCATTGTACCCAGTATAGATAATCTTCTACTAGCGGTAATTGTCACGACCCTAATCCCGGTCGTGATGGCGCCCAACTTAACTGCTAGGCAAGCCCGACCAATTACACTCTCATCCCGAGCATGAAGCTCAAATCAATTACCTGAATATTAATATTAACAATAAAACTAAACTGAATAATCACCTAAAGATCTAGGGTCACGAGTCTAGAGCCTCTAAACATGATCGGATAACAATATCTAAACCAAATACTCAAGTATGAATAATGTATATACAAAGGAAAACTGGAATAAGAAGAGAAGCCAGGTCTTGCGAACGCCAGCAGCTACCTCAGCAACTCGGATAAATATTGATAAAAGCTAGAGTGCTCGTCTATCCCTCCCGTGCACCTGAATCTGCACACAAAGGTGCAGGGAGTAGGGGTGAGTACTAAGTACTCAATGAGTAATAAATATATACAAGTAGCTGAAAGTAAGAAATCTACAAAATACCACATAATGAAGCTAAACTACAGTCTGATTCCTTCTACGAACTAGCAACAACAGTACATTACCACTATCACAGATAATTCATAAACAAAGATGCAATGCAAAGCACATAACCGCTACGGCGTGTAGCTCGATCCAAATTTACATCGGATTCAAGCATAAGTTCTTCTAAAACTTCTAAAACTTGCATTTGATCTAAAACCCGACCTAAACACCTCCGAATGACTTGAAACTTTGCACGCATATCCAAAATCACCTAATGGAGCTACTACAACTCTCAAAATTTCATTCCGACCCTCGGATGAAAATCTCACCTACCATCCAAAATTCGCCAAAATTCAACCTTAGCCAATTCAAGCCTAAAACTACACCGGACCTCCGAATTCGATTCCGATTGCTCTTCTAAGACATACATGATCCCCCCAAAACTAGTCGAATCATCAGAATTCAATTTCGAGCTGTCTAACTTATCGGTCAACCTTCGGTTGTGTGATGACCTGGCCCATCATCATGTGAGTTATCACCCCGTTACCCCGGTTATCTGCTTGTTAATGTTGTAATATGCATGTCGGGTAGGTTTGAGTCAATCCGGATTGAGTTTAGTTGGAAATGAGACAAATAGTCTCTTAGAAGGAGGGATAGTTGAGAAAAGTCAACTGGATGTTGACCTGTGAGTAAGAGAGCTCGGAATCGAAATCTGATGATTCCGTCAGCTCCAAGAGGTCTTTTGTGAGCTAGGAGAGAGATCGGAAGTGAATTTGGAGGTCCGGTGTAGAAATATGCTTGAATTGGCTAAAGTTGAATTTTGGCGATATCCGCTCGATAGGCGAGATTTTGATCCGGGAATCGGAATGGAATTTTGACAGTTGAAGTAGCTCCGTTAGGTGATTTTGGATGTGCCTACAAAATTTCAGGTCATTCGGAGTTCGTTTGGTTGGGTTTTTGGTCGAATGTCGGTTTCGGAAGTTTGAATGAAAACTTAGGCTTGAATTTGCTTGGATTCGATGTTTTTCATGTTATAGTATGTGTTTTTATTATTGGAGCAAGTTCGTATGGTGTTATGGGGTATGGTTGTGGCTTTCGTTGGTGTCCCGCGGGACCCGGGGTGGTTTCGGGAGGTTAAACGGAGGAATTTCTAAGGAATTGCAGGTCTGAATTTTTAGGCTTCTGCTATTTTTGCTTCTGCAGGTGGGGAACCACAGAAGCGGACGCATAGGGGTGGAAATTATCTTGCAGAAGCGAGTCTGGGCTGGTTTGGGAATTTACACAGAAGCGGCCCAGGATCCGCAAAGGCGGACTCGCAGAAGCGGCCTAGGGTCGCAGGAGCGAAGGTAGGCCAGTCGGGGAGATTTCGCAGAAACGGAGCCCAGTCCGCTTAGGCAGTCTCGCAGGTGCGAGACCTAGACCGCAGAAGCGGAACTGGGCAGCTTGGTATGGAACCGCAAAAGCGGATGATTGTCCGCAGAAGCGGACTCGCAGGAGCGGGTGAGGAATCGCAGGAGCGAAAATCGCACATGTGATAAAAATAACATAAGGGTTAATTTCAGAAGTTGTGAAAAATATTTGGTCTCGGTTTAGAGAGGGGAATTGGGCGATTTGGATGAAGAATTTCTGGGAGATCATTGGGTTATAATTGGAGGTGAGTTTTATGATTCTTATACGCGTTTTTATCTTGAAATCCTCCCTTATTTCACAGGATTCAGATCAAATTGTGAGGAAATTTAGCCTAAGCCAGGGTTTAGCTAAATTGTCGATTTGAGTGGGCAATCGGGTTTTGATTTTGGAAAACTTTATATGCATAGACTCTTATTGAGATGAGGGTTCCGAATATGTAACTTTTATAATTTTTCGAGAAGCACACCAAAAGTCGGGTTTTGACAACTTAGTGGATTTTGGTGCACTTGGGAGTTACTTCGTATGGATTGTGTGTCATTGCATGTATTGATGTGTTCTCTATGATTTTGAGTAGATTTGGCATCCGAAGAGATTGATTTGCGAGGCAAGCGCAAGGCGGATTGAGGCTTCTACCGGTTCGAGGTGAATGGTAGTAGTAAATGATGTACTGAGGGTTTGAAACCCCGTACTAACACTTCACAGTGCTATGTCGAGATGAGACACACGTCTCGTGGTGACATTGTGATTGGGGACTTGGACTTGGTCCTTCCCGGCTTATAGAATACTCTATATTATGACCGTTAATGAGATTATAATTGTGCAATTGGGCTAATAGCCATGTTTGGGGCCTTGTGCCGATCTGTAGAGCATTAGGGGACCTGTAGAGCTAGGTGACCCTTATATCGTGTTGGAAACTTACACTCAGCCGTAAACTAGCTGAATAGCCTATTAAGAGCCAGTACTAGACGTGTACCGTGAGAGATGAATTACTTAGGGTGGAAGCCCCCCTGATTTCGCTGAGTGAGCCTGAAAGGCCAATCCTACACTAATTGAGGCAGGGTCGAACACCCGTTAGGAGGTATTATATACATATATATATATACATTGGATCGGGCCGCACACCCCAGCAGTAAGATATATGTTGGATCGGGCCGCACGCCGCAGCGAATATATATCTTGGGCGGAAGGAGCCTCTCCGGAGTCTGCACACACCCCCAGTGAGCGCACTATATATATTGGATCGGGCTGCGCGCCGCAGCAGTATATCTATATATTGGATCAGGCTGCACACCGCAGCGCATATATATTGGATCGGGCTGCACGCCGCAGCATTATATATATATATATACATATATATTGGATGTGGCTACACGCCACAGCTGTATGAGTGAGGATCGGGCTACACGTCGCATATATATATATATATATATATATATATATATATATATATATATATATATATATATATATATTGGATCGGGCTGCACGCCGCAGCATTATACTTATTAGATACTTATGCCTCATGGACACATGTATATGGAGATGGTTGTACACCGTTGTGGTACGAGAGGGGATTCCGTCAGTGTGGGACCTTGATGAGATAGATGTGGACTAATGATCGGAGTACTTAATATAGTGATGACTTACCTGTGGGGGTTTGCCTTAGAACTTTTTAGTGATAGCACATGAGTTCTTACTTTTAGTTATTGTTTATTATTATTACTCACTGACTTGAAATATACTCACCCCACTCCCCTGCACTTTTTGTGCAGATCCACAGGTGCCCGAGAGCAGTTGAGATATTATAGTTGCTGATCATTATCTACTTTTGCGGAGACTACGAGGTAGTTGCCGGCGTCCGCAGAACCTGTTTTCTCCTTCATTATCATTCTGTTGTTTCATCTTGCTTAGACTTGTTTGTACTAGGATGCTTATTGTATAGAGGCTCAAACTCGTGACATCACGATATGGTTGGGACCGTACTTTGTATGCTTTTACTATTACGTTGCCATTTTTATATGATCACTTGCTATTTAAATTTAACTGGATTAATTGGAATTAATAATTGGCTGGTTTAAGAGGTAATATGGTCGGGCTTGCCTAGCATTATGTTGGGCGCCATCACGACTGGGGTTTGGTCCGTGACAAGTTGGAATCAGAGCCTAGGTTAACAGGTCTCGCGAGTCATGAGCCGGTTTAGTATAGTCTCGTGGATCGGTACGGGGACGCCTGTACTTATCCTCGGGAGGCTGCAAACCTTTTAGGAAAAGTTTCAATTCTTAGAATTCTTGTCGTGCGATTACTTTTGACTTGAACTGAACTTTGACATTTTATTCTCTCGCAGATGGTGAGAACTCGAGGTTCTGGACAGGGAGGACGACCACCACTACCACCTGCTAGAGGCCGTGGACGCAGCCGTGGTTGTGGCGGAGGTCGGGCAGCTGATGCAGTACCAGCTGACCCACAGCCCCTAGTTGTAGAGGTGCCAGCAGCACCAGTTTAGGCACCAGCTGTGCCTATTGTCATTTCGGGTCTACAGGAGAACCTGGCTTAGATACTAGCAGTTTGCACTGGCCTGGCACATACGGTTTCAGTTACTACCGCAGCAGCTGTATTAGGGATCGGGGGTGGTCATCAGACCCCCGCAACACGCACTCCTGAGTAAGCAGTGCAGGGCTTGCAGACACTAGAGGCTCCTCCAGTTCAGCCTGTGGTTCCGGTTCAGCCAGCGGATCAGGTTCATGGGGATAGGGTCCCAGCTATGTCGGACGACGAGCAACGTCATCTCGAGAGGTTCACCAGACTATCTACTCCAGTGTTCACTGGTGCTCCGGGTGAGGACGCCCAAGGTTTTCTGGACAAGTGTCGTCGGATGCTTCGTACGGCAGGATTTTAGAGTCCAGTAGGGTATCTTTCACCACCTTTCAGTTTCAGGGGCCAGCTTTCGCTTGGTGAGAGTCGTATGAGCGCCGCAGGCCAGCAGGTGCAGCACCACTATCGTGGCCAGAGTTCTCAACCATGTTCTTGGAGAAGTGGGGGCCTCGATCTCAGAGAGAGGAGATGCGTAGGCAGTTTGAGGGTCTCCATCAGGGGGATATGACAGTGTCAGAGTACAAGATCATGTATACAAAGTTGTCTAGGCATGCACAGTGGTTGGTTCCTTCCGACAGAGAGAGGATTGGACGCTTTGTGGACGGCCTCATTTATCCCATTCGCATTCTGATGACCTGAGAGAGGGTTTTGAGTCGTACATTTAAGGAGGCTGTGGATATTGCTCGCGATATAGAGTCAGATCATCGCAGAGAGCGGGACGAGAGGGAGGCCAAAAGGCATCGAGGTTCAGCTAGTTCCAGTGGCACTCAAAGCAGGGGACAGATTCAGCAGAGCCGAGGTCGTTCTTTCAGATCTTTGCAGTCGGGTCGCTCAGATCGTCGTGGGTGGTCTTCTAGTCAGGGTTATCAAAGTTCGCACCAGAGCTGCGGGGGTATGATGACCACCCCCAGTCCCTGATGCAGCTGCCGCATTAGTAACTGAAACTGCATGTGCCAGGCCAGTACAAACTGCTAGTATCTGAGCCAGGGTCTCCTGTATGACAATGGGCACAGCTGGTGTCTGAACTGGTGCTGGCGATACCTCTGCAACTGGGGGCTGTGGGTCAGCTGGTACTTCTACTTCAGCATCCGCCCCGCCAGCTAGGGGTGAGGGTCAGTCAGCTAGGGGTCGTCCTCGAGGGAGAGACCGATCAGGTGGACAGACTAGATGCTATGCTCTCCAGGGCCGATCTGAGGCCGTTGCTTATGATGCAGTTATCACAGGTATTATTTCAGTCTTCCATAGAGATGCCTCAGTGTAGTTCGATCCTGGTTCTACTTATTCTTATGTGTCTACATACTTTTCTCCCCATTTGGGCACGACCCGAGGGTGTCTTGAGCTGCCAGTGCATGTATCTACCCCGGTAGGGGATACTATTGTTGTGGACCACGTATACCGGTCCTGTTTGGTCACTATTGGGGGTCTGGAGACCCGAGTGGACCTGTTGCTTCTCAGCATGATCGATTTTGATGTTATATTGGGTATGGACTAGCTATCTCCATGTCATGCTATTCTGGACTGTCATGCTAACACAGTCAACTTGGCTATGTCGGGCATTCAGAGGATCGAGTGGCGAGGCACGACTGAGTATGTACCTAGCAGGGTAATATCTTTCCTCAAGGCCCAACGAATGGTTGGGAAGGGATTTCTCTCTTATTTAGCATTTATGCGGGAGGTCGAGGCCCAGACTCCCAGTATTGATTTTGTTCCCATTTTGCGAGACTTTCCTGATGTGTTTCCCTCAAACTTGCCGGGCATGCTGCCGGATAGGGATATTGATTTTGGGATCGATTTGGTGCTAGGCACTCAGCCTATTTCTATTCCTCCGTATTGGATGGCACCAGCTGAGCTGAAGGAATTGAAGGAGCAGCTCCAGGAACTCCTAGATAAGGGGTTCATTCGGCTGAGTGTGTGGGGTGCACCAGTGTTATTTGTTAAGAAGAAAGATGGCTCTATGCGGATATACATTGATTATAGACAGCTGAACAAAGTGACAGTGAAGAACAAGTACCCCCTACCGGCCATTGATGATTTATTTGATCAGTTATAGGGAGCTATGGTGTTTTCGAAGATTGATCTTCGTTCAAGCTATCATCAGCTGAAGATTAGGGACTCTGATATTATGAAGACTGCATTCAGGACTAGATATGGGCACAATAAGTTTCTTGTGATGTCTTTTAGGCTGACTAACGCCCTATAAGCGTTCATGCATCTGATGAACAGTGTGTTCAGGCAATACTTGGATTCATTCGTGATCGTGTTAATTGATGATATTCTAGTTTACTCCCATAGCCAGGAGGAGCACGGTCAGCATTTGAGCATTGTGTTGCAGAGGTTGAGGGAGGAGAAATTGTATGCTAAGTTCTCCAAGTGCGAGTTTTGGCTCGAGTCCGTGGCATTATTAGGGCACGTGGTGTCCCATGATGGTATTCAGGTAGATCCGAGGAAGGTCGAGGCAGTGCAGAGATGGCCTAGACCGACCTTAGTTACTGAGATTCGTAGCTTTCTAGGATTGGTAGGGTATTATCACTGATTCGTTCAGGGGTTCTCTTCTATTGCTTCACCCTTGACTAGATTGACTCAGAGGGGTGTTCCTTTCATATGGTCCGAGGAGTACGAGGAGAGCTTTTAGAAGCTCAAGACAACACTGACCACAGCACCAGTCTTGATTCTGACATCAGCTTCAGATCCTTATACTGTGTATTGTGATGCATCAGGAGTTGGCAATGGCTGTGTGTTAATACAGGAGAGTAGGGTCATTGCTTATGCTTCTCGCCAGTTGAAGCCCCATGAGAAGAACTACCCTGTTCATGATTTGGAGCTAGCAGCCATAGTTCACGCTTTAAAGATTTGGAGGCATTACCTGTATGGTGTCTCATGTGAGGTGTACACGGATCACCGCAGTCTTCAGCATTTATTCAGATAGAAGGACCTTAATTTGAGACAGCGGAGGTGGTTGGAGTTGCTTAAGGATTATGACATCACTATTTTGTATCATCCGAGGAAGGCCAATGTTGTGGTCGATGCTTTGAGTCGGAAGGCGGTTAGTATGGGCAGCCTAGCTTTCATCCCAGTTAGGGAGAGACCATCTGCTTATGATGTTCAGGCCCTAGCTAATCGGCTAGTGAGGTTGGATATTTCGGAGCCGAGTCAAGTGTTGGCTTGTGTTGTTTCTCGATCTTCCTTATATGACCGCATCAGGGAGCGACAATATGATGACCCACATTTGCTTGTCCTTAAGGACAGAGTGCTGCATAATGATGCTAGAGATGTGACTATCGACAGTGAGGGTGTTCTGAGGATGCAGGGCCGTATATGCGTGCCCAATGTAGATGGTTTGCGGGAGTTTATACTTGAGGAGGCACACAGTTCGCGGTACTCTATTCACACGAGTGTCGCGAAGATGTACCAGGACTTGAGACAGCACTACTGGTGGAGGAGAATGAATATGGATATTATTAGCCATGTAGCCAGGTGCCTCAATTGCCAGCAGGTCAAGTATGAGCATCAGAGACCAAGCGGTGTTCTTCAGCGTATAGTTATTCCCGAGTGGAAATGGGAGAGGATCACCATGGATTTTGTTAGTGGATTCCCTCGGACATCGAGGAAGTTTGACTTTGTATGGGTGATTGTTGATCGGCCGACTAAGTCCGCACATTTCATCCCGGTTAGCACTACTTACTCATCGCAGCGGTTGAGCCGATCTTTATTCGGGAGATTGTCAAGTTGCACGGGGTCCCAATGTCTATTATATCCGATAGAGGCACTCGCTCACTTCTCGCTTTGGAGAGCATTTCACCGAGAGATGGGTACGCGGGTCGAGTCGAGCACCGCATTTCACCCCTAGACGTACGGACGCCCAAGCCGCACTATTAAGATCCCGGAGGATATGTCGTGAGCACGTGTGATTGACTTTGGTGGTTCGTGGGACGAGTTCTTTCCACTTGGTGAGTTTGCCTACTACAACAGCTTCCGGGCCGAGTATTCGTATGGCCCCGTACGAGACATTATACGGCAGTACGCGTAGATCTCCCGTCGGACGGCTTCGAGCCTCGGCGAGGATAGGTCGATAGGGACCGAGTTAGTTCAGTGATGCTCCGGATAGAGCAAAGTTGATCCGAAGAGAGGCTTCGCATAGCACAGCCTCGCAAGAAGAGTTATGCAGTACCGTAGGGTTCGAGAGTTGTCTTTCATGGTCGGTGACAGCGTATTGTTGAAGGTCTCACCCATGAATGGTGTCATGAAGTTCGGGAAGAAGCGGAAGTTGAGTCCCAGGCACATCGGTCCTTTTGAGATACTTAGGAGGTTGGAGGTGGCATATGAGTTGGCCTTGCCACCCAGCCTTTCCAGCGTTCATCCAGGATTCCACGTGTCTATGCTCCGAAGTACATCGGGGATCCGTCTCATGTATTAGACTTCGGCACCATTCACATTGATGGTGATCTATCTTATGACGTGGAGCCGGTGGCTATTCTCGGGTAGACAGTGTTCGAAAGTTGAGGTCCGAGGAGATTGCTTCACCAAGGCGCAGCGGAGAGGTCGGCCCGCGGAGGAGGCTACTCGGGAGGTCGAGCAGGAGACGCGAGCAAATACCCTCACCTATTTGAGTCTACAGGTATGTTTTTCGACCCGCTCGAGGACGAGCGTTTTCTTAGGTTGGGGAGAATGTGATGATCCGACCCGTCATCATGTGAGTTATCACCCCGTTATCCCCGTTATCCCCGTTATATGCTTGTAATATGCATATTGGGTAAGTTTGAGTCAATCCGGATCGAGTTTAGTTGGAAATGAGACAAATAGTCTCTTAGAAGAAGGAATAGTTGGGAAAAGTCAGTTGGATGTTGATTGTTGAGTTAGAGAGCTCGGAATCGAATTATGATGATTCGATCAGCTCCGGGAGGTCATTTATGAGCTATGAGAGCGATCGGAAGTGAATTTGGAGGCCCAGAGTAGATTTAGGCTTGAATTGGCTAAAGTTGAGTTTTGGCGATATCCGATCGATAGGCGAGATTTTGATCCGGAAGTCGGAATGGAATTCCGACAGTTTCAGTAGCTTCGTCATGTGATTTTGGATGTGCCTGCAAAATTTCAGGTCATTCGGAGTTCGTTTGGTCGGGTTTTTGGTCGAATGTCGGTTTCGGAAGTTTTAATGAAAACTTAGGCTTGAATTTGCTTGGATTCGGTGTTTTTCGTGTTATAGTATGTGTTTTTATTATTGGAGCAAGTTTGTATGGTGCTATAGAGTATGGCTGTGGCTTTCGTTACGGTCCCGGGGGACCCGGGGTGGTTTCGGGAGGTTAAATGGAGGAATTTCTAAGGAATTGCAGGTCTGAATTTTTAGGCTTCTGCTATTTTCGCTTCCGCGGGTGGGGGACCGCAGAAGCGGATGCGTAGGGGCGGAAATTATCTCGCAGAAGCGAATCTGGGCTTGTTTGGGCATTTCCGCTGAAGCGGCCCAGGATCTGCAAAGGCGGGTTCGTAGAAGCGGCCCAGGGTCGCAGGAGCGAAGGTAGGCCAGCCGGGGAGATTTCGCAGAAGAAAAGCCCAGTCCGCTTAGGCGGTCTCGCAGGTGCGAGACCTGGACCGCAGAAGTGGAACTAGGCAGCTTGATATGGAACCGCAGAAGCGGACGATAGTCCGCAGAAGTGGACTCGCAGGAGCGGGTGAGGAATCGTAGGAGCGGAAATCGCGCATGTGATAAAAATAACATAAGGGTTAATTTCAGAAGTTGTGAATAATATTTGGTCTCGGTTTAGAGAGGGGAATTGAGCTATTTGGACAAAGAATTTCTGGGAGATCATCGGGTTATCATCGGAGGTGAGTTTTATGATTCTTTTACGCGTTTTTATCTTGAAATCCTCCTTTATTTCACGGGAATCAGATCAAATTGTGAGGAAATTTAGCCTAAGCCAGGGTTTTGGTAAATTGTCGATTTGAGTGGGCAATCGGGGTCCGATTTTGGAAAACTGTATATGCATAGACTCGTATTGAGACGAGGGTTCCAAATACGTAACTTTTATAATTTTTCGAGAAGTGCACCGAAAGTCAGGTTTTGACAACTTAGTGGATTTTGGTACAATTGGGAGTTACTTCGTATGGATTGTGTGTCATTGCATGTATTGATGTGTTTTCTATGATTTTGAGCAGATTTGGCATTCGAGGAGATTGGTTTGTGAGACAAGCGTACGGCGGACTAAGGCTTCTACCAGTTCGAGGTGAGTGGTAGTAGTAAATGATGTACTGAGGGTTTGAAACCCCGTACTAGCACTTCACAGTGCAATGTCGAGATGAGACACACGTCTCGTGGTGACATTGTGATTGGAGACTTGGACTTGGTCCTTCTCGGCTTATAGATTACTGTGTATTATGATCGTTAATGAGATTATAACTGTGTAATTGGGCTAATAGCTATGTTTGGGGCCTTGTGCCGATCTGTAGAGCATTAGGGGACCTGTAGAGCTAGATGACCCTTATATCGTGTTGGAAACTTACACTCAGCCATAAAACTAGCTGAATAGCCTATTAAGAGCCAGTACTAGATGTGTACTGTGAGAGATGGAATACTTAGGGTGGAAGTTCCCTGATTTTGCTGAGTGAGCCCGAAAGGCCAATCCTATACTAATCGGGGCAGGGTCGAGGACCCGTTAGGAGGTATTATATACATATATATAAATATTGGATAGGGCTGCACGCCGCAGCAGTATATATATTGGATCAGGCTGCACACCACAACATTATAACTATTGGATCGGGCTGCACGCCACAGCAGTATACATATTGGATCGGGCGGCACGCCGCAGCAGTATATATATTGGATCGGGCTGCACGCCGCAGCAGTATATTGGATCGGGCTGCACGCCGCAGCAGTATATATATTGGATCGGGCTGCACGCCGTAGCAGTATTCATATTGGATCGGGCTGCACGCTGCAACAGTATATATATTGGATCGGGCTGCACGCCGCATCAGTATATATATATATATATATATGGATCGGGCTACACGCCGCAGCATTATACTTATTCAGATGCTCATACCTTATAGACACATGCATAGGTCTCCATAGAGGGACATGACGGGCGCCTGACCGGGTTGCCCCAGTCAAGCGGACCTGGGTGCCTTTCATTCCCACGCGTTAACCCTGTGTTGATTGTTTCTCATTAACCAAATATTTTACCAATAATGACTAATTTCATAATGCATAAACATAACCATGTGATTGATTCACTAACAAGTTTATAATTTATTTTTACAACGCCCCATATATATATACATAGGCCACAATCCCACAGTTTACATGTCTACGGAGCCTCTAGGATACAAAAAGGGAAATACAATACTTGCCGGTAACAAGGCTCCGGCTATACCTTACAAAACCAAAATGAAATCTAAACCGAGTGGCATGAACCACACAAGGCCCCGAGGAAGAAAGGGGCTCACCAAAACGGGCAATGGAAGGAGAAGGATACTACTGCCGATGAGCTGAAGTGCCTGCTACTGATCCACCTACAATCATGACACGAATGTAGCGCCCCCGGCAAAAGGGACGTCAGTACACTTGAATTGTACCGGTATGTATGGACAAACTTTGTCCCAAGTAAACTCAAGCCATTAAATTACATCAACAATTAATTAAGCCAACCAACCATGTTTCCACATTTTCCTTATTTCAAATAATTCTCACACAAAGCACTTTCTACGATCAACCAATTTAACAATAACCAATCAATCACGTAAAGCACAAGTAGTCAAACAAAGGGGCAATCAGTGCCCCACAGGTTGCAAACTCTCCTGCTGTCTCCTTTTACAATTTCACATTATTGATTTTTGTATCAATTTTCAATAGCGATTTCGATCGCTTTCCATCCTTATTGCCCCTGACCACCCTTATTACCTCGGCCACCCTTATCACCCCAACCCACACCTTATTTCCCCACGTTGCGGCGCGCAACACGACCCCACCTTACAGTTGAAAACACAACAATTTCAAAAAGCAGATAAGGTACTACACACAATTTCAACAAGTTCAAATAAGCAACTTACACATTGGTTCATGTTCTCAATTTCTTCTCAAGCCAATATCAAAACCAAGTTACAAGTATTCCAAAATCGAAAATGCCCACATAATCATGTTCACCAATTTACCACAATTAAGGTGTTTCAAATTCCTTCCACAATAATCCAAATCTGCCATCACAATGGTTGTTCCCAATTCTTTACCAATCTCGATTACCTTTTTATCTTTCAATTCATATTTCATACCACACCACACGTAGTTTAACATCAATCAAATGCTCAACAAGGAAATCAAAGAATTACGTAAAATTTCTCAATTTGACACATGCCAAAACAATTCGCACACATTTGGGCGATTTTACAAGAATCAAAATTAGCCATACATACCTGGTGATGAGTTTTCTTCCGTTAACTTCCTACTTTATGCTTACCCACGCTATCTTACTCTTGCCAACCTTGTTCTTGAAGACTCTTACTTCTACTCACTTCTTTTTACTAAAAATCAAGTTCAATAATCATGCATGAGTGTAAAAATTCTATTTTTAAAAGCTATTATATGCAAACCTCTCTTTACCCAATTAAAACTGAAAATCAAAGAAAATAGTTAGGGTTTTTACCTTGAAAAGATTGGGAAGTTGAATCCTTGCCCTAAGATCCCTTGGAATTAAGATGGTTGGAACAATCTTTGAAGATGAAGAACTTCTCTCTCTAAAAACCCTCTCTTCTCTATCTAATTTTGGTGAGATGATATGATAAAATGAAGAAGAAAGGTGTTATATTAAAGAAGAGATCGGGTCAAAATGTTACAAAATCTGGGCCGGGGTCGAATATGCGGTCACTATGCGACCGCAGAATCAACATGCGGTCCGCATAATGACCGCAGAATTGCCCCAAATTTTACAAGTTTCTGTTAAGGAATGCGGCCAGAATGCGGTCCGCATGTTTGATCTGCGGTCGCAAAATGCACCGCAGATTTGACATGCGATCGCATATCGACCGCACTTTTGACACGATTTTTGGGAAACTCTCTGGAACGTTTTGCGGCAAGAATGCGGTCCGCATGTCAGGTTTGCGGTCGCATTCTTGACCGCATATTTGACATTTTTCGGAAAAATTAATTCTCTATATTTTTGAAACTTAAATCACTACCAAGGGTCCGAACCGCGGCGCGCATTCCTAACACATTATTCGGACCATGACACCACAGCTACTAGGTTTTATGCACAAAAATTTTACGGGGCCTTACATCCTCCCCCCCTTAAGATCATTCGTCCTCGAATGAGGATTTTGAAATAAATGAGTTGGTTTTGAAAGACATGATATGCAACCATCAAAATTTTGACTAACTCTTATATTTTAGAAAAATTTCGCCGGAGTTTCCTTTGTATTATGGACATATCCACCTGTCAGAGGGCCCCCGAAACACATTACCAAACAATAATATACAACTACAACACTTTCCAAAACTGGTATACACTTTCTTACCTCAACGAATGCACATACTCTATCACATTGTTACAATTGCACATAAACTAGTCACTTCAATGAATTCTTACCTTATTTAACCATTTTAACACACCATGTACACTTAACAAACCATTACCAATCTACACTTACTATTAGTAAGAGGGAAACAACTTAGACAAGATGACAGTTACTAAGAGTAGGAGGGTCACCTAATTTCTTCTAGGCTTGATCAAACAAATGGGGGTACTTTTCTTTCATCTCTTTTTCCGCTTCCCACGTGGCCTCCTCAACTTGTTGACTTCGCCACAATACTTTAACAGAGGCAACTTCCTTATTTCTCAACTTACGGACTTGCCTATCAAGAATGGCAACCGGAACTTCTTCATATGACAAATCTTCATTAACCTCTATAGCTTCGACTGGCATGATGGTGGATGGATCTCCAATCACTTTCTTCAACATGGACACATGGAATACCGGATGCACCTGATGACATCTCATGAGGCAACTCTAGCCTATAAGCAACTTGACCAACCCTTTGAACGATCCGATATGGCCCGACATACCTAGGACTCAATTTCCCTTTCTTTCCGAATCGCATGACTCCCTTCATAGGAGATACCCTCAAGAACACCCAATCATCGACTTGAAACTCCAAATCCCTTCGACGAACGTCCGCATAGGACTTTTGACGACTCTGTGCTGTTTTCATTCTCTCCTGAATAACCTTGACCTTTTCCATAGCTTCGTACACCATATCTGGCCCTAGAAATTCCGCTTCACCTACCTCAAACCACCCGATTGGCGATCTACATCTTCTCCCGTACAATGCCTCAAACGGGGCCATTTGAATGCTAGCATGATAGCTGTTATTGTAAGCAAATTCTATCAGTGGCAAGTGTTCATCCCAATTACCTTTAAAATCTAAGACACAAGCCCGCAACATATCTTCAAGCGTCTGAATGGTCCGCTCGGCCTGTCCATCGGTCTGTGGATGGAAAGCTGTGCTGAGATTCACCCGAGTTCCCAAACCTTGCTGAAACTTCTTCCAAAAGTTAGCGGTGAACTGAGCCCCGCGATCTGAGATGATAGAAAGTGGAGTGCCATGAAGCCTTACTATCTCTTTGATGTACAATCTTGCATATTGCTCCGCAGTATCAGTGGACTTGACAGGCAGGAAGTGAGTTGATTTGGTGAGTCGATCTACTATCACCCATACTGAATCGAACTTACGCCGAGTGCGAGGTAACCCCACCACGAAATCCATATTGATCATCTCCCATTTCCACCTTGGTATTTCTATAAGCTGAGTTAATCCACCAGGCCGTTGATGCTCGGCCTTAACTTGTTGACAGTTTGGACATTTAGCTACAAAGCCTGCCACATCCCTTTTCATACCGTTCCACCAAAAAATCTCCTTGAGATCGTGATACATTTTCGTTGAACCAGGGTGCACAGAATACCTGGAAGTATGAGCCTCTACCATCACTCTTTCCCGAAGCTCGTCCACATCCGAAACACATAGCCTATCTTGACACCGCAATACACCATCTTCGCTGCTGAGTACAAATGCTGAGGTCTTGTCATTCATGACTGCTTCCTTCACCCGAACCAGTGCTGGATCCATGAACTGTTTTTCCTTGATTTCCGCGACCAATGATGATTCTGCTCCATTATGCACCAAGATATCCCCCTCGTCCGACGCCGAAATACGAACCCCCAAGCTGGCTAATTGGTAGACCTCTCGAGCCAGGGGTCTCTGATCCACACCCAAATGAGCCAAACTACCCATGGATTTCCGACTAAGAGCGTCGGCTACCACATTTGCCTTCCCTGGATGGTACAATATGTCCATATCATAGTCCTTGAGTAGTTCTAACCACCGCCGCTGTCTCAGATTCAGCTCTTTCTGCTTGAACAAATACTGGAGGCTCTTGTGGTCCGAAAACACATCTACATGAACCCCATAAAGATAGTGTCGCCATATTTTCAAGGCAAACACAACAGCTGCAAGTTCCAAATCATGCGTCGGATAATTCTTCTCATGGTTCTTGAGTTGTCTGGAAGCATAAGCTATAACCTTTCCGTGCCTGCATCAATACACATCCCAAACCGACTCTGGAGGCATCACAATAGACTACAAATCCCTCTGTGCCTTCTGGCAAGGCCAATACTGGTGTCGATGTCAATCTTGACTTCAATTCTTGGAAACTTTTCTCACAAGCATCGGACCACTGGAACTTCACTGCCTTCTGCGTCAGTTTTGTCAATGGGGAAGCGAGGGTTGAGAATCCCTCTACAAATCTCCGATAGTACCCTGCCAAACCCAAGAAGCTACGAATCTCTGTCGGGTTCGTGGGTCTAGGCCAATCTTTCACCGCCGCAATCTTCTGAGGATCCACCATAATTCCCTCACTGGAAATAACATGCCCTAGAAAAGCTACGGACTCCAACCAAAACTCACATTTTGAGAACTTGGCATACAATTGATGTTGAAGAAGGGTCTGCAACGCTGCTCTGAGGTGAACGGCATGATCTTCTCTGCTCCGAGAGTAGATGAGGATGTCGTCAATGAATACAATCACAAAGGAATCTAGGAATGGCTTGAAAACACGATTCATAAGGTCCATGAAAGTTGCTGGGGCATTGGTTAGCCCAAAAGACATGACCAAAAACTCGAAGTGACCATAACGAGTCCTGAAGGCGGTCTTAGGAATATCCTGCTCCCTGATTTTCAACTGGTGGTACCCAGACCGTAAATCAATCTTTGAGAAGAACTTCGCTCCCTGCAATTGGTCAAATAGATCATCCACTCGAGGCAAAGGATATTTATTCTTAATTGTGACTTTGTTAAGCTGTCGATAATCAATACACATTCGAAGTGACCCATCCTTCTTTCTGACAAAGAGAACCGGAGCACCCCATGGCGACACACTCGGTCGTATGAACCCTTTCTCTAATAAATCCCTCACCTGCTCCTTTAACTCCCTTAACTCTGCTGGCGCCATTCTGTATGGTGGAATGGATATTGGCTGAGTATCTGGCAATACATCAATTCCGAAATCAATCTCCCTATCCGGCGGGATGCCCGGAAGCTCATCTGGAAACACTTCAGGAAATTCATTCACAATTGGCACGGACTCGAGGGTAGGCACCTCTGAGGTGGTATCCGTCACCCGAACCAGGTGATAGATACACCCCTTCTTAATCATCTTCGAAGTCTTAAGGTAGGAAATAAACCTACCCCTTGGCACCACACCATTTCCTCTCCATTCAATGACTGGCTCGTTAGGGAACTCGAGCCTCATAACTCTCGTCCGACAGCCAAGCTTGGCAAAGCACGAATAGAGCCAATCCATCCCCATAATTACATCAAAATCTACCATCCCAAGCTTAATAAGATCGGCTGTGGTATCACGACCACCCACCGTAACAACACAATTCCTATAGACTCGTGAGGCTGTAATAGAATCACCAATAGGAGTCGACACAGAGAACGGCTCATGAAGCTGTTCGAGTTCTATCCCAAAGCTTGAAGCAATGAATGGAGTAACATAAGACAAGGAGGACCCTGGATCAATAAGGGCATAGCAATCAATAGTTTGAACAGACAGGATACCTGTAACAACATCTGGAGAAGCCTCGGCATTCCGGCGGTCACTCAATGCATAGAATCGGCTAGGTCCACCCCTACCCCGAGCTCCACCCCTAGCTGCACCACGCCCTGCTGCTGCTGGAGTACGCGCTGATGATGTAGCAGCTGAAGAACCGGATGACTGAGCGGATCCCCTACCTATACCCTGACGGGGTGCACGGCAGTCCCGCCGAATGTGACCTCTCACCCCGCACCCGAAGCACACCGGAAGGTCAAGGTAGCAAGTTTCCGTATGAAATCTCCCACACTCGGGGCACGTAGGTCTCCCCCGCCGCCGGGATCTCACCCCGAGACGACCGGACCGACGAGACCTCCCCGCCGTCCGAACTAGGTCTCGAGTAACCGCCCTGTTGATGACTGTGCACGGATGGCGGTGCACTCGCGGAGGACTGAGCATATGACTGGGATGGCCCTGATGACCCTTTCCCTGGAAGTGATCTCCCTGAATGACCCATTGACCGGGCCCTGCTTCTATTTTCTCTTTCTGCACGAATCTTCAATTTCCTGGCCTCTGTGGCTTGAGCAAACCCCACGATCCTCCCATAGTTCATATCTGAGTGCAAAGCTGCTGTGGCGGCCTCATTCACTACCAAAGGGCTAAGGCCCTGAACAAACCGTCGAACCCGGGCATCCATGGTCGGCACTAAATGAGGAGCGTACTTGGACAACCTTACGAACTCCATGTGATACTCCCAAACACTCATACTGCCCTGTTTGAGAACCTCGAACTCGGTGGCACGGGCCGCCATTGCCTCAGCAGGTAAGAAGTGGTCCATAAATGCATCCACGAACTCATCCCATCTGGCCGAGGGCTCCCTTCCTCACGGGAATCCTCCCACATTTCGAACCATGAACGTGCCGCTCCCTTCAGCCTGTAAGAGGCCAACTCTACCCCCTCTATATCTGTAGCCTTCATCACTCTGAGGGTCTTGTATATCTCATCAAGGAATTCCCGTGGGTCAGCCTCTGGATCGGTACCTGAAAATTCTGGAGGGGCCAATCGCAAGAACTGGTGGACTCTGGAGCCAAAGGAATCTCCCCGTCCGCTGGAGGATGCAGGGGCATCATGGGATCTCTGGGCCTGGGCAGCCACTAACTGTGTTAACATATGAATGGCTCCCCTAAGATCCTCATTAGATATACCAGAAACCGAAGCGGGAATTGTATCTGAGTCAGGAACACTGGCAGGAGGAATGGTGGCATCCTCTGCCGCAGCTGGAATAGGGACACTTGGGTTTTGAACAAATGGGTCAGGCAAATTCGGGACTGGTGGGTCATTCTCTCCCACGGCATCGGGTACACGATTAACAGCTGCACTTGGGCCGGCATTGGCCCTAAGGCCGAGTCTAGCCTTCTTCTTAGGTGCCATATTCTGAAAATTTGGTAACAAGGCGCGAATTAGACATAGATATTTCCACATTGCACTTTACCGCACGATATAGATTAACAAAGAAGTAGGTAAATTCCTAAATGCCCGTGTAGCCCCCTACTCATATGATGTGGTCGACAACACACCTATAAGAAGGGCACTACTAGACACGGCTCCGAGACATCCTAGGACACTTTAAAAACCATAGGCTTTGATACCAAGTTTGTCACGCCCCAAATCGAGGGACATGACCGGCGCCTGACCGGGTAGCCCCAGTCAAGCGGACCTGGGTGCCTTTCATTCCCACGCGTTACCCCTGTGTTGATTGTTTCTCATTAACCAAATATTTTACCAATAATGACTGATTTCATAATGCATAAACATAACCATGTGATTGATTCACTAACAAGTTCATAATTTATTTTTACAACGCCCCATATATATATACATAGGCCACAATCCCACAGTTTACATGTCTACGGAGCCTCTAGGATACAAAAAGGGAAATACAATACTTGCCGGTAACAAGGCTCCGGCTATACCTTACAAAACCAAAATGAAATCTAAACCGAGTGGCATGAACCACACAAGGCCCCGAGGAAGAAAGGGGCTCACCAAAACGGGCAGCGGAAGGAGAAGGATACTACTGCCGATGAGCTGAAGTGCCTGCTACTGATCCACCTACAATCATGACACGAATGTAGCGCCCCCGGCAAAAGGGACGTCAGTACACTTGAATTGTACCGGTATGTATGGACAAACTTTGTCCCAAGTAAACTCAAGCCATTAAATTACATCAACAATTAATTAAGCCAGCCAACCATGTTTCCACATTTTCCTTATTTCAAATAATTCTCACACAAAGCACTTTCTACGATCAACCAATTTAACAATAACCAATCAATCACGTAATGCACAAGTAGTCAAACAAAGGGGCAATCAGTGCCCCACAGGTTGCAAACTCTCCTGCTGTCTCCTTTTACAATTTCACATTATTGATTTTTGTATCAATTTTCAATAGCGATTTCGATCGCTTTCCATCCTTATTGCCCCTGACAACCCTTATTACCTCGGCCACCCTTATCACCCCAACCCACACCTTATTTCCCCACGTTGCGGCGCGCAACACGACCCCGCCTTACAGTTGAAAACACAACAATTTCAAAAAGCAGATAAGGTACTACACACAATTTCAACAAGTTCAAATAAGCAACTTACACATTGGTTCATGTTCTCAATTTCTTCTCAAGCCAATATCAAAACCAAGTTACAAGTATTCCAAAATCGAAAATGCCTACATAATCATGTTCAACAATTTACCACAATTAAGGTGTTTCAAATTCCTTCCACAATAAGCCAAATCTGCCATCACAATGGTTGTTCCCAATTCTTTACCAATCTCGATTACCTTTTTATCTTTCAATTCATATTTCATACCACACCACACGTAGTTCAACATCAATCAAATGCTCAACAGGGAAATCAAAGAATTACGTAAAATTTCTCGATTTGACACATGCCAAAACAATTCGCACACATTTGGGCGATTTTACAAGAATCAAAATTAGCCATACATACCTGGTGATGAGTTTTCTTCCGTTAACTTCCTACTTTATGCTTACCCACGCTATCTTACTCTTGCCAACCTTGTTCTTGAAGACTCTTACTTCTACTCACTTCTTTTTACTAAAAATCAAGTTCAATAATCATGTATGAGTGTAAAAATTCTATTTTTAAAAGCTATTATATGCAAACCTCTCTTTACCCAATTAAAACTGAAAATCAAAGAAAATAGTTAGGGTTTTTACCTTGAAAAGATTGGGGAAGTTGAATCCTTGCCCTAAGATCCCTTGGAATTAAGGTGGTTGGAACAATCTTTGAAGATGAAAGATTTCTCTCTCTAAAAACCCTCTCTTCTCTCTCTAATTTTGGTGAGATGATATGATAAAATGAAGAAGAAAGGTGTTATATTAAAGAAGAGATCGGGTCAAAATGTTACAAAAATCGGGGCCGGGGTCAATTATGCGGTGCACTATGCGACCGCAGAATCAACATGCGGTCCGCATAGTGACCGCAGAATTGCCCCAAATTTTACACAGGTTCTGTTAAGGAATGCGGCCAGAATGCGGTCCGCATGCTTGATCTGCGGTCGCAAAGTGCACCGCAGATTTGACATGCGATCGCATATCGACCGCACTTTTGACACGATTTTTGGGAAACTCTCTGGAACGTTTTGCGGCAAGAATGCGGTCCGCATGTCAGGTTTGCGGTCGCATTCTTGACCGCATATTTGACATTTTTCGGAAAAATTAATTCTCTATATTTTTGAAACTTAAATCACTACCAAGGGTCCGAACCGCGGCGAGCTAGAAAGATTCTACGCATTCCTAACACATTTACTAGGTTGTATGCACAAAAATTTTACGGGGCCTTACATCCCCTCCCCCTTAAGATCATTCGTCCTCGAATGAGGATTTTGAAATAAATGAGTTGGTTTTGAAAGACATGATATGCAACCATCAAAATTTTGACTAACTCTTATATTTTAGAAAAATTTCGCCGGAGTTTCCTTTGTATTATGGACATATCCACCTGTCAGAGGGCCCCCGAAACACATTACCAAACAATAATATACAACTACAACACTTTCCACAACTGGTATACACTTTCTTACCTCAACGAATGCACATACTCTATCACATTGTTACAATTGCACATAAACTAGTCACTTCAATGAATTCTTACCTTATTTAACCATTTTAACACACCATGTACACTTAACAAACCATTACCAATCTACACTTACTATTAGTAAGAGGGAAACAACTTAGACAAGATGACAGTTACTAAGAGTAGGAGGGTCACCTAATTTCTTCTAGGCTTGATCAAACAAATGGGGGTACTTTTCCTTCATCTCTTTTTTCGCTTCCCATGTGGCCTCCTCAACTTGTTGACTTCGCCACAATACTTTAACAGAGGCAACTTCCTTATTTCTCAACTTACGGACTTGCCTATCAAGAATGGCAACCGGAACTTCTTCATATGACAAATCTTCATTAACCTCTATAGCTTCGACTGGCATGATGGTGGATGGATCTCCAATCACTTTCTTCAACATGGACACATGGAATACCGGGTGCACTGATGACATCTCATGAGGCAACTCTAGCCTATAAGCAACTTGACCAACCCTTTGAACGATCCGATATGGCCCGACATACCTAGGACTCAATTTCCCTTTCTTTCCGAATCGCATGACTCCCTTCATAGGAGATACCCTCAAGAACACCCAATCATCGACTTGAAACTCCAAATCCCTTCGACGAACGTCCGCATAGGACTTTTGACGACTCTGTGCTGTTTTCATTCTCTCCTGAATAACCTTGACCTTTTCCATAGCTTCGTACACCATATCTGGCCCTAGCAATTCCGCTTCACCTACCTCAAACCATCCGATTGGCGATCTACATCTTCTCCCGTACAATGCCTCAAACGGGCCATTTGAATGCTAGCATGATAGCTGTTATTGTAAGCAAATTCTATCAGTGGCAAGTGTTCATCCCAATTACCTTTAAAATCTAAGACACAAGCCCGCAACATATCTTCAAGCGTCTGAATGGTCCGCTCGGCCTGTCCATCGGTCTGTGGATGGAAAGCTGTGCTGAGATTCACCTAAGTTCCCAAACCTTGCTGAAACTTCTTCCAAAGGTTAGCTGTGAACTGAGCCCCGCGATCCGAGATGATAGAAAGTGGAGTGCCATGAAGCCTTACTATCTCCTTGATGTACAACCTTGCATATTGCTCCGCAGTATCAGTGGACTTGACTGGCAGGAAGTGAGCTGATTTGGTGAGTCGATCCACTATCACCCATATTGAGTCGAACTTACGCTGAGTGCGAGGTAACCCCACCACGAAATCCATATTGATCATCTCCCATTTCCACCTTGGTATTTCTATAAGCTGAGTTAATCCACCGGGCCGTTGATGCTCGGCCTTCACTTGTTGACAGTTCGGACATTTAGCTACAAAGCCTGCCACATCCCTTTTCATACCGTTCCACCAATAAATCTCTTTGAGATCGTGATACATTTTCGTTGAACCAGGGTGCACAGAATACCTGGAAGTATGAGCCTCTGCCATCACTCTTTCCCGAGAGCTCGTCCACATCCGGAACACATAGCCTATCTTGACACCGCAATACACCATCTTCGCTGCTGAGTACAAATGCTGAGGTCTTGTCATTCATGACTGCTTCCTTCACCCGAACCAATGCTGGATCCATGAACTGTTTTTCCTTGATTTTCGCGACCAATGATGATTCTGCTCCATTATGCACCAAGATATCCCCCTCGTCCTGACGCCGAAATACGAACCCCCAAGCTGGCTAATTGGTAGACCTCTCGAGCCAGGGGTCTCTGATCCACACCCAAATGATCCAAACTACCCATGGATTTCCGACTAAGAGCGTCAGCTACCACATTTGCCTTCCCTGGATGGTACAATATGTCCATATCATAGTCCTTGAGTAGTTCTAACCACCGCCGCTGTCTCAGATTCAGCTCTTTCTGCTTGAACAAATACTGGAGGCTCTTGTGGTCCGAAAACACATCTACATGAACCCCATAAAGATAGTGTCGCCATATTTTCAAGGCAAACACAACAACTGCAACTTCCAAATCATGCGTCGGATAATTCTTTTCATGGTTCTTGAGTTGTCTGGAAGCATACGGTATAACCTTTCCGTGCTGCATCAATACACATCCCAAACCGACTCTGGAGGCATCACAATAGACTACAAATCCCTCTGTGCCTTCTGGCAAGGCCAATACTAGTGTCGAGGTCAATCTTGACTTCAATTCTTGGAAACTTTTCTCACAAGCATCGGACCACTGGAACTTCACTGCCTTCTGCGTCAGTTTTGTCAATGGGGAAGCGAGGGTTGAGAATCCCTCTACAAATCTCCGATAGTACCCTACCAAACCCAAGAAGCTACGAATCTCTGTCGGGTTCGTGGGTCTAGGCCAATCTTTCACTCCTGCAATCTTCTGAGGATCCACCTGAATTCCCTCACTGGAAATAACATGCCCTAGAAAGGCTACGGACTCCAACCAAAACTCACATTTTGAGAACTTGGCATACAATTGATGCTGATGAAGGGTCTGCAATGCTGCTCTGAGGTGAATGGCATGATCTTCCCTGCTCCGAGAGTAGATGAGGATGTCTTCAATGAATACAATCACAAAGGAATCTAGGAATGGCTTGAAAACACGATTCATAAGGTCCATGAAAGCCGCCGGGGCATTGGTTAGCCCAAAAGACATGACCAAAAACTCGAAGTGACCATAACGAGTTCTCAAGGCGGTTTTAGGAATATCCTGCTCCCTGATCTTCAACTGGTGGTACCTGGACCGTAAATTAATTTTTGAGAAGAACTTTGCTCCCCTGCAATTGGTCAAATAGATCATCCACTCGAGGCAATGGATATTTATTCTTAATGGTGACTTTGTTAAGCCGCCGATAATCAATACACATTCGAAGTGACCCATCCTTCTTTCTGACAAAGAGAACTGGAGCACCCCATGGCGACACACTTGGTCGTATGAACCCTTTCTCTAATAAATCCCTCAGCAGCTCCTTTAACTCCCTTAGTTCTGCTGGCGCCATTCTGTAAGGTGGAATGGATATTGGCTGAGTATCTGGCAATACATCAATTCCGAAATCAATCTCCCTATCCGGCGGGATGACTGGAAGCTCCTCTGGAAACACTTCAGGAAATTCATTCACAATTGGCATGGACTCGAGGGTAGGCACCTCTGAGGTGGTGTCCGTCACCCGAACCAGGTGATAGATACACCCCTTCTTAATCATCTTCGAAGCCTTAAGGTAGGAAATAAACCTACCCCTTGGCACCACACCATTTCCTCTCCATTCAATGACTGGCTCGTTAGGGAACTCGAGCCTCATAACTCTCGTTCGATAGTCAAGCTTGGCAAAGCACGAATAGAGCCAATCCATCCCCATAATTACATCAAAATCTACCATCCCAAGCTCAATAAGATCAGCCGTGGTATCACGACCACCCACTGTAACAACACAATTCCTATAGACTCGTGAGGCTGTAATAGAATCACCAATATGAGTCGACACAGAGAACGGCTCATGAAGTTGTTCGGGTTCTATTCCAAAGCTTGAAGCAATGAATGGAGTAACATAAGACAAGCAGGACCCTGGATCAATAAGGGCATAGCAATCAATAGTTTGAACAGACAGGATACCCGTAACAACATCTGGAGAAGCCTCGGCATTCTCGCGGTCACTCAATGCATAGAATCGGCTAGGTCCACCCCTACCCCGAGCTCCACCCCTAGCCGCACCACGCCCCACCGCCGCCGGAGTACGCGCCGATGATGTAGCAACCGAAGAACCTGATGACCGAGCAGTATCCCCTACCTATACCCTCGACGGGCGCACGGCAGCCCCGCTCGAACGTGACATCTCACCCCGCACCCGAAGCACACCGGAAGGTCAAGGTAGCAAGTCTTCGTATGAAATCTCCCACACTCGGGGCACGTAGGTCTCCCCCGCCGCCGGGATCTCACCCCGAGACGACCGCACCGACGAGACCTCCCGCCGTCCGAACTAGGTCTCGAGTAATCGCTCCGCCGACGACCGTGCACCGATGGCGGTGCACTCGTGGAGGACCGAGCATATGACCGGGATGGCCCCGATGACCCCCTCCCCGGAAGTGATCTCCCCGAACGACCCATTGACCGGCCCCCGCCGCTACTTTCTCTTCTCGCACGAATCTTCACTCCCCGGCCTTCGTGGCCCGAGCAAACCCCACAATCCTCCCATAGTTCATGTCCGAGTGCAAAGCTGCTGTGGCGGCCTCATTCACCACCAAAGGGCTAAGGCCCTGAACAAACCGTCGAACCCGGGCATCCATGGTCGACACTAAATGAGGAGCATACTTGGACAACCTTACGAACTCCATGTGATACTCCCAAACACTCATACTGCCCTGTTTGAGAACCTCGAACTCAGTGGCACGGGCTGCCATTGCCTTAGCAGGTAAGAAGTGGTCCATAAATGCATCCACGAACTCATCCCATCTGGCCGGAGGGCTCCCTTCCTCACGGGAATCCTCCCACATTTCGAACCACGAACGTGCCGCTCCCTTCAGCCTGTAAGAGGCCAACTCTACCCCCTCTATATCTGTAGCCTTCATCACTCGAGGGTCTTGTATATCTCATCAAGGAATTCCTGTGGGTCAGCCTCTGGATCGGTACCTGAAAATTCTGGAGGGGCCAATCGCAAGAACTGGTGGACTCTGGAGCCAAAGGAATCTCCCCGTCCGCTGGAGGATGCAGGGGCATCATGGGATCTCTGGGCCTGGGCGGCCACTAACTGTGTTAACATATGGATGGCTCCCCTAAGATCCTCATTAGATATACCAGAACCCGAAGCGGGAATTGTATCTGAGTCAGAACACCGGCAGGAGGAATGGTGGCGTCCTCTGCCGCAGCTGGATAGGGACACTTGGGTTTTGAACAGATGGGTCAGGCAAATTCGGGACTGGTGGGTCATTCTCTCCCACGGCATCGGGTACACGATTAACAGCTGCACTTGGGCCGGCATTGGCCCTAAGGCCGAGTCTAGCCTTCTTCTTAGGTGCCATATTCTGAAAATTTGGTAACAAGGCGCGAATTAGACATAGATATTTCCACATTGCACTTTACCGCACGATATAGATTAACAAAGAAGTAGGTAAATTCCTAAATGCCCGTGTAGCCCCCTACTCATATGATGTGGTCGACAACACACCTATAAGAAGGGCACTACTAGACACGGCTCCGAGACATCCTAGGACACTTTAAAAACCATAGGCTTTGATACCAAGTTTGTCACGCCCCAAATCGAGGGACATGACCGGCGCCTGACCGGGTTGCCCCAGTCAAGCGGACCTGGGTGCCTTTCATTCCCACGCGTTAACCCTGTGTTGATTGTTTCTCATTAACCAAATATTTTACCAATAATGACCGATTTCATAATGCATAAACATAACCATGTGATTGATTCACTAACAAGTTCATAATTTATATTTACAACGCCCCATACATATACATAGGCCACAATCCCACAGTTTACATGTCTACGGAGCCTCTAGGATACAAAAAGGGAAATACAATACTTGCCGGTAACAAGGCTCCGGCTATACCTTACAAAACCAAAATGAAATCTAAACCGAGTGGCATGAACCACACAAGGCCCCGAGGAAGAAAGTGGCTCACCAAAACGGGCAGTGGAAGGAGAAGGATACTACTGCCGATGAGCTGAAGTGCCTGCTACCGATCCACCTACAATCATGACACGAATGTAGCGCCCCTGGCAAAAAGGGACGTCAGTACACTTAAATTGTACTGGTATGTATGGACAAACTTTGTCCCAAGTAAACTCAAGCCATTAAATTACATCAACAATTAATTAAGCCAACCAACCATGTTTCCACATTTTCCTTATTTCAAATAATTCTCACACAAAGCACTTTCTACGATCAACCAATTTAACAATAACCAATCAATCACGTAAAGCACAAGTATTCAAACAAAGGGGCAATCAGTGCCCCACAGGTTGCAAACTCTCCTGCTGTCTCCTTTTACAATTTCACATTATTGATTTTTGTATCAATTTTCAATAGCGATTTCGATCGCTTTCCATCCTTATTGCCCCTGACAACCCTTATTACCTCGGCCACCCTTATCACCCCAACCCACACCTTATTTCCCCACGTTGCGGCGCGCAACACGACCCCGCCTTACAGTTTAAAACACAACAATTTCAAACAACAGATAAGGTACTACACACAATTTCAACAAGTTCAAATAAGCAACTTACACATTGGTTCATGTTCTCAATTTCTTCTCAAGCCAATATCAAAACCAAGTTACAAGTATTCCAAAATCGAAAATGCCCACATAATCATGTTCAACAATTTACCACAATTAAGGTGTTTCAAATTCCTTCCACAATAAGCCAAATCTGCCATCACAATGGTTGTTCCCAATTCTTTACCAATCTCGATTACCTTTTTATCTTTCAATTCATATTTCATACCACACCACACGTAGTTCAACATCAATCAAATGCTCAACAGGGAAATCAAAGAATTAAGTAAAATTTCTCAATTTGACACATGCCAAAACAATTCGCACACATTTGGGCGATTTTACAAGAATCAAAATTAGCCATACATACCGGTGATGAGTTTTCTTCCGTTAACTTCCTACTTTATGCTTACCCACGCTATCTTACTCTTGCCAACCTTGTTCTTGAAGACTCTTACTTCTACTCACTTCTTTTTACTAAAAATCAAGTTCAATAATCATGCATGAGTGTAAAAATTCTATTTTTAAAAGCTATTATATGCAAACCTCTCTTTACCCAATTAAAACTGAAAATCGAAGAAAATAGTTAGGTTTTTTACCTTGAAAAGATTGGGGAAGTTGAATCCTTGCCCTAAGATCCCTTGGAATTAAGGTGGTTGGAACAATCTTTGAAGATGAAAGATTTCTCTCTCTAAAAAAACCCTCTCTTCTCTCTCTAATTTTGGTGAGATGATATGATAAAATGAAGAAGAAAGGTGTTATATTAAAGAAGAGATCGGGTCAAAATGTTACAAAAATCTGGGTCGGGTCAACTCTGCGGTGCACTTTGCGACCGCAGAATCAACATGCGGTCCGCATAGTGACCGCAGAATTGCCCCAAATTTACACAAGTTCTGTTAAGGAATGCGACCAGAATGCGGTCCGCATTCTTGATCTGCGGTCGCAAAGTGCACCGCAGATTCATTATGCGATCGCATATCGACCGCATTTTTGACATGATTTTGGGAAACCTTCTGGTAAGCTTTGCGGCAAGAATGCGGTCCGCATAGCAGATCTGCGGTCGCATTCTTGACCGCAAAATTGACACTTTTCTGGAAAAATTGATTCTCTACATTTTTGAAACTTAAATCATTACCAAGGGTCCGAACCGCGGCGAGCAAGCTCGCCGTGAAGAATTCTACGCATTCCTAACACATTATTCAGATCATGACACTATAGCTACTAGGTTGTATGCACAAAAATTTTACGGGGCCTTACATCCCCTCCCCCTTAAGATCATTCGTCCTCGAATGAGGATTTTGAAATAAATGAGTTGGTTTTGAAAGACATGATATGCAACCATCAAAATTTTGACTAACTCTTATATTTTAGAAAAATTTCGCCGGAGTTTCCTTTGTATTATGGACATATCCACCTGTCAGAGGGCCCCCGAAACACATTACCAAACAACAATACACAAATACAACACTTTCCACAACTGGTATACACTTTCTTACCTCAACGAATGCACATACTCTATCACATTGTTACAATTGCACATAAACTAGTCACTTCAATGAATTCTTACCTTATTTAACCATTTTAACACACCATGTACACTTAACAAACCATTACCAATCTACACTTACTATTAGTAAGAGGGAAACAACTTAGACAAGATGACAGTTACTAAGAGTAGGAGGGTCACCTAATTTCTTCTAGGCTTGATCAAACAAATGGGGGTACTTTTCTTTCATCTCTTTTTCTGCTTCCCATGTGGCCTCCTCAACTTGTTGACTTCGCCACAATACCTTAACAGAGGCAACTTCCTTATTTCTCAACTTACGGACTTGCCTATCAAGAATGGCAACCGGAACTTCTTCATATGACAAATCTTCATTAACCTCTATAGCTTCGACTGGCATGATGGTGGATGGATCTCCAATCACTTTCTTCAACATGGACACATGGAATACCGGATGCACTGATGACATCTCAGGAGGCAACTCTAGCCTATAAGCAACTTGACCAACCCTTTGAACGATCCGATATGGCCCGACATACCTAGGACTCAATTTCCCTTTCTTTCCGAATCGCATGACTCCCTTCATAGGAGATACCCTCAAGAACACCCAATCATCGACTTGAAACTCCAAATCCCTTCGACGAACGTCCGCATAGGACTTTTGACGACTCTGTGCTGTTTTCATTCTCTCCTGAATAACCTTGACCTTTTCCATAGCTTCGTACACCATATCCGGCCCTAGCAATTCCGCTTCACCTACCTCAAACCACCCGATTGGCGATCTACATCTTCTCCCGTACAATGCCTCAAATGGGGCCATCTGAATGCTAGCATGATAGCTGTTATTGTAAGCAAATTCTATCAGTGGCAAGTGTTCATCCCAATTACCTTTAAAATCTAAGACACAAGCCCGCAACATATCTTCAAGCGTCCTGAATGGTCCGCTCGGCCTGTCCATCGGTCTGTGGATGGAAAGCTGTGCTGAGATTCACCCGAGTTCCCAAACCTTGCTGAAACTTCTTCCAAAAGTTAGCGGTGAACTGAGCCCCGCGATCTGAGATGATAGAAAGTGGAGTGCCATGAAGCCTTACTATCTCTTTGATGTACAATCTTGCATATTGCTCCGCAATATCAGTGGACTTGACAGGCAGGAAGTGAGCTGATTTGGTGAGTCGATCTACTATCACCCATACTGAATCGAACTTACGCCGAGTGCGAGGTAACCCCACCACGAAATCCATATTGATCATCTCCCATTTCCACCTTGGTATTTCTATAAGCTGAGTTAATCCACCAGGCCGTTGATGCTCGGCCTTCACTTGTTGACAGTTCGGACATTTAGCTACAAAGCCTGCCACATCCCTTTTCATACCGTTCCACCAATAAATCTCCTTGAGATCGTGATACATTTTCATTGAACCAGGGTGCATAGAATACCTGGAAGTATGAGCCTCTGCCATCACTCTTTCCCGAAGCTCGTCTACATCCGGAACACATAGCCTATCTTGACACCGCAATACACCATCTTCGCTGCTGAGTACAAATGCTGAGGTCTTGTCATTCATGACTGCTTCCTTCACCCGAATCAATGCTGGATCCATGAACTGTTTTTCCTTGATTTCCGCGACCAATGATGATTCTGCTCCATTATGCACCAAGATATCCCCCTCGTCCGACGCCGAAATACGAACCCCCAAGCTGGCTAATTGGTAGACCTCTCGAGCCAGGGGTCTCTGATCCACACCCAAATGAGCCAAACTACCCATGGATTTCCGACTAAGAGCGTCAGCTACCACATTTGCCTTCCCTGGATGGTACAATATGTCCATATCATAGTCCTTGAGTAGTTCTAACCACCGCCGCTGTCTCAGATTCAGCTCTTTCTGCTTGAACAAATACTGGAGGCTCTTGTGGTCTGAAAACACATCTACATGAACCCCATAAAGATAGTGTCGCCATATTTTCAAGGCAAACACAACAGCTGCATGTTCCAAATCATGCGTCGGATAATTCTTTTCATGGTTCTTGAGTTGTCTGGAAGCATACGCTATAACCTTTCCGTGCTACATCAATACACATCCCAAACTGACTCTGGAGGCATCATAATAGACTACAAATCCCTTTGTGCCTTCTGGCAAGGCCAATACTGGTGTCGAGGTCAATCTTGACTTCAATTCTTGGAAACTTTTCTCACAAGCATCGGACCACTGGAACTTCACTGCCTTCTGCGTCAGTTTTGTCAATGGGGAAGCGAGGGTTGAGAATCCCTCTACAAATCTCCGATAGTACCCTACCAAACCGAAGAAGCTACGAATCTCTGTCGGGTTCGTGGGTCTAGGCCAATCTTTCACTGCCGCAATCTTCTGAGGATCCACCTGAATTCCCTCATTGGAAATAACATGCCCTAGAAAGGCTACGGACTCCAACCAAAACTCACATTTTGAGAACTTGGCATACAATCGATGCTGAAGAAGGGTCTGCAATGCTGCTCTGAGGTGAACGGCATGATCTTCCCTGCTCCGAGAGTAGATGAGAATATCGTCAATGAATACAATCACAAAGGAATCTAGGAATGGCTTGAAAACCCAATTCATAAGGTCCATGAAAGCTGCTGGGGCGTTGGTTAGCCCAAAAGACATAACCAAAAACTCAAAGTGACCATAACGAGTTCTAAGGCGGTTTTAGGAATATCCTGCTCCCTGATTTTCAACTGGTGGTACCCAGACCGTAAATCAATCTTTGAGAAGAACTTCGCTCCCGGCAATTGGTCAAATAGATCATCCACTCGAGGCAAAGGATATTTATTCTTAATGGTGACTTTGTTAAGCTGCCAAAACCAAAATGAAATCTAAACCGAGTGGCATGAACCACACAAGGCCCCGAGGAAGAAAGGGGCTCACCAAAA
The DNA here is from genome assembly GCA_032618575.1 of Nicotiana noctiflora. Taxonomy (NCBI): domain Eukaryota; kingdom Viridiplantae; phylum Streptophyta; class Magnoliopsida; order Solanales; family Solanaceae; genus Nicotiana; species Nicotiana noctiflora. The sequence goes on from JASVEL010011854.1 coordinate 81,620, forward strand.
CGGGCAGTGGAAGGAGAAGGATACTACTGCCGACGAGCTGAAGTGCCTGCTACTGATCCACCTACAATCATGACACGAATGTAGCGCCCCCGGCAAAAGGGACGTCAGTACACTTGAATTGTACTGGTATGTATTGACAAACTTTGTCCCAAGTAAACTCAAGCCATTAAATTACATCAACAATTAATTAAGCCAGCCAACCATGTTTCCACATTTTCCTTATTTCAAATAATTCTCACACAAAGCACTTTCTACGATCAACCAATTTAACAATAACCAATCAATCACGTAAAGCACAAGTAGTCAAACAAAGGGCAATCAGTGCCCCACAGGTTGCAAACTCTCCTGCTGTCTCCTTTTACAATTTCACATTATTGATTTTTGTATCAATTTTCAATAGCGATTTCGATCGCTTTCCATCCTTATTGCCCCTGACAACCCTTATTACCTCGGCCACCCTTATCACCCCAACCCACACCTTATTTCCCCACGTTACGGCGTGCAATACGACCTCGCCTTACAGTTGTGAAAACACAACAATTTCAAACAACAGATAAGGTACTACACACAATTTCAACAAGTTCAAATAAGCAACTTACACATTGGTTCATGTTCTCAATTTCTTCTCAAGCCAATATCAAAACCAAGTTACAAGTATTCCAAAATCGAAAATGCCCACATAATCATGTTCAACAATTTACCACAATTAAGGTGTTTCAAATTCCTTCCACAATAAGCCAAATCTGCCATCACAATGGTTGTTCCCAATTCTTTACCAATCTCGATTACCTTTTTATCTTTCAATTCATATTTCATACCACACCACACGTAGTTCAACATCAATCAAATGCTCAACAGGGAAATTCAAAGAATTACGTAAAATTTCTCAATTTGACACATGCCAAAACAATTCGCACACATTTGGGCGATTTTACAAGAATCAAAATTAGCCATACATACCTGTGATGAGTTTTCTTCCGTTAACTTCCTACTTTATGCTTACCCACGCTATCTTACTCTTGCCAACCTTGTTCTTGAAGACTCTTACTTCTACTCACTTCTTTTTACTAAAAATCAAGTTCAATAATCATGCATGAGTGTAAAAATTCTATTTTAAAAAGCTATTATATGCAAACCTCTCTTTACCCAATTAAAACTGAAAATCAAAGAAAATAGTTAGGGTTTTTACCTTGAAAATATTGGGGAAGTTGAATCCTTGCCCTAGAATCCCTTGGAATTAAGTAGTTGGAACAATCTTTGAAGATGAAGAACTTCTCTCTCTAAAAAACCCTCTCTTCTCTCTCTAATTTTGGTGAGATGATATGATAAAATGAAGAAGAAAGGTGTTATATTAAAGAAGAGATCGGGTCAAAATGTTACAAAATTCTGGGCCGGGGTCAATTATGCGGTGCACTATGCGACCGCAGAATCAACATGCGGTCCGCATAGTGACCGTAGAATTGCCCCAAATTTTACACAGGTTCTGTTAAGGAATGCGGTCACTATGCGGACCGCATGTTGATTCTGCGGTCGCAAAGTGCACCGCATATTTGACATGCGATCGCATATCGACCGCACTTTTGACACGATTTTGGGCAACTCTCTGGAACGTTTTGCGGCAAGAATGCGGTCCGCATGTCAGGTTTGCGGTCGCATTCTTGACCGCATATTTGACATTTTTCGGAAAAATTAATTCTCTATATTTTTGAAACTTAAATCACTATCTACGCATTCCTAACACATTATTCGGACCATGACACCACAGCTACTAGGTTTTATGCACAAAATTTTTACGGGGCCTTACAACGCCACAGCATTATACTTATTAGATACTTACGCCTTATGGACACATGTATATGGAGATGGCTGTACACCGTTGTGGTACAAGAGGGGATTCCGTCAGTGTGGAACCTTGATGAGATAGATGTGGACTGATGATCGGAGTACTTAGTATAGTGATGACTTACATGTGGAGGTTTGCCTTAGAACTGTTTAGTGATAGCACAGGAGTTCTTACTCTCAGTTATCTTTTATTATTATTACTCACTAAGTTGAAATATACTCACCCCACTCCCCTGCACTTTCTGTGCAGATCCACAGGTGCCCGAGAGCAGTTGAGATATTGTAAGTTTTGATCATTATCTACTTTTACCATCTACTTTTACGGAGACTACGAGGTAGCTGCCGGCGTCCGCAGAACCTGTTTTCTCCTTCATTATCATTATGTTGTTTCATCTTGCTTAGACTTGTTTGTACTAGGATGCTTATTCTGTAGAGGCTCAAACTCGTGACACCACGATATGGTTGGGACCGTACTTTGTATGCTTTTACTATTACGTTGCCATTTTTATATGATCACTTGCTATTTAAGTTTAACTGGATTAATTGGAATTAATAATTGGCTGGTTTAAGAGGTAATATGGTCGGGCTTGCCTAGCATTGTGTTGGGCACCATCACGACCGGGGTTTGGGTCGTGACAGGTTGACTTTTCCAACCTATTCTTCTCATAAAGAGGTTTATGGCCTCATTTTTATCTAAATTTCTTCCGATTTGCTTCTAACTTTTCGAACACATATAAATTAGCATATTGAAGTGTTAAATGAAGAAAACGGGGCGATAACTCCCGTAACGACGGGTCGGGTCGTTACATTCTCCCCAACTTAAACAAATGCTCGTCCTCGAGCGTACCTAGAGTTGTACTAAAAGCAACCCAATAGCTGAATGACCTTGCCAAGCATATATTCGAGGTGGTACCACGTCACCCTATCTTTCATAAGTCCGATAACACAATATAGCTGAACTTCCGCTGTCCATCTAAACCATAGACTGCATTTCACTTTCCCAAATCATATACCAAATCTGACTCCCACGTCTATACTCAGAATAGACCCGAACCAACTATAATAGCCCATACTCGCCACTCCGGGTGAGATCTTATGGTGTAACAAACAACCCAATCACTCGAGACGATTGCCTCTAATCGCAACAATTTCCCACGATAACCAAATATTAACTAAAAAACCTTTTTCATTAGCTAAAGTATTATTCCAACACCTTCATATTTTGCCCACGGCAACCGAACACGCGATAGATCAAATCCATCTCTCAGGTCATCCACTCATGGATCCATTTCCCTTTTGACTGACATTACAATATATTTCGGAGCCAAACCTCGATGTTTTCCTTTTTAACCAGCTGAAATCACATATGCCCGCACTCATTAATGGCTCCAACGATCATTCTGATTATAACACACCGCACTGGTAATATGATACCTCAACACCGGCCTAAGCCACGACGAGCACAAGACAGGCACCAATAAGAAACGCTTGAACATACTCAAATCATGACAAGTACCTCAACAAAAGAACTGTAATTCAAATTCCTTAATACCATCACAACACATAACTGAGATCTTGTCTCACATCATAGAATTAGAGTACTCGAATCCTCCTCGAAAGGTCATAACTTCACGTGGCCTTGCCACGACTCATGATTCCATCCAAACACTATTACTCCTGAAGCACCTCAAGTCACCATGCTCAAAACAGTCATCCACGCGCAGATTTAGGCCTGGACTCAAGCGATTAATCTCACCCACGGTGAAACATTTAATATACGCCATCAAGTCCTGTAGGGACACAACCGATGCACCATTTACCGAGCGACACCCAACACTGATTTTCCTCAGAGACTAGGAAGTATTGTACACAAGGTAACATATAGAAAAACTATTCTCCATGTCACACGATTGCGGCGTGCAACCTGCTTAAACTAACATACCCGTGGCGGCGTGCCACCCGATCCAGATACCATACATGTGGCGGCGTGCCACCCGATCCAAATAACCCGTGGCAGCGTGCCACCCGATCCACGCGTAAATCTCGCAAAAGGAAATGCACACCGAGTCAAATTGTTCATTACAATAAACATATATATAGCCTCAAGCTCGGCCACAAGAAACACATCCTACAAAGTTCCCCAATACCGGAACTAAATTAATGGTAGAAACCTCTGCACTGATATCCGCCACGAAGGCCCCACTGACAAAGCAATACCTACCAGCCGTCCACTAGTCCTGGGTACAACTATACTGTTGGAGCATACTATGATGCACACTACTACGCAATTTGTGCCATTTCCGACATAGTCCATATCACATTAGTCTAGGCAAGCTGACTTATGACAACTAGTCTGCAATCAAGTCTCATAACCCAAATTCATCATATCAAGCTAAGAGAGAGCCACTAGGGCTTCCAATTTTCAGTAATCGCTAAATGGTGCCGATACACACGATATACAACCATTTCATAGGCGGATTATAAGGACTTCTAGTCTCCATCACCTATATAACACATGAATCACCATGCTTGATTCCACACTCCACTGTACGAATACATAGCACACATCAAACATCTATCCATACCACGAAAGTCATTTAGAAATTTCCCTATGCCATCAACAACTCAATCATCATAGTCGACCCAACAAGAGAATACCACCATACAACTAGATATTATCAGTTTAAGCTCCTTGTCCCTTTTTGACCATATACCCTGCCAAATCACTAGAATAGCAGTATCATTTTTCCTTAGTCACCAGAAAGATCGATTCTTAGATCACCTCCAGCTACCCGCGTTGCTCATTAATTTTTAATGACTTCCTATATATTATGAACTGATCTCAAAACCTTGAACATGCCATTATCAACTTCCCATGACATATCGTATATACCATACCACACTAAGATAACATGGAAACTTCTATCCCTTTCCTACGCCGCAAACATCGACGCACTCAACTAGTCAAGGACCTTCAGGATCCCATATAGAAGAAAACTCATTACACATTCCCAGCTTCGCATACCAACAGGAATATACTCGCTGTCAAACCACGGTAGAACACATCACAAACTCTTTCTCCCAATTCATTGCATAAGTTTAACTGTCAGGACTGTGTCCTTCTACCCACATCGAGCTACGCAACTGCCAGCACTCAAGAGCTTGGTTGCACCATAGCTGCAAGACTCATTACTTCGAACACATACCAGGAATTAATCGTATCCTTATCATACCGTTCAGTTTATTAACAAGTTGCTCCATTTACTCAATTTCCTTTCTGAATCCTCTTTAACTTAGTATTCTCCTTTACTGAAGGATCACAATACCTCAACTCATGTTACCATACGAGACTCATATATAAGACCACATGGTCTAGGACCCATAGGCCACTGAATACTTGCTCAGATGGTTTCCCAGAAGTACCACATTCTACAATGCTTTATTTTGAAGAACTTCCTGCGATTTGGAATTCGTTATCATTACTCCCCAACACAGATACATAGAATCCCCTCATTCACATAACATACACAAGTCTTGATTCCTTCTATTGAAACCATCGTCTTTAGCCATATACACAATCTTAAGACACCTTACCGTTACAAGCAAAGTCTTGAACACCGCAAGTCCATTCTCAGGCGTCATTCACGCTTATTCAATTATAATTCAACTGTCTTATTGAACAGAACCACTCGTGCCCTGTTAGAACTCTGGCACCGCAGAACATGATTACATACAAATGCATTTATCTATCTTTCCTTTCTATACACCGAACATTCTTACCAGCAGCAGTTCAAACCATCCTATTATTTCTTCATATCTACGAAGCACCATAACCTTTATCAGAATTTCCCAACATACTTAGAGACATAACCAACATAGCACACAACAATGCAATCAGTTAATCAATAACAACCTCCTCAACTTTGCTCAGAGCCATACATCAAAGCACTTTTAGCCGCTCATAGCATTCTTTACTCAAATAATGCCACAATGTTATGGTGAGATTAAACTCAAGTCATTTACAAGCTTGACAAAGACTCGAATCATCAAAGACCTTAACCCTTATGCAATTCTTGCATTTATACACACACCACAGTTAAGCCTACTATTTTTAGGTGACAGAAATCTTTTCTAAGTCCCAAATTTTTCAAAACTTTCGGCAGAGTTTCCTTCGTAAATTGTCCTATCCACCTGCCAGAGAATCACCAAACCATTCTAACAATACATCCACAACTCAACAAGACATCACAATGTATTTCAACAACATTAAATCACAATATTATACGAATCATATTATCACAATTTATACCTGAACCTGCGCTACACCTGCTCGCATCATAACACATATAAAATACCCTTCAATTACACATCCGAATCCACCCACACACTTTGCATCAATCTAGTATTTCAGTACAACACCTTCAACCAGGATATACATATCATAATCACTTTAGTCTTCCTGAGTCTAAACTCGTTTTACTACTCATAAGGCACTTTACCTTCCAACTAAGAGATATGATAAATATTCACTATGCCACACAAAAGATTACAATAAGGATCTAACACCTGATAGCTCGTACATTATTAAGCCGCCATTTCCACAGTTAGGGACAATACCGATCACACGAAATTTCATAATACAAGTTCACAAAATCAGCACCCTGGTGTCCATGTCATAGACAAAGATCTGGCCTCAAGTCCTCCAGACTGGCCCAACATGTACTCACAGAGGTTATATCTTGCCCCTCGATCGGGGAATGACAAGCCATCAAGGTAATTATATTATTGAGCGATTGATGTGTACACAGACATGTGGAAGGAATTTCGAGAATTATATCCCAAGCTGAATCAAGTACGCACGATAAGAATTCCAAGAAATGTGAAGTGTTTCCTAAAGGTTTGCAACCTCCCGAGGATAAGTACAAGCGTCCACGTACCGATCCACAAGACTCTACCAACCAGCTCAAGACTCATGAGGCCTAGTAACCCAGGCTTTGATACCAACTTGCCACGACCCAAATCCCGGTCGTGATGGCGCCCAACTCAACTGCTAGGCAAGCCCGATCAATTACACTCTCATCCCGAGCATGAAGCTCAAATCAATTACCTGAATATTATTATCAACAATAAAACTAAATTGAATAATCACCCAAAGATCTAGGGTCACGAGTCTAGAGCCTCTAAACATGATCGGATAACAATGTCTAAACCAAATACTCAAGTATGAATAATGTATATACAAAGGAAAACTGGAATAAGAAGAGAAGCCAGGTCCTGTGAACGCCAGCAGCTACCTCAGCAACTCGGATAAATACTGATAAAAGCTGGAGTGCTCATATATCCCTCATGTGTACCTGAATCTGCACACAAAGGTGCAGGGAGTAAGGGTGAGTGCTAAGTACTCAGTGAGTAATAAATATATACAAGTAGTCGAAAGTAAGAAATCCACAGAATACCACAAATGTCACGACCCTAGTTCACCAATTGAACTAGCAACAACAATAGTACATTACCACTATCATAGATAATTCACAGCAAAAGATGCAATGCAAAGCACATAACCACTACGGCATGTAGCTCGATCCATTTAACTTCGACGGCACTCACTGGGGGTGTGTACAGACTCCGGAGGGGCTCCTACAGCCCAAGCGCAA
>JASVEL010011855.1:0-140733 GCA_032618575.1 Nicotiana noctiflora
GATACTTTACTTATTACTATACTACTTGTTGATCACGTAAACTTGCGTGAGTGTTTTGGTCGCAACATTCTCCAGTTGTAAAACATTCCTCCATTCGAATTATGTTGGTTTTGGTAGCACAATTGGATTTGGAACTAGTTCAGATGAATGTAAAAACTATGTTTTTACATGGAAACTTGGAGGAGGAAATCTACATGACTCAGCCAGAAGGATTCCAAGTTGCTGAAAAGGAAAATATGGTTTGCAAACTTGAAAAATTGTTGTACGGGTTCAAACAATCTTCTAGACAATGGTACAAACGATTTGACAAGTTTATGTTGCAGCAAGGGTACAAGAGAAGCAAATACGATCATTATGTGTATTTGCGCAAGCTTAAAAATGGTTCCTTTATATATCTTCTCCTATATGTTGATGATATGTTGATAGCTTCCAAGAATTCGGAAGAAATTGATAAGTTGAAGATTCAACTGAAGAAGGAGTTCGAGATGAAGGATCTGGGTGAGTCGAAGAAAATTCTTGGCATGGAGATAATAAGAGATAGACGTTCAAAGAAACTTTGTTTATCTCAGAAAGAATATTTGAAGAGAGTACAATAACGTTTTGGCATAGATGACAAGACTAAGCCAGTTAGTACTCCACTTGCTCCCCATTTTAAGCTAAGTACTACTATGTCGCCATTGGATGAAGCTGAACGAGAGTATATGTCAAAGGTACCATACGCAAATGCTGTTGGAAGCTTGATGTATGCAATGGTCTGCACGAGACCTGACATTTCACAAGCTGTTGGAATTATAAGCAGATATATGCACAATCGGGGAAAGGAGCATTGGCAAGCTGTGAAGTGGATTCTGCGGTATATTCATAATACTGTAGATCTTGTTAATTTTTGAGCAGGAAGACAATCAGTCTGTAGTTGGATATTGTGACTCGGATTTTGCGGGTGATCTCGATAAACGAAGATCAACTACTCGTTATGTGTTTACTTTTGCAAAGGCACCAGTTAGTTGGAAGTCTACTTTACAGTCAACAGTTGCTTTGTCTACAACAGAGGCAGAGTACATGGCTATTACAGAGGCTGTGAAGGAGGCAATTTGGCTTCAAGGATTGCTAAAGGAGCTTGGCGTTGAACAAAAAGGTATCACAATTTTTTGTGATAGTCATAGTGCTATTCAATTAGCGAAGAACCAAGTTTATCATGCAAGGACGAAGCACATTGATGTTCGGTATCAATTCGTACGAGAAATCATAGAAGAAGGTGGAGTCACGGTGAAGAAAATTCATACCAAGTTCCTACGTTGTGAAAATAGAAGCGATCGAATTTATCAAAGAATGAACTTTAATATATGCATAGAATAAACTTTGATCCTCCCCTTCATTAAGAACTCAAACTTCTGAACCCTTTTTTGTTCTTTGGTTGAGAATACAGAATATTCTCACAAAGCGAAGGAAAGGGCAGAGATTCACTAATAACTTCTTATCAGACAGACAAAAGAAAGAGAGTAGGCGGGAATAAATAATAGAATAGGAGAACTCTTTGATCGGAGGCAGATTTCGAGTTGGTTAGTTTGACTTCTTCTCTTCTCCCTACTTACTATCCTTACCAACAATGGGTTGTGTTTTCCTTTAAAGAATAGATATAGCCCAGTATTAGCGGGGCATTTCGATTGTGTCAATGGAACGACGTCAGCAGAAGACTGAGGGGGAACTTCGTGGTGTTCGTCATGATGGCACACGTCTCGGTAGAATCGAACCGCTTAACGGTTGGCCATGCAGTTAATGGTGCCTATTGGGATTCCCGAAAGTCATTTATGTTGCCTATAAAGGTGGGTTGAGGAATTCGTTTCTCATTACTTCGTTATTCATCAGAGAGCGATTCTGAGGAAGCTTTTTTGTTCTGTTAATTCATCTTCTTATTTCTTCTCCTGATTGCGATAATCTCCATCTCTCCTACCAAATTTTATTCTTTCCCCTTCAAGCAACTAAGTAATGGTAGGCAGTTCTTCGCATGATGCTCTTCTGATGGATTCACCGGCCAATTCTTTGGCTGTGGAAGGGCTATTTTTGGAAACGGGAAGTTCTCAGTAAGCGGAGATCGGAGGAAGTCCGTCAGTTGACGAGATACTGCCGTCGCTCGGAGGTCCAGCGATTGATTTTACCGCTAATGGTGGGGAGGACCTGGCGGATGAGGCCCAATTAATGGGAGAGATAGGAATGGCCTGATTACGGAAGTATGGGGTCATTCCGACCCATGCAGATATTGTCCGCTCTATCAGTGAGGAGATGGTCCATACTGATCGTAGGGCATACTGTGTCTTTTACGTGTACCCTTTCAGGTTGGGGTTCAGGATTCTGCTCCCCATGTTGGTGGTGGATTTTTATCGTCACTATGGGGTGTGCCCGAGTCAGCTCACTCCTTCTCTGTACAAGTTGTTGGCGATGTTCCTAAAGTACAGGGAACTGGCCAGTAGGGTGGTTACACTGCAGCACGTGCTCACCTTTTATGCCCCCAGCTAGTCCGCGGCACTATGCTTCGAGCGTACCCTTGTAGGGAGAGGGGCCTAACTGTGGTGCTGGACAATGAGGTTGATCCCCGTCCTTTCGAGCACTTCTTTTATATCAGGACCGAACATTTAGTGGTGTGCCCTATAGGGTTCCGCAGGCTTGGAATCATGCACATAAGTTATCCTATTGTCGAACCCTTTTTCTTTCCTTATTTTTATTTCTCGCCTTTGTTAGTGTTGACTTGTTATTACTATTGTAGCCGAGAGGTCGCCACCAGCTCCGTTAGCCGGGATACGAGGGTGGCTTGAGGCCGTGCTTCCTCATACCGAGGGGATCCGTATGTGGGCATCCTTCTGGGAGAGGCACGGTCGCAGGTCTGTTTCAGGTGAGAGATTGATTTCTACTCTTGCTCGGTATTGGTTCAGTTATGCTTATCAACCTTGCTTTTCATGTGATAGATGTCGGGAGATGCGCGTGCGTTTGATAAATGATCCCCATAGTCGGGCCTTGGTTGAGGAATTAGCGAGGCGGGAGCTTCAGATGCAGCAAACGCTTGGCCGAGTGGGTTCCCTTGAGGGGCAGCTTCACCGGAAGGATGAAGAGCTTGAGGCCGGGAGGAGGGCCACAGTCGAGTGCAAGTATCAGTGCAAGGACAAGGTAGTGGAGGCTGCATCGGCATGGAGCGATAAGGTGGGTGCACTGGAGGGAGAAATTACGGTCCTGAATCGCTAGGTGGATGATGCCTCGTCAAGGGCTGAGGCTTTACAATAGGTTGTCCATGCCGGCGAGTCCCAACTATCGCTGGTGAGGGCTGCTGCCGCATTCAGAGAGGCGAGCCTCGAGTGGAAAATAAGTACCCTTGAACAGGATGCTCAGATTAGGGCGGAGTGGATTACGGCCCTGGAGGAAGAAAACCAGTATCTGCGGGACCAAGCCACTTCTTCTGGTCATACTTATGAACTTTGGATTTTTGCTGAGGCCCAATGGGATGTATATAAAAATCTATGGGAGGCCGATATCGTGACCGAAGCTACTTGCAAGGAGGCTTGCCAAAAGGCTCAGGAGGACCGTGTGGATTGTGGTTTTGACACGTCGATGCTAGGCGCTGACGATGGAGCCGATAGGAGCGCGGATGGCGACGAGTAGGAAGAAGTGTTTCTTCCTTTCTTTTTTTTTTCCATTTGGCATTTGTTTTTGTTTTTTATTTGTTTTTTTATCAACCGCCTTCGGCTGGGTGTAAGCGGGAATAACTCGGATTTATTTTTATGAATAAATGAAGTCTTCCTTTCATAATTTTCCTTGTATCTGTTTTGTACCTCCTCTTTTTCCCCTTAGATTTTTCTTTGCATGCATTCGAAGGGGTGATTTGCCTTCGAGTTTGACTCTGGTAGGCATGTTAGTTTTTGATTGTTGACGACTTTTCTTCTTCGAATCGGGGTGAGCGAGTCGGAGCTATTTCTTGGCGATAGCGACACTTAGCCTTATTCTCAGTTTGGGCACGGTCGAACTACCAGACGTGATGATAAAAAATACGACCTTGTAGTTTGACCGGGCTGGACTTTACGTGTCCGTAATCGTAGTTCGAGTTGGGAGTACTTAATTGATGTCGAGGGTGCCTAAGCTGCACCTCGATTCATTGGAGGTTAGATTTTGTTGAGTTCAATTATGAAGGCGCTTGGTCTGAGTATCGGTTCAACTGTGGTTGAACTAGTTAGATTTGAGGATGAAGGCGTCTAGCCTTATGGTTCGGGCGAGGTCGAACTCGTTGGATTTGATAGAGAAAGAGCGTAGCCTGAGTCTTGGTTCGAAAGTGGTCGAACTTATTGGCGAAGGCGCTTAGCCTGAGTCCCAGTTCAACTGTTGTTGAACTATCTATCTTGATGGCGAAGGCGTATGGCCTGAGTGTTGATTCGACCTTAGTCGAACTGATTAGTGAAGGCGCATAGACTGAGTCCCTATTTGACTGTTGTTGAACTGTCTATTTTGATGGCGAAGGCTCATAGCCTGAGTCTTGGTTCGACCGTAGTCGAATTGATTGGCGAAGGCGCATAGCCTGAGTCCAAGTTCAACTATTGTTGAACTGTCTATTTTAATGTGAAGGCGTATAGCCTGAATCTTGGTTCGACCACAGTTGGACTTATTGGCAAAGGCGCATAGCCTGAGTCCCAGTTCAACTGTTGTTAAACTGTTTATTTTGATGGCGAAGGCACATAGCCTGAATCTTGGTTCGACCGTAGTCGGACTTATTGGAGAAGGAGCATAGCCTGAATCCCAGTTCAACTGTTGTTAAACTGTCTATTTTGATGGAAAAGGCGTATAGCCTGAATCTTGGTTCGACCGTAGTCGGACTTAATGGCCAAGGGGCAAAGCCTGAGTCCCAGTTCAACTATTGTTGAACTGTCTATTTTGATGGCGAAGATGCATAGCCTGAGTCTTGGTTCGACAGTAGTCGAACTTATTAGTGAAGGTGCATAGCCTGAGTCCCAGTTCAAGTGTGGTTGAATTGTCTATTTTGATGGCGAAGACGCATAGCCTGAGTCTTTGTTCGATCGTAGTCGAACTTATCGGTGAAGGTGCATAGCCTGAGTCCCAGTTCAACTGTTGTTGAACTATCTATTTTGATGGAGAAGGCGCATAGCCTGAGTCTTGGTTCGACCGTAGTCGGACTTATTGGAGAACGCGCATAGCTTGAGTTCCAGTTCAACTATTGATGGCGAAGGCGCATAGCCTGAGTCTTGGTTCAACCGTAGTCAAACTTATTGGCGAAGGAGCATAGCTTGAGTTTCAGTTCAATTGTTGTTGAATTGTCTACTTTGATGGAAAAGGCGTATAGCCTTAATCTTGGTTCGACCGTAGTCGGACATATTGGTGAAGACACATAGCCTGAGTCCACTTCAACTTTTGTTGAACTGTCTATTTTGATGGCGAAGGCGTATAGCCTAAGTCTTGGTTCGATCGTAGTCGAACTTATTGGCGAAGGTGCATAGCCTGAGTCCCAGTTCATCTGTTGTTGAACTGTCTATTTTGATGGTGAAGGCACATAGCCTTAGTCTTTATGTTGTGGGTATCGAGTGCCGAATTTTAGTTTCGAATCGAGACTTTGAGCAGTTTATGCATGGTTTTTCCAATAGGTACATGTAGGGTGTCTTGAGTTGGCTTTTTCTCAAGGTACTTCAATGCCGATTTTCGATCGGATCCCGTATCTGGGATGCTGGAAATACCTCACGGGATTTCTCCCTTACGGGGCACGTAGGCTGGGGACTTCCTCCTCTTCTTCTTGTTTGCACTACCGGAGATCGGAGAGAGGAGAGAGAATTTGTATCTTGGTTTGAGATCTTCGAGTTCCTCTTATTGGAGGTGCCGTTTTGGGCTTGGTCGATCGGGGTTGTTCTGTCCCCATTTTTGGTGTTTCTTTCATCTTGGTTCAGGGAAGAACTACGTGATTTTGCTAGGAAATCCCCACACACGGCGCTAAATTGTTCGACTCAAAAGTTATCATACACTTTATGAATACCAAACAATATATATGAGTTACGAGCCAATCATAGCAAGTCGTAATAATCCATGAAGCATGTAAAAGAAATAATGATAAACGCCCAAGATTAGAGTAAGAAGTATTGACAACTTTTATTGATGATATTGATCTGGTCTGCCTCTCCATGGAGAGGTTAAGAGCCTTACAATGATGTTGTATTCCTCTATGAGATGGATATTTCTTGTCCGTTTTCCTCTCTCTTTTTAGGAGAATAGTGATGAAGAAGAAGTCTTTGTTTAGGATGCATTCTTCTAGTATTTATAGTTGCCAGCACCATGAACTGGAAGCAAGTGGCCATGACCACGCTGAGATTTCGTCCCTATGGGGAGGCGAGTGGGTCATACCTTTGTGGACCCCTACTGACTGAGAGTCGATTAATGTTACGAATAAGTGGCAGTACCACTTATTAGTTATGGATTAACTTAAGGCAAGATTAACTTCGATTGTTATTGTGGGGTTAGATTCTGACTACTGCACTATTAACTCTGAAGTAAGTGATTGTCAAATACAAGAACTTCACGCCAATTACTTCCCATTTAATTAATTCTTTTAACATTTTGGAAGGTGAATTTATTCTTTGGTAACGAAAGTAGTGTTTAGATAAGGGTCGGGTAGAAAATGTCTTTCAACTTTTAATAAATAATTTGGTAAATATTTAATTTTATACGTAGGTCTTTCCACTTTTAAATCCACGCTAAAGTTTCATTAAATCAAGGGTAAATACAAGATTATTTGTTAATAAATAAGCGGTGGCGTACGCAGAATTTTCATAAGCGGTGTCGCTATTTTTAGTAAAAGGGCTATAACAGTCAAAAAATATTTTATGGAACCAAGGGAGTTTGAAACCAAAACCTCTCACATAATACTTGAAGCTAACAACCACTAGACTACTAAGATGTTTTGTTGCAAGTGGTGTCACTTTAAATAGTTGTATTTTGTATTTTTGTTTTACTTATTATTTTTATAGATATAAATAGTAAAAAAATTCGACCAAGCGGTGTCTCGTGACACCACTTGTCACCATGTAAATTCGCCCCTGCAAATAAGTGCACATACGATAAATATTTACTCACATTGGACAATTGCACCTAACTAATAATTAACTTTAAGAATCAACAAATCAACATGAAAATGCATATCAATTAACTATGTCTAAATGTTAAAAAGTGTATATGCATTACATATATCTTATACTCATTAGTTTGATATAAATACCTGATACGGGTAACTTCTTGGGCAACTAATTGCATTCACTTTTCAAAAAAGTATATGAAATATCTATATATTTTTGGGTATATAATGCATGTATATATAAAAAGATATAGTTTATCGCGGCTATCATTTCTTAAAGCGGCTATATATGCCTTTCTCTAACTTTTCATGGGATACTAATGGCCCTAAAGTGTAATATATATATATATATATATATATATATATATATATATATATATATATATATATATATATATATATATATATATATATATATATATATATATATATACAAATTAGGAAATTTTACCACCTATAGAATAGGTTAATACCTAATTATAACATATAAATACATTTTCAAAATTTTACATAATATAATAACCTTTTCTATTTTTGTAGCAAAAAATCAAAATTTAATGATTTCCTATATTTAAGCCTTATTTTTCTCAATCTAGTATAACTCCCCCATAATATTTTATTCTCTCTTTCATCTTAAAACATCTTTTCTTAAAACTTCCCAAACACACTTATTCTATCTCTCAAATCACTCTCCTCCCCTAATACCCTTCTTCTCGTCTCCCACTTCATTCGACATCCAATTTCTGTCATTGTCGAGGGTTTTTTTAATCCGATTTGTAATGCCATTACCCTACCAGAAAACCCACATCGAAATTTCATAATTTGACAGCTAATTTTTTTTCAAAATCAAATCATCAATTGAGAAGACCGAAATGATTTCAGAAATAACCTAAATCTAAGCACATTTTTTTCATAAATTGGAAGCAAGGAAAAAGATACCTTCACTGGTTGATGGATAGCTGATGGCTACTGAAGAGAGAATTTTAATTTAAAAAAGAAACTGCGCCTTCAATTTCCTTCTGGTCGAGTAAAAAGTACTCCTATTCTGCCATTGTCGAGCATTACAAATCCAATTTCTGCCATCTTTTCTTAAGAATTTGATACATTTTAATACATGTTTATTCACTATATGTTTATTCAATTCTATAGAACACTTTAAACTAGAAAACAGATTTGAAATAAAATAAAAAAATAGATGAAAACATAGTATAATACAGTTTAATACATGTTAATACATGTTGTCTGCTATATAGTCCCTCAATACAGCAAGTTTGACACCTCTTTCATTTTATTCAGATATCAAAAATGAAATCCAAAAAAATAAAACTAAATACAACTTAGTTTAATACATGTTGATACAGAAATTGGATTTAAACATGAAAGATGGCAGAAATTTCTTCCATTGTTGAGGATGTTCTATTCGATTTGTAATGCTCTGTTTTTTCTCGTTAATTGGGTCAAAATAGAGCAGATTTCATATGAATTTTGTTTATTTAAGTTAGTTAACTAAAATAGTGGAAATTAAATTTTTTTGGATATCCTTCCGTTTTTATCTTATTCAAATTCTCCAAATTTGCGCTTACCCGTTACTATTTTCACGCTGAATACATGTTAATACACTTAAATACAGTTTGGTATTTATAGTAATCCTAATTTATGCGGCGGATCTTAATGTTGTATTATTAAATACATTATAGAATACGGTAAAATATTCCTATATCATCTAATATTAGAAATGATTTCTATTTATTGCTAATTAGGTCTTTATGAATGCTCTTTATGAAAAATTCTCTTAAGATATTTCATATTGTAAATGGGTAAATTCAAATTTTGTCCCAAGAATTAATTCCTTACAAGCGAATCTGTTGAGGCCACTTAAATCTTACAAAAGCGTACCATTACACTCTTTGGAACCAACCAAATAGTTTCCTATAAATAAGGTTGTAACAGTCGGAGTACGAGTCTTCGTTTTACGGAAACTCGACAGCTAAAGAGATAATTGCGTTTAACCATTACGAAACCCTCATTTTCCATAACTGACCATCACCACCACCCCTCGCCACCCTATCACCACCTCCTTCTCGCCCTCCGTTCATGGCTTTTTGGCTGAGGGTGAGATTCATCAACCCTTTTCGGGATCACAACACCATTGAACGTTACCTATCGTGTATCTTTTTCCTTTTGTTTTCATTAACAATAATTCTTCTCTGTGAAAGATAAGGTTTTTGATTCGTTTAGGAAATAAATTAAAAGGTCCGCTGTTGATATATGGCGGACATAGTGAAACAAATCTTAGCAAGGCCAATACAATTAGCGGACCATATAACAAAGGCCGCTGTCGACGTTAATAACTTCGAACAAGATTGTCTGGACATCAAAAGCAAAACAGAGAAGCTAGCAGCGCTTCTCCGACAGGCTGCACGTTCCAGCAACGACTTGTATGAACGTCCAACACGTCGAATCATCGATGACACAGAGCAAGTTCTTGACAAGGCCCTTACCCTCATTTTCAAATGCCGTGCCAATGGTTTGAGACGTGTTTTCACCATCATCCCTGCTGCTGCTTTTAGGAAAACAATCCAACAGCTAGAGAATTCAATCGGTGATGTTTCTTGGCTCCTTCGTGTTTCCACCCCTGCTGATGATGGGGATAATGAATATCTCGGCCTTCCTCCTATAGCTGCAAATGAGCCAATTTTGTGCCTTATATGGGAACAGATAGCTATCTTATGTTCGGGCTCGATAGAGGAACGTTCGGATGCAGCAGCTTCTCTTGTCTCGTTGGCTCGTGACAATGATCGCTATGGAAAGTTGATTATAGAGGAAGGTGGGGTTGGACCACTGTTGAAATTGGCCAAAGAAGGAAGAATGGAGGGTCAGGAGAGTGCGTCAAGGGCCATTGGCTTACTTGGCCGTGATCCGGAAAGTGTCGAACACATTGTGAATGCTGGTGTTTGCTCTGTGTTTGCGAAAATCCTCAAAGATGGGAACATGAAGGTTCAGATTGTGGTGGCTTGGGCTATTTCAGAATTGGCTGCACATCATCCCAAATGTCAAGATCATTTTGCTCAGACTAATACTATTAGATTACTGGTTAGTCATCTTGCCTTTGAAACCATTCAAGAACATAGTAAGTATGCTATTGCTAGCAAACAGACCATGTCCATTAACAATATTGTGATGGCCAATACCAATTCTACTACTACACTCAAAGACAGTGATGTAGATGGTAGTCACATTTCACACCCAATGGGTGATCAAAAAACAACCCAAATGCATAATTTGGTAGCGAATATGATGGCTATGAAGTCGAAAGACAATACTACGGTGAACAATAATATACCAAAACCTAACCAACAACACAGCCCAGTACATCATCCTCATCATGAGCAGAAGCAGCACCAAGTCACATTGTCCGGGACTAGTATTAAGGGGAAGAGGGAGAGCGAAGATCCTGCCACAAAGGCCGAAATGAAAGCAATGGCTGCCAGAGCACTTAGGCACCTTTGCGCGGGAAATGCTGCAATCTGCAGTAGTATTACAGAATCCAGAGCACTTTTATGCTTAGCAGTTTTACTGGAGAAGGGACCTGATGAAGTACAATATCATTCGGCTATGGCACTAATGGAGATCACAGCAGTAGCTGAGACAAACTCAGACTTGCGACATTCTGCTTTCAAGCCTACTGCACCTGCTGCCAAAGCTGTCGTAGACCAGTTCTTGAGAATCATTGCAAAGGAAGACTCGGAACTGCTCGTTCCCAGCATCCAATCGATAGGCCACCTTGCTAGGACATTCCGAGCAACTGAGACAAGAATCATTGGTCCATTGGTGAAACTATTAGATGATCGGGAACCGGATGTAACACGTGAAGCTGCAATTGCACTTAAAAAATTTGCATGCACAGAAAATTTTCTTAGAGTCAATCACTGCAAGGCTATAATAGAGGCAGGAGGCACCAAGCACCTAGTTCCACTAATTTACTTTGGGGAACAAATGGTTCAGATTCCTTCTCTGATTCTCTTGAGTTACATAGCAATGCATGTTCCGGACAATGAGGCATTAGGTGAGGACAATGTATACCGAGTATTGGAGTGGGCGTCGAAGCAGGGTCACCTAATGCAAGATCCCATTGTCGACGATCTAGTTAACAGAGGCAGAGAAAGCATGGAACTTTATCAATCCAGGCATTGATTATCAAAATTTTGTAGTAATTCTTACTCGGTATGTCAAAATTTTGGTACTTTAGCTTGCTGTTAGTTTGTTCACTTGTCGTGCAGTGTACATAGATTAGCGTCTTCTGTATATTATAACAAGGACATTTGAATCATTAGCCTTGTCTATTCGACAATAGAACATTCATGCTACTGTTCTAAGTTCTGCTTTTGCACTCATGAATGTATTAGGGTTACTTCTTAACCTGTTTCTAATGTTGAAAAAGCAAACTTTACAAACTCGTTTAGATGACGGTGAAGATGAGTTTATCGTGGCATAATCTGCATTTTTTCTTTTTTCAATTCCATTTTTGTTAGTGATGGCAAAGATGGGCCGGAGACTTGGCATAGTTGTTGCCATGCGAACAGGAGGTTACGGGTTCGAGTCGTAAAAACAACCTCTTGCAAAAATGTATTTTAAGGTTAGAGATGGCAGTGGGCGGGACAGTACGGGCCGCAAGAGTTTCGCCCTGCCCCTCCCTGCCCCCTCCGAATAGCTATTTTTTCAGCCTTCAACCTGCCTCACCCCGCCTTGACCCTGCCCGCCTACCACATTTAAGTTTCTCCTCATTACTCAATTGAAGTCATAAACTTCATCCTTTATCTAACACAATTACACCCTCATTCTACTACCAGGGTAATACTACATCTCGTCTAAATGCTATTAGTGTTAGACTCCCTTTGAGTTCATTCAGGCTATACTGAACTTTCTATAACTTAAAGAAACCATTAGCTCTCTTGTGTTCATGGGCTTAATCCCAAGAATTTGTCCATTCTCGTCACTTTCTCACTCGCCCTTTTCTCATCCTTACTCCTGTCACAAAACCTTGTCGCTTTACTATACTTTGCCTTGCGACCTATACGTATCTATTTATACTATTCGCAATCTTCCTTCAACTTTCTTGCACCATAGATTTTCTTATGTTATTCTGCACATCAAGTAAGACATTACATCGTCTCTAACTCTACTTTACTCTCTTGTCTAGATCTCTCGGTACTTAGAAACCATAGGCTGGAAGATATGCTACTGACGATGCCACTATTATTCGTGGATATTGAATCCTCGTGCTTCTAGTCTTTTATCCGAAGTATGGACTATTCACAATCTTCTGCATTTGTGTATTTTGTACGTTGTTCACCTTTATCTTACTACCTTAAATCTTGCATCGTATCTTCTATTTCATTCATAACCTCCCTTCCACAAAGGTATAATTCACGTCCATAACTTGAATCTCTATTATAATACTTGCACCTCCGGTGCATCCAAAATCCGGTGGGAGCTTCATACTAACTTCTTATGAGGCTGGTACTTTTCTAACTGTCTTTATCGTAGGCCGTTATAGAATATGGTTGTTGTACTTTCTCTCTTGTACATATGATATTAAGAGTGATCCTACAATGTTCTCAATCACAATTTCTATAATTTTTTGGTCCAATAAACAGACTCCTAATTTACTTGGGTGATGTAATTCTTTAGTTTCCTTTTCCTTCTTATCATCCTTTATGTAGGCTTAAACTATCTTGCAATTTGCGGCTCCTGGTATTAGTTATTACTTTAGCCTTTCATGAGCATTATGTAATATCCATGATACAATCCTTAACAACCCAATCCTTTGTCTATGCCATGGGCTCATTCTCTCTTTTAACTTATACTAGAGTCTTCTATGTCTGTATAATTGCCAACATATATATGTTGCATATATAAAAAAAAACTCCGAACTCTTAAGTGCATTCTTAACGTACTCTAGATCATTAATCGAATAATTTTTTTCGTTCTTTTTCATCTTTTTTTTTAAAATGTAAGAAATTACTTTTCCTAGTCTTTCTGTCCCCTTGTTCTGTGCATACTTAGCTTATCTTAGTTCCTATGCATGCTAGAATTTTCGTGCAACTTCATATGATTTCGAGTATTACTTTTGATTTTACTTCTCATTCAATAGCCACAGTAGGAGCCATTTTTTTATGGAGTGCATGCAGTGTTGTTGTGAGAGTGTTGTTACAAGACCATTTTCTTTTTAGGTCACCGTGCTTAGGTTGCAGCCTTCTTCCTTATTTCCTCAGCTAGTCTTTCATTGTAATACTTAGGGAGGACCCTCTGACTCTGGTAAAGCTGTGAACTTATTACTGACCTTTTGATGTCCTTCCCTGTGTATAATTATTCGTAGTTACTTACCTCCATGTCCTTGTGCTTGTAGGGTTGCTTCTAACTGATATTTTGACTGCCTTCCCAGTGGCACTCTCTTTTATTCCTATAATATTCATACACTACTTTTAAATACCATGACTCCTATCTGAATATATCTCAAGTATTATAATGACATTATCGCGACGCTGAATTCTCCATGTTGGGGTTCACTATGTTTATCTTGCATGATTTGTTGATTTTTCTGTAACTTCTTATCTAGTCATGACTAGGCTCTTCCTAAATTAACTACTAACTAATCGTTGGCCAATTCTCATATTTATATTCCGCGTAATCTTTCTTTGGTTATTTTCTTTGTCTTAACTTACCTCTCATACTAGATCCTTATTTATCAATAACATCTCGTGCAGGAGCATTTACTTCCTTTCCTTGACGTCGTGATTGCACAATGTTTTGGAATCGTAGCATATTGGCAGGATTTTGATAAGTGCAGTCTCATTCCTTTCTTATTTTTTTCGCATTCTTCCTTTTCCATTCCATAATTACTAGAACCACTTAATTCTAACTTAATGCCATATCACCTTGTATTCCCCCTGTTAGGGGAGTACTAAGGTTTAGAGCTAGGACGATCTACCTACAGATGTTTTACCTCTTCAACTTTAGCGTCATTTCACATTATCGATGACCCTTACTCGCCTTGTAGCAATCTTTCTGTACCAAGAATAATAAAATTCCTTACTCGCAAGGGTGACACTTAGTATAACTGGCACAAATAGTCCCTTAAACTTAATGCTCACATTGCTTGTTTTAGGGAAGCGTCTTCCTAAATGACCATTCTCTAAATTTCTCATGAATCTTCTTATGTTATACATTCTATTGTTGACGGAACAAAATCTAAAATTCTCATGATGCTAACTATTATCCAATCACTCATCCCTTAATTTATGTTTAGTTTATCTTGTTCACAAGCCCTTGCTGATTTTTATTATTCTGAGGTCTAACATTTCCTTCTGGTAGTTGCACCAGAATCACAAACTTATTTCTCAAAATGAGGATATGATTTTATGGCATATACTCCTTTGTTATCTCAAGTCATGTCTTCTCTCGTCTTTTCCTTCGCTTGACTATAAACTCTGTAATAATGTCACAATTTTTATCTACCGTTGTCATCCATGTATCACGTCATACTCATAATGCTTCATTAACTCTCTTCTTATTTCCACTAGCTTTTTTGTCTATCACTTTATTCTGAAAACTTTAACAAAATATGCTTTCGCTTTTAGCTCCACTTACCCCATCCAGTGGCTCTTCGGGTTTTCTAACATTCTCTCTCTACTAGTGACGGGAGCCACACTAAAGTAATATTTATCCCTTCTAGGCTTCTAGTGCCCATCTTTTTAATATATATTTTTAAACATTCTAGTATTCATATCTAGTTATACTATTTTAGAGTATACCATCTGGGTGTTCTACAAGGAGATCTATTAACACCTTCGTAATATCCTTCAGAAATGTCAACTAACACAAATAATTCATTCACCATTTTGGGTTACTCTAACCGTAGCCGGATTCCTTGTATCTCGTCCTTCTCTTAAACTACACGTGTTAGCCCCCATAGGGCATAACTAAGATGGGTGTGTCCAGTTATATATACCACTATTACTGTTGAAGGTAACTCAAAATGCTTATATTTCTTTGCTTGAATTGTAAATACTGTTAATCTTCACTAACTCGGTACCTCATACCCTTCTCACCTTGCTTCTTTTACTTGATGAAGCTTGCATATATCTTGTGAATCTCTTATTCCTTTTTACTGTAAGAGTCGATAGATATTCTTACCTTATCATCAAAAAGCTTACATATCTTAATACGCACATAATTTACTGAAGACCATGCATTTACTCATGATAAGCATCATGAATAATCGAGTTCCTCTGACTCAAATCATCCATAGCCATATTCAATATCTTACCGACTGTCTTTCTGGATGTAGGCATCATTGTATTATGGATAAGATAGAGTGTAGGAAATCTAGTTCTTACAACTTAGCTCTACCACACAATCTAGAGTAAGAAGAAAGAGTGATAGTCCTACATGCCATTTAGCCTCATGCTTATAAGTATGGTGCACAACACACCCATAAGTAAGACTCTACTAGACACGGCTTGTAGACATCCCTAAGACAGAACTACTCCGATACTACTTTTGTCACGACACAAACTAATGGGCCGAGTCGGGCACCTGGTACCTTATTCAACCGAGTACCAGCGTAGCATATATTTCTTATTACGTCACCATAGGTAAATGGGCCAGAAGGGGCGTCATGAGATAACTAGAGTAAACATGAGGGAATACCCGACATAGAATGACTCAACCTTATATAGAAACTCATACATGTGGCATACGAGCCTATAAGGCAAACATGACCATTTGTAAACTCAAACATAGGCCAGCAAGGCCATACAAGTATCCGTGTACATGACATCTGTCTACAAGCCTCTAACAGTACATACTTATAATAAAGATCGGGAAAGGGCCACTCCATACCAAACAATACATGTCTAAATCATACTGACCAAACAAGCAAATCCCGAGCAATAGAGCTGTCACGCCCCAAAACGAGGGACATGACCGGCGCCTGACCGAGTAGCCCCAGTCAAGCGAACCTGGGTGCCTTTATATCCCACGCGTTACCCCTGTGTTGATTATTACTCATTAACCAAATATCTTACCAATAATGACTGATTTCACAATGCATAAACATAACCATGTGAATGATTTACTAACAAGTTCACAATTTACATTTACAACGCCCGACATACATATACATAGGCCACAACCCCACAGTTTACATGTCTACGGAGCCTCTAGGATAAAAAAAGGAAATACCATACTTGCCGGTAACAAGGCTCCTGCTATACCTTACAAAACCAAAATGAAGTCTAAAACAAGAGTGGCATGAGCCACACTGGGCCCGAGGAAGAAAAGGGCTCACCAAAACGGGCAGTGGAAGATGAAGAATACTACTGCCGATGAGCTGAAGTAGAAGTGCCTGCTACTGATCCACCTACAATCATAACACGAATGTAGCGCCCCCGGCAAAAGGGACGTCAGTACACTTGAATTGTACTGGCATGTATGGACAAACTTTGTCCCAAGTAAACTCAAGCCATTACATTACATCAAGAACTTATTAAGCCAGCCAACCATGTTTTCCACATTTTCCTCATTTTAGATAATTCTCAACACAAAGCACTTTCTACGATCAACCAATTTAACAATAACCAATCAATCACGTAAAGCACAAGTAGTCAAACAAAGGGGCAATCAGTGCCCCACAGGTTGCAAACTCTCCTGCTGTCTCCTTTCACAATTTCACATCATTGATTTTTGTATCAATTTTCAATAGCGATTTCGATCGCTTTCCATCCTTATTACCCCTGTCCACCCTTATTACCTCGGCCACCCTTATCACCCCAACCCACACCTTATTTCTTCATGTTGCGGCGCGCAACCCGATCCCACCGTACAGTTTTCAAACACAACAATCACAAACAATAGATAAGACACCACACACAATTACAACAAGTTCAAGTAAGCAACTTACACATTGGTTCATGTTCTCAATTACTTATCAAGCCAATATCACAACCAAGTTACAATATTTCCATAATCAAGAATATTCACACAAGTATGTTCAACAATTTTTCCACAATTCAAGTGTTTCATCTCTTTCCACAATAAACCAATTCTCAAGTGTTTCGTTTCTTTTCCACAAGGTGCCATATAGGCCATCATAACCATTATTCACAATTCTTTACCCAATTCAACTCTCATCTACCTTTCGGTTCATATTCCATACCACATCACTCATATTTCAACAACAACTTTGAATATCCAACAACAACATCAAGAATTTCACACAATTTGTCAAATTAACACTAACCAAACAAATTTCACACATATAGGCGATTTCACAAGAATCAAAATTAGCCATACATACCCCGATTGAGCTTTCCTTAAGTTACTACAACACTCCAAAAACTTCTAGCAATTCCAATCTACTATGAGACATAACAAAATTAAACATATATTAGAAAGATATTCATGAAACTAGCTCATTTGAGCATTTTATCAAATACTAGTTGGGCATCTTGATTTCAAATCCCCTTTTCAAGAATTTCTTCATTCCCTAACCCAATCTTTACTTATTTATGTTCATAAATCTTCCCACAACTCTATTTGCACAAGCATGCATACATAACACTACCATACCAAGAATCACACCTCAATAACACATCTCACAACCTCTACAATACTAACATAACCTAGGTTAGGAACCCATGGCTCCCAATCACCCTCCCATGAGTTCTATTGTATGTATCTTACATAAATAATCACCATAGAGTAGTTGGAGATGATAAACATACCTCTTGTAGTAAGAATTTTAAGAATCTCCACTTGAGGTGTTCTTGAAGAATTCAAGAATTAGAAGGAAAATCTAAGGATTTTGAAGATTAATCCTTGTTAGTATAAGTGCTTAAGGGGTAGAAATTACTCAAAGAACTATAAAAATCTTACCTTAGATCATAGGGATGAAGTTTGGGATGAAACCCTCTTGAGAGAGCAAGTCAAAACCCCAAAAATGAGTTGGGAACACTCTAGGCCGGTCTTTGGGGTATTAAAACTATCCAGGTGCACGAAGTATTGCCCAGATGTGCGAAGTGTGCAAGCTTCGCGCATGACTTCGCGCATTTTCCTGAGCATTCTGCCTAAGGTGCGCGAAGTGTGCGCGAAGTCCACTTCGCGCAGGACTTCGCGCATCCGACACCTGACGAGTAAAATGATCATAACTTTCCTGTATACACCTCCGAATGACGAATGGTTTGTTGCGTTGGAAACTAGACTCAAAGCGCTTTAATATGATTGGTTTATCCTCACACAACTCCTTATATAACGGGAGATATGATCGTTCAAATTGAGGTCTTGTGCGCACTCTTTTACAGATTTCGTCTAATATGCAATTTTCCATCTTGGATTAGGCTTAGGCCTCTCCTTAGACCCCAAATCACTTATAATAAGACTTATACCCTTATTAAACTATCTAATTAATATCCATAATATTATGAATCCTTATTTTCACACGAGATAAAATAATGTAGCCTACATTAGCACGACAAAATCTTAAATAACTCGAAAAACAATTTTCGGGGCCTTACATTCTCCCCCCCCCCCTTAGGAGAATTCGTCCTCGAATGAGGATTGAGGTCCATTCACTAGCCTTCCTTATGTAACTTCAGTTTGTTCACATCATGAAATATATCAATAGCCACGAATTTGGCTAACTCCTTAAATTTCCGAAATTTTCGCCAGAGGTTTCTTTGTAATATGGACATATCCACCTGTTAGAGAGCCCCGAAATACATTATCCAACAACAATACACAATTATAACACTTTCCACAGCTTGTATACACTTCCTTACCTCAACGATCACACATATTCTATCACATTGTTACATTTGCGCATAAACTAGCTAATTCAATGAGTCCTTACCTTATTTAACTGTCTCAATACACCATGTACACATAAACAAACCATTATCAATCTACACTTACTATTAGTTGTTTACTTAACACATGAATCTTTATAAGGCTTCCATTTATCAAGAAAGGTTTAAGTGACCCAAGGTAACAACACATACAACTCATTACCAAATGAAGGAAACTTGACTAACACTAAGAGGGAAACAACTTGGACAAGGCAATAGTTACTAGGAGTAGAAGGATCGCCTAATTTCTACTAAGCTTGATCAAACAAATGGGGGTACTTTTCCTTCATCTCTTTTTCTGCCTCCCACGTGGCCTCCTCAACTTTTTGACTTCGCCACAATACTTTAACAGAGGCAACTTCCTTATTTCTCAACTTACAAACTTGCCTATCAAGGATGGCAACCGGAACTTCTTCATATGATAAATCCTCATTAACCTCAATAGCCTCGACCGGCATGATGGTGGATGGATCTCCAATCACTTTCTTCAACATGGACACATGGAACACGGGGTGCACTGATGACATTTCAGGAGGCAACTCCAGCCTATAAGCAACTTGCTCGATTCTTTGAACAATCCGATATGGCCCGACATACCTAGGACTCAATTTCCCTTTCTTTCTGAATCACATGACTCCCTTCATAGGAGATACTCTCAAGAATACCCAATCATCAACTTGAAACTCCAAATCCCTTCGGCGAACGTCTGCATAGGATTTTTGACGACTCTGTGCTGTTTTCATTCTCTCCTGAATAACCTTGACCTTTTCCATAGCTTCGTACACCAGATCTGGCCCTAGCAATTCCGCTTCACCTACCTCAAACCACCCGATTGGCGACCTACACCTTCTCCCGTACAATGCCTCAAATGGGGCCATATTAATGCTAGTATGAAAGCTATTATTATAAGCAAATTCTATTAGTGGTAAGTGTTCATCCCAATTACCTTTGAAATCTAGGACACAAGCCCGCAACATATCTTCAAGCGTCTAAATAGTCCGCTCGGCCTGACCATCGGTATGCGGATGGAAGGTTGTGCTGAGATTCACCTGAGTTCCCAAACCTTGCTGAAACTTCTTCCAAAAATTTGCCGTGAACTAAGCCCCGCGATCCGAGATAATAGAAAGCGGAGTGCCATGAAGCCTTACTATCTCCTTGATATATAACTTTGCATATTGCTCCGCAGTATCGGTGGACTTGACTGGCAAGAAGTGAGCTGATTTGGTAAGTCGATCCACTATCACCCATATTGAGTTGAACTTACGCTGAGTGCGAGGTAACCCCACCACGAAATTCATATTGATCATCTCCCATTTCCACCTTGGTATTTCTATAAGCTGAGTTAATCCACCGGGCCGTTGATGCTCGGCCTTCACTTGCCGACAGTTCGAACATTTAGCTACAAAACTTGCCACATCCCTTTTCATACCATTCCACCAATAAATCTCCTTGAGATCATGATACATTTTAGTGGAACCTGGGTGCACAGAATACCTGGAAATATGTGCCTCCGCCATTACTCTCTCCCGAAGTTCGTTCATGTTCGGAACACATAGTCTACCTTGACCCCGTAATACACCATCCTCGCTACTGAGTACAAATGCTGAGGTCTTGTCATTCATAACTGCTTCCTTCACTCGAACCAATGTTGGATCCATGAACTGCTTTTCCTTGATTTCCGCAACCAATGATGATTCTTCTCCATTATGCACCAAAACATTCCCCTCGTCTGACGCCGAGATACGAACCCCCAAACTGGCTAATTGGTAAACCTCCCGAGCCAGGGGTCTCCGATCCACACCCAAATGAGCCAAACTACCCATGGATTTTCGACTAAGAGCGTCGGCTACCACATTTGCCTTCCCTGGATGGTACAATATGTTCATAACACAGTCCTTAAGCAATTCTAACCACCGCCGCTGTCTCAGATTCAGTTCCTTCTGCTTGAACAAATACTGGAGGCCCTTGTGGTCTGGAAACACATCTACATGAACTCCATAAAGATAATACCGCCATATTTCAAAGCAGACACAACTATCGCAAGCTCCAAATCATGTGTCGGATAATTCTTCTCGTGATTCTTGAGTTATCTCAAAGTATACTCTATAACCTTTCCGTGTTGCATCAACACACACCCCAAACCAACCTTGGAGGCATAACTATCACCTTAACACTTTACATCATTAGCGGAACATCTTTATTATATTCCTCTTACATAAGACCTTCCACGAATTGAGTTTTACTATAATTTCCTTGATATGGTTGCGATCCCATGTGAACAATTTCTACTAACTCTTCACAATTCTTAACAAAAGGCATTACTGAATGAGTTTTCTCGTATGACCTCCTATCTCAAATGAATAGCACTGGCTAACTTGCACACGTACCCCGAATAACACTATCTTGCACGACATTGCATCAAATGTAAGGTAACATTGTGCTCTAACTTTTCTTAACCAACCTCTTCTCCCTATATGTACATTATAGAATTTAAGAAACTGCACTACTTCCCCCGTGAATGAAAATTCCTACCATCCCTCCTTACGGTTAAACACCTCTTAAAACATATATCAACAACCTTTATATGCATATGATTTAGGAAGGGTCACTAGCCCGAGAAGGGTATTCTCTGAAACTTTAAATCCTCCTCAATCCTTCAACAACAACTTTTGGTTTTACTCTTAAGTGTAAGGCTTAGTCCACCTGATTCTATCTCCGATGAATAACTCGCCTTATTCCCCATGTTATAGTTACCAATAAAGTTCCCTGATATTGCGGCTTAAGATTTATCATGCTAAACATGTCTAGTCCGTCACGAGTGTTCATCCTCTTTCAATCTATTCCGAACCTTTCATTCCCATCCTGTTTTGCGGATAGTGCATAGTTAATAGCTTTATTGTCCCACACATTTGTCTGCCTCCCGTGAACTTGAAAAATCATTATGTCTTGTTTAATCATTTTACAGTACCACAACTTCACCAACGATAATCTCGCTTCCTATTGTGTGTAGACACGAACTATCTCTAGACCCTTTAGTTGATATTCAGTGTCACCCAAGTCGGTTGCATTGCGGTTAATCCCTTATAATTTTTATTAACACTTGTGCCCAAAGTGAGTCCACCATTCTGATGCAAAAATTGTTTTAGATAACCATGACCATCTCAATTTAAAGGTTTTTCCCCCATTTCTTCTCACCTCAATCTTCCTAGTTAGTGAATAGCCACGCACTCTTCCATATATTACGTGGTCCATTACCTTAGGTATTTCATCCGGCTCACCTCTTAACTCTTATTGGGATATATGTAGCAAAGAGTGTTCGTCTGAACATCACTCAACACTTATCTATTTGTAAGACTCTTTAGAGGCTCTCTATCAAGCCCCAATTACCATCTTGGGTTGTTGCGGCAACACATTTATTTCTCCCACTCGTTCTGGCTTTCTTAGTATCCCAAAACTTTGTTTAAATCACAAATCTATGATTAGCCCATTCCAAGTACTCACAATCTTTCACATTTGACATATGGTACTTCCTTGGGTTCCATTTCTCCTGACCTTATGACAAGTAAAAGTCTCTTTACAAACATACTCTTATTTTCTAGAATTGTTGACCCTATCATTCACATTGCCATGCGTGAAGAATTTACATTCCTTAATCTCTTGGGATGCTAGTTGTCTATCATTAGCATATTCTTTCAGAGAGTCATGTTACCCATTATCTCTTTTCTAGACCACACCTGTCTTCACCAAAATATTCAAATATCATAGCTACATGGTCTCACTCTTGTTTTATTGTATTTAAGTAGCCTCACGATGGCCCTCCCTCTCCCACATGGGGCGAATGTCCTGGATCTTGACACAAGTCTTGAGTGTAGAAACTTTAGGAACATATGCCTCATATATCTATCCCTCTTATATATACTCGACTATTAGGAAAATTTAAGTCACCATAGTATTGACCTCATAAGTTCCCTATTCCTATTCATCCACGTAGGTATGGGATTCCAAGTCCCCACGCATATCCTTTATGAGTGTAACGCAGCCTCGTACATTTCTGGGTCCTTATAATGTTTGTAAGACAAGGGTCTTCTAACCTAGGGTCCAATTGAGTCTCATTTCATAACTTTTTAACTCATGTGAGAGACTTACACTCTCACCATTAATCTCTTAGTCTTTCTCCCATATATCACGTGCTTATATAACCAATATTATTTCACACCTTGCGATCTCTCACCATTAATCTCTTAGTCTTTCTCCCATATATCACGTGCTTATATAACCAATATTATTTCACACCTTGCGATCAATTATATACTTCTCGCACTAACCACGTGTGCTACTCAAACTTATATATCAATTATCAAATCAATGCCTCTTCGTGCGGGTAATCACTTTTAATCCTTTCCTCAAATAAAGCATACTTGTAGTACTATGTACTTATACTATATATATTCATACTGTTTATTCAACAAGATACATGTGCAATCTCCATAATACCCATGTTTTTTCCCATTGGTCATGACATATGACAACATTACATGAAACAGACGAAAGAGCATTTAAACTTACCTTGAATCTCAACGCACGTGTTATAAAACAATCTTATAGTTAAGCTTTATCGCACGATTTGGAATGTTGAAGAAGGGTAATATTCCTAAATGTCCGTGTAGCCCCCTACTTATATGATGTGGTCGACAACACACCTATAAGAAAAGCACTACTAGACACAGCTCTGAGACATCCTAGGACACTTTACAAACCTTAGGCTCTGATACCAAGTTTGTCACGCCCCAAACGAGGGACATGACCGGCGCCTGACCGAGTAGCCCCAGTCAAGCGGACCTGGGTGCCTTTATATCCCACGCGTTACCCTTGTGTTGATTATTACTCATTAACCAAATATCTTACCAATAATGACTGATTTCACAATGCATAAACATAACCATGTGAATGATTTACTAACAAGTTCACAATTTACATTTACAACGCCCGACATACATATACATAGGCCACAACCCCACAGTTTACATGTCTACGGAGCCTCTAGGATAAAAAAAGGAAATACCATACTTGCCGGTAATAAGGCTCCGGCTATACCTTACAAAACCAAAATGAAGTCTAAAACAAGAGTGGCATGAGCCACACTGGGCCCCGAGGAAGAAAAGGGCTCACCAAAACGGGCAGTGAAAGATGAAGAATACTACTGCCGATGAGATGAAGTAGAAGTGCCTGCTACTGATCCACCTACAATCATAACACGAATGTAGCGCCCCCGGCAAAAGGGACGTCAGTACACTTGAATTGTACTGGCATGTATGGACAAACTTTGTCCCAAGTAAACTCAAGCCATTACATTACATCAAGAACTTATTAAGCCAGCCAACCATGTTTTCCACATTTTCCTCATTTTAGATAATTCTCAACACAAAGCACTTTCTACGATCAACCAATTTAACAATAACCAATCAATCACGTAAAGCACAAGTAGTCAAACAAAGGGGCAATCAGTGCCCCACAGGTTGCAAACTCTCCTGCTGTCTCCTTTCACAATTTCACATCATTGATTTTTGTATCAATTTTCAATAGCGATTTCGATCGCTTTCCATCCTTATTACCCCTGTCCACCCTTATTACCTCGGCCACCCTTATCACCCCAACCCACACCTTATTTCTTCATGTTGCGGCGCGCAACCCGATCCCACCGTACAGTTTTCAAACACAACAATCACAAACAACAGATAAGACACCACACACAATTACAACAAGTTCAAGTAAGCAACTTACACATTGGTTCATGTTCTCAATTACTTATCAAGCCAATATCACAACCAAGTTACAATATTTCCATAATCAAGAATATTCACACAAGTATGTTCAACAATTTTTCCACAATTCAAGTGTTTCATCTCTTTCCACAATAAACCAATTCTCAAGTGTTTCGTTTCTTTTCCACAAGGTGCCATATAGGCCATCATAACCATTATTCACAATTCTTTACCCAATTCAACTCTCATTTACCTTTCGGTTCATATTCCATACCACATCACTCATATTTCAACAACAACTTTGAATATCCAACAACAACATCAAGAATTTCACACAA
This sequence comes from Nicotiana noctiflora, assembly GCA_032618575.1. Lineage (NCBI taxonomy): Eukaryota > Viridiplantae > Streptophyta > Magnoliopsida > Solanales > Solanaceae > Nicotiana > Nicotiana noctiflora. The sequence continues at coordinate 25,115 of JASVEL010011855.1, forward strand.
TTTGTCAAATTAACACTAACCAAACAAATTTCACACATATAGGCGATTTCACGAGAATCAAAATTAGCCATACATACCTCGATTGAGCTTTCCTTAAGTTACTACAACACTCCAAAAACTTCTAGCAATTCCAATCTACTATGAGACATAACAAAATTAAACATATATTAGAAAGATATTCATGAAACTAGCTCATTTGAGCATTTTATCAAATACTAGTTGGGCATCTTGATTTCAAATCCCCTTTTCAAGAATTTCTTCATTCCCTAACCCAATCTTTACTTATTTATGTTCATCAATCTTCCCACAACTCTATTTGCACAAGCATGCATACATAACACTACCATACCAAGAATCACACCTCAATAACACATCTCACAACCTCTACAATACTAACATAACCTAGGTTAGGAACCCATGGCTCCCAATCACCCTCCCATGAGTTCTATTGTATGTATCTTACATAAATAATCACCATAGAGTAGTTGGAGATGATAAACATACCTCTTGTAGTAAGAATTTTAAGAATCTCCACTTGAGGTGTTCTTGAAGAATTCAAGAATTAGAAGGAAAATCTAAGGATTTTGAAGATTAATCCTTGTTAGTATAAGTGCTTAAGGGGTAGAAATTACTCAAAGAACTATAAAAATCTTACCTTAGATCATAGGGATGAAGTTTGGGATGAAACCCTCTTGAGAGAGCAAGTCAAAACCCCAAAAATGAGTTGGGAACACTCTAGGCCGGTCTTTGGGGTATTAAAACTATCCAGGTGCACGAAGTATTGCCCAGATGCGCGAAGTGTGCAAGCTTCGCGCATGACTTCGCGCATTTTCCTGAGCATTCTGCCTAAGGTGCGCGAAGTGTGCGCGAAGTCCACTTCGCGCAGGACTTCGCGCATCTGACACCTGACGAGTAAAATGATCATAACTTTCCGTATACACCTCCGAATGACGAACGGTTTGTTGCGTTGGAAACTAGACTCAAAGGGCTTTAATATGATTGGTTTATCCTCACACAACTCCTTATATAACGGGAGATATGATCGTTCAAATTGAGGTCTTGTGCGCACTCTTTTACAGATTTCGTCTAATATGCAATTTTCCATCTTGGATTAGGCTTAGGCCTCTCCTTAGACCCCAAATCACTTATAATAAGACTTATACCCTTATTAAACTATCTAATTAATATCCATAATATTATGAATCCTTATTTTCACACGAGATAAAACAATGTAGCCTACATTAGCACGACGAAATCTTAAATAACTCGAAAAATTTTTTTCGGGGCCTTACAAGAGCGCACCAATATCTTCCGATGAATTGATAGCCTACTTGGAGGACTCTCGACTTGTATATCGGGACATGCGAGCATGAAACACAATGTCCCCAAGCAAAATGGATGTCGGTATAAATAATGTACCGAGTATGTAAGGAACGAAAACATAAATAATAGACATGAGAGAAACATGGAGTAAAAGACTTGACATGTAAGTCTGAATAGCTTTGTGAATTATTTAATACTTATAATGTCATGCATATGCGAATAAATATCATACCATGCATGGGTATATGTGTTCATAACATCATCCAGCCTCTAAGGGCATCCTATCATATCATCTCGGTCACTATGGGGAAATCATTAATATATACCAGCTAATTAGGTGGTGGTGCGTATATAACACCGTAACCTTTTTCATATATATATATATATATATATATATATATATATATATATATATATATATATATATATTATGTCATTGTACATGTCTAAATGAATGCAATGCATGAGAAGTGCATCAATAAAATCTCTTGGAATGTCATAAAATCATTATACTGCTAATTAATATAATGAAATAAACTTTACTAACTTATGTATTTTCTGAGACCCATGCACAGACGATAGAATAATAAGATATATGAAAATTCAAGAATATATATACCTCTAGTACTTCTATGAATAGAGTCATTTATGGAAGTTGTGCATTTACTCATTTCATTTTTGTCGTATAGATCATGCAAAAGGGAAAGAAGGGATAGCCTGAGTCGATTCTTTTGACAATCTCTCTAACACACGTCCATTACGATAAAACACGTAATAACGGATCGAAATAGTAAAATATTAATATAATATGCTTGAGAAATATTATATCGTGCTCTCTTAAAATCGTAATTCTGGTTGCTATTTACCTTATGAAGTCTCGTATGAATTAGTTGTATAGTATAAGAAAAGGAATCTTAGCAAATCTCATCTGATCCCTTGTCAAGCTCAAATCTTCAACTATGGAAAGATTCCTCCACCATCTTAATACGTGTTTGAGATCCCGTTGGTGCGTGTCTTGAATTATGTTGAAGTTAAGTTTTGCCAACTTCAGCAACATTTGACTTGTGTCATTGCATAACATTTTTTATATAAGCTTCTCTTTGAATTATAGAGCTTTAGGATTTAAATGGTTGGCCCCACATACTAATGACTGGTGACGTCCAAATCCACCGCTTAAAAGCAATAGATACGGTCGCAGCAATATAATTTACTTAACTATGAGTCGGGGTTGAATCCCACAGAGAACAATGTGTAGGCGATTAGGAAAGTAAGAAAATTATCGCTAGTTGCGCAATGCCAAACACTAAGAATGTTGGTTGAAAAAGTGTTTATATCTAAATGCGAAAATGTAAATTAACCTAGAAAGCAAGTAAAATGATCAATGGCTATAAGTACGGTTGCATCGGGTATTACACTCAAGTAACGATCCAATGTATTTCACAATTTTACAAGTATGAGCGAGTTTATGTTAATTAGCCACGGATAATAATTCTTAATTAGCTTCTTCCGGAGACTAACAAGACTTCCTAATTGAATTATCCCTAAAACAATTAGAAGATTAAGCACACCCGGAATGGCTACAAGTAGTTCAATCATATCCCTAGGTAGAATCTATAAAATGAGGGCTAACGCCACAAGTTCTTGTTAATTAATATTTTCTAACCCCAAATTATCTTTCCCAAAATTAATTCGGAGTTAAATGGCGAGTCCTAGGGTTATCTATTCCCTTTGGAAACATTAAAGAACAAGACTAATTAAAGTAACAATAACTCATTTCATAAATATATAAAAATCATTCAATACATAAGCACAACAAGGTATTTAATTCATACTTTAAATATGAATATTCTCATAATAAGATTCAAATAATGGAAATAAATACTACACACTTAAATATTCAATACAAAGGAAGGAAATGAAGAAATACACATAAATGGGTAAGAAAATCTTAACCACAAGCTTCAATCTTCAAGACCCAAGTGTGTGTGCAAAATACTAGCTTCTAAAAATGTTCTCTCTAGTTCTATGAACTGAAAATAAGCCAAACATCCTTTGCAAATGAGCTGAATTGGGTATTAATGGATTTGGGGTCGAAAATATGAAATTCCAAAACTGCCCAGTCTTCACGCCTGTTTTTTTCATCGCGTTCACGAGCCTAGATTCGCGTTCGCGAAGACTTACTTCTTTCTGCTCATCGCGTTCGCGTTAACACCATCGCGTTCGCGTTAACACCATCGTGTTCGCGAAGGTTTCTTTTGCTCAACATCGCATTCGCGAGTACACTACGCGTTCGCGTAGTACTAATTTGTAAAGCTTCGCGTTCACGTGTTACCTATGCGTTTGCGTAGGTTTGGTTGATGATTCACCGCGTTCGCGTGTCATACCTTCGTGTTCGCGAAGAGTATTTCACTGGGCAGATTATTTTGTCCATTTTAGCTCCTTTTTATCTTGTTTTCACTTGGTTTCTTCACTATTACTTCTAAATCACATACAACCTGTAAAATAAAAGTAAATGACATTAAATACACGATTTTATCTCTCAAACATAGCAAATATATATATTTAAAGACGAGATAAGTTGGTAAAATACCAACTTATCACACCCCCAAACTTGAACTATTGCTTGTCCTCAAGCAACAAAAGCAACAAAATCTCTTCCCAAGTGGTTAACTCAACAATATATCTACATCATTCCAAGCCAAAAAGAAAGTCTACTTTAAGCACAAATGCATGACTTTGATTTGTACCAACAATTACTCCAAGGCATATGAATTATCAAGCTCTTCATTATACTTCAAGTGCTCAAACACTAATGAAAATCAAAGTAGTAAGCAAGTCATGACGCTAAAGCTTCAAAAGTTGCCTCTCTATCACAATCAACTTCCTTTGGTCATTCTTTCCAATTAAAAATGGGATTAAATTCACAACTCAAATCTCATGTACCCTCACCTTTAAGAGAGGATCACACACTCATAAATCTTAATTTCAAAATAAAATGGGATATCAATGGAAAGAATTAACTCTCTCAAAAAGATGTTCAACTACATACAAGTAGTACCATAGGCTTGCCCTTTATGTATTCCTCCACTAATGTAGACAACTCGGTTCAAAATCAATTAGGACTTAAAGGCTTGTAGTTCAGGCTTTTGGTTAAGGTAAGGCAAAATTTTGGTTAAAGTGACTCAAGGCCTCCCAAAGCACTACAATATTCACAATTAAAGTCCACTTCCTTCAAAGATATTTTCCACCCTTTTTTTTACTTTTCATTCAATACCTAGTCTTCCCTTTATTCACAACATTTATTAACACACATATATATATGTACAAAAACAAATTCTAAGTCTAGGAAGACTTCATATATATATATATATATATATATATATATATATATATATATATATATATATATATATATATTATATATTACCTTCCACCTTTTCAAACAACTTCCATTTCACAACTTTCCCAACCTTCAACCCCAAACTTAGGCTTTTAGCCTATATTTACACTTTCAAAGTACTTGGAAAGTAGGGTTTCAAAAGCTAGAGCAATTAAGAAAGGTTTTAAGCTTGTAATATAGTTGCCAAAGAATAAGGTTAAAGGCTCAAAATGGGTTGACTAGGGACAATATTTAAGGGTAGAAAATATAAAGTATACTAGCGGTCCAAGGAAGGCCTAATATTATTTTTCACACCAATTTAGTCTACAATGTCGCCTCAAAGCACATTCCGGGCAAGTTTTAGACCACAAGTACTACAAAAGTAATCACAAATAAATCTCACCAGACATGGCACATTAAAACTCAAGTGGAATACAAATCCAAAACCCTGTTAGAACAAATGACGCAAAGAGGTTACCTATAGCCTAAAGAAAGCTATTTAGTAAATTTAAAGAGCCAAAAATTGAGTCTAAAAGGTCATGATATTTTCTTACTTCAATTATTTTCTTTTTCAACAAACACAAATTCATATGCCAAGGTTTAAATTATGTTGGTACCAAGCAAGCAACAACTTGGTCAATGGACACCAACCCCAACTCAAGCCCTTTATTTTTCTAATTTAACAAAAATAAATCCTAACTACAAGACTAATTTCCTTAAGAAAGTTGTCAATCTATCCATCATCGGGAAAAGTCAACAAAAATTTATCCAGTTCAAGAAGAAAATTGGCATCCTTAGAAAAAAAAATCATGGTACAAAGAAAACCAAGGATATTGACACTAACATAAAGCATACTATATAAAAATTAAGAAGCTAATAAAAATTAATTCAAGAAGCTAATAAATAAAATTAACAAACATACTAACATAACACTTCACATTAAAATATACTAATAACAAAATAAAAATAATCATAGCACCAATCTGTCATCCCTCACAGTTATCCACAATTATACAATAAGGACAGTTATACAAGAAGTCACCCCTGAACTAAAGATGTTGCAATGTCCCCAATGTAACTAAAAATAATAAAGTAAAATGGTGGATAGTGCTCCCTGAATACTGCATCAGTCAGAACTGGATATGGTGGGAAATTTAAGCTCCAAGTCTGCACGATCATCATCATCATCCGAGTCCTGTGAACCACAAAGTGTACTCAACTTCTGTATCATCTTAAAAAGCAGCTTACTCTTCTTCTTCTCATGCTCCTTGAATTTTTTTTGCCACATTTTTATTTTACCTTGCCTGCGGCTCATTTTTTCCAGCCTAGTGTTCATAGCCTCCATCTGGGTCATCATATCTTTTTGCTTCTTGACCATCTCTTCCATGGATGGCAGGGCTTCAACTCACGTAGATGTCCTGGCCCCAGATGGACCAGTGGGAAGGCCAGCTATGAGCTGCCTGACATGTACATCAACCCCATAAATCTGGCTAGACAAATATCGCATAGTGTGCGGCCTAGACTGGAGGGGTCCCATAGGGTCAAAGGATCCGGCGGGATAAGTAGTGGTCTCTGTGAACTTCCCGAATGAAGAGGAGGCTACATCAATGCGCCTCTTTTTTTGCTTGTCACTTGGTCCCCTTTTAAGTAAGGGGTGGATCATTGGCTTGCCAGAACCTTTCTCAACGTCATTGGGGCGTTTAAGCACCCCTGCATCATAGCATAATTTGGTGATCAAAGAGGGAAAGAACAGACTCTTAGACCTCCCATTAGCAGCTTCCTCAATCTCTCGGACGATATGTTCCCCCACATTAACAGGCAATACATCCACGAGAGCGGCAATCATGAGTACCTTGTCCATTGTTACATTAGTGTCATTTGTGGAAGGTGACACTCTGGAACAAATGATGGAAGCCATGTCTTTGCTTCCGCTGTGAAGTCATTAGAATCCACTCTCTTCTGCAATGTTAGCCACTTTGGAGTGACCCCGCCATGCAGCTTATCTATCAGTCATTGGTTGCCCCCTACTCTTGCTCTCTCTTTGTAAGCCTCGTTGTTAGCATTAGGGAGGCCATAAACGTCATTGATAATCTGAGAGCTGAAATGAACCTGTACGCCCCGCACAATAGTCACCAATACATCCTGGAAGTCATTCCATAGGGCATTTGCATAAAACTCCAAAACAATTGTGTGGTTGGCGTTGATTGGTGGCTCAGTAAAACACATCCATCCGCTCTCCATGAAGCGTGCATATAACTCATGTATTTTCTCCTCAGCTTTTTTAAATTGATTCCTCTTTCCTGCACAATGGTTTTGGATAGAATTTCATCATATTTCCGCTCGCATGCCGCAGATAAAAGTCGCTCATGATCATAAGCTTCCCCCTGTCCAGGTCCAAAAACATGTTCTTGTGTAATTTTAAGGTGTTCTAGTTCTATTTTAAATCCAAAATACCTACAATATTGACCAACAATGTTAAAAGCTCATATAGACACTTAAAACAATGTATTAGGAAGTATTTAAGCAGAAGAATTGGTGGAAAAGGTCCCGGGCAGAGCTATGCAAAGCTACTGTTTTTTGCCAATTTTAGGACTGCCAGGCATTGCTCTTCGCGTTCGCGAAAAGTAAACAAATTTCAAAATTTCCAAACCTTCACGTTCTCAAGGTACCATTGTGTTCGCGAAGGTACCATTGCGTTCGCGATGGTTTAATTCATCCTCCCTACGCGTTCGCATGAGAACCTTCGCGTTCGCGAAGGCTTCTTCTTCGCCAGAAAATTTATGTTTCTTTGAGGCATTTTTTCAAGCATGTTGTGTGCCCCTTTTTTGTTGTTCATTTACAGCACAATTGGGCACACATTTTACCTAGAATTTTTAAAGAAAAAAAACACTCACACTCAACCAATCTCACCCAGCAAGCAACATAAATTTTCAAGCATTCAAGCATCGATTTGCAACTTAATGCTAAAAAAAATTTAACCCTAAAAACCATACAACAATGGTTGTTCTTATTTCACATTTTACACCAAGAAAGAGGAGAAAATAAACAAAAGTTAGTTGAGAGGAGAGTGAAGATTACATACCTTGAAGATGGAGATGATTGTAAGAAGATTTGAAGATTTTTGTGCAAATTGAATTTTTGGAAAAAATGGGGTTATGGGTCTCTGGTTTTGAGCAAAAGGGGTTAAATTTCAATTCCAGAAGCCTTTGGGTCGTTTTAACTTACCTTTCCCTACGCGTTCACGATATTCAGATGCGTACGAGAAGGGTAGCTGCTTCAAGTGGTCGCGAACGCGTGTCTCCTCTACGCAAACGCGATGTGTAACAGTGCCCAGGGGACGCGAACGCGCACGCGAGTAGTCTACATGCGAAAGAGAAGCATTAAACATTCTGAAGCTTCGTGAATGCGAGGCACCCACGTGAACGCATTGAATGACCTTTTTCTGCACTTCAACAGTGCTGGCAGCTACTTGTTTTTGCGCTCTGGAACAACCCGACCTGCTCAAATCAGCTCCAAAAAATCTGAAACTTGGCAGATTGGTTAGAAATAATATGCTAAGCTATTATAAAAAAGAAAATTTCAAAAATGACGAAACATTTTGAAAACGATGTGTTGCCTACCACAAAGCACCGCACTTAACGTCGTGGCACGACACAAACAACATTACCACTTTTCTCGCCACTTGGATGATATGAATTGGGCACCAAGCTTAGAATCAGTCTTGTGACCACGAGCGATGGGGGGTGGTAAGTTGATGATCGAGCCAATGCTTAAATTCTTCATTTTGCACTTCTTGGCTCTCAAGTGAGGAATGTCATTTTATTTTCTTGATTCCTCAAACTGTAAAATGAATGGTGTGAGTTGTGACCTCAAATCTTCACTTTGCAATTTTTCTTGGACTTTGACATCCTCATTTTCCCCCCAACTAGAGTCAATCTAAACCACATTTGTATTTACACCGGTTGACTCTAATTCTATATTTTTCTCGGCATCATTTGTACTCATGGAGTCGGTTGGCGGATGTTCAATTCTTGACTCCTCAAAGTAAAGCTCACTTTCTTCCTCTGAGTTGGACTCTTCTTAGCTTTTATCCGCACACTCAATTTTTTGGGCATAGTGAGCCTCAACCAGAATTTGCATTTGATCTTCCAAAGTGCGGAAGTGTTCATCCTTGTGATTCAAGCCTTGTTTCAAGTCCTCGAGTGCAAAGTTATGCTTCTCCTCATTTTCAATAATGGTCTCCAACATGAGCATTATCCTTTCATTTTGAGAATTTGAGAGTTCTTCTTGGTTTTGATCAAGTGCCAAGGAAGTATTTTCACTTTTAATGTCCAAGAAGGATCCTTGGCTTTCATTCACTTCCGAAGCTTTTTGAGCCCTTGAGGCTTCGATCATTTCATCCATGTGGGAGTGCAATCTTTCAAGTGCTAAATCATTTTAGAGACTAGTCTCCAAAATATGTTCCAAGATATTTTGCTCCTTATTTCCTTCTTCAATTAGGCACTCCAACATAAGCTTGAACTCTCCATTTTGGCCATGCTCAACTTCTTCCATATCCATAGCCCTATAATTCTCATCAAAACAAGTAGATTCATCATAGTAGGGGTTTGGGGAAGGGAATGACAAATATGCACAATAATCCCAATGACCATTTTGGCCACCACATTTATCACAAATACTCCACTCATGGGTTTGAAATTGTGCGCACAATTCACCCCCGGGAGAATTTATATAATTTTGCCACGAGTGTGGTCCTCCACAATAAGGAAAAGGATCATCAAAGCATGAACAACTACCATGCGATCAAATTTTATTGTACGGTGCCATTTTTCAATTTTAAGAAAATAAACAAGAAACTAACAAGAAATCTTTTTTGACTGAGGTAAGAAAAATAATTACACAAATAATCACAAGTTTGGACCAAAGCACTTTAGCTTACTTCTCAAACAACCTAAATTACGCCAAAATGTTCCCCGGCAACGGCGCCAATTTTGGTGACGTCCAAATCCACCGCTAAAAAGCAATAGATACGATCGTAGCAATATAATTTACCCAACTATGAGTCGGGGTCGAATCCCACTGAGAATAATGTGTAGGCGATTAGGAATGTAAGAAAATTATCGCTAGTTGCGCAATGCCAAACATTAAGAATGTTGGTTGAAAAAGTGTTTATATCTAAATGCGGAAATGTAAACTAACCTAGAAAGCAAGTAAAATGATCAATGGCTACAAGTACAGTTGCATCAGATATTACACTCAAGTGACGATCCAATGTATTTCACGATTTTACAAGTACGAGCGAGTTTATGTTAATTAGCCATGGATAATAATTCTGAATTAGCTTCTTCCGAAGACTTACAAGACTTCCTAATTGAATTATCCCTAAAATAATTAGAAGATTAAGCACACCCGGAATGGCTACAAGTAGTTCAATCCTATCCCTAGCTAGAATCTATGAAATGAGGGTTAACGCATCAAGTTCTTGTTAATTAATCTTTTCTAACCCCAAATTATCTCCCAAAATTAATTTGGAGTTAATGGGCGAGTCCCAAGGTTAGCTATTCCCTTTGGAAACATTAAAGAACAAGAATAATTAAAGTAACAATAACTCACTTGATAAATATATAAAAATCATTCATTACACAAGCACACCAAGGTATTTAATCTACACTTTAAATACGAATAATACCATAAACAAGATTCAAGTGATGGAAAGAAATACTACATACTTAAATATTCAATACAAAGCAAGGAAATGAAGAAATAAACCCTAACTTCAATCTTCAAGATCCAAGTGTGTGTGCAAAACCCTAGCTTCCAAAAATGTTCTCTCTAGTTCTATGAACTGAAAATAAGCCAAAAATCCTTTACAAATGAGTTGAATTGGGTATTACTCGATTTGGGTTCGAAAATGTGAAATTATAGAACTGCCCAGTCTTCACGCCTGATTTATTCATCGCGTTCGTGAGCCTAGATTCGCGTTCGCGAAGACTTACCTCTTTCTGCTCATCGTGTTCACGTAAACACCTTCGTGTTGGCGAAGGTTTCTTTTGCTAAACATCGTGTTTGTGTGCACATTACGGGTTTGCGTGTTACCCACGCATTCGCGTAGGTTTGGATGATGATTCACCGCGTTCGCATGCCATACCTTCGCGTTCGCGAAGAGTATTTCACTGTGCAGATTATTTTGTCCATTTTAGCTCCTTTTTGTCTTGTTTTCACTTGGTTTCACCATTACTTCTAAATCACATACAACCTGTAAAATAGAAGTAAATGACATTAAAAACACAATTTTATCACTCAAACATATCAAAAGCATATGTTTAAAGACAAGATAAGTTGGTAAAATACCAACTTATCAATGACTAAGCTACGTAATATACATAAATGTGCCACCTTTCGCTCACAATATAAAAGTCACAATGTAGGAATTGGGGGAGGGGGGGCTGCCACGTTAAGGCTTACCCAAGCCTTAATTAAACATCCACTAATCCTTATTTAATTTGTTAATTTTGTCCATTAGCCAATAATTAATCAATTATTTACATAATTAAGAATTATCTCAAATTACTTAAAATATTATTCACTTGACACACTTTATGCACCCTAATATTATGGTCACGTGGTACCTTGTATGGCATTAGTCCAAAAATACCGGGTATTATAGCTCGGACCATATTTATCCCAAAATGTCAAACATCGACGAAACACACTTTCTTCGATTCGCTTACCCTCTCACCCTCACAAATTTACTTATCACTTGTTTGAAGTTGCGTAATGCGTATAAGCCCGAAATAATCTCATACCCGTACTTACGTCGATTAACTTACGGCGAAACGTTAATGTACGAAAATACAGAATATAACATCTTATATTGGAGCTTACATCAATTTACTTATGGCGAACTTTCATGTACGAAAATATAGGGTGTAACACATATGCACCTGCCTCAGTTCCTGTACAATTAAGTACATAAGTGTAGCGTGAATATATAAATAATATGTATACAGTAAGTATCTAGTCTAACCTCGAAGAAGTAGTGACGAGCGATCGACTTTGACACTTACTAAGGGCCAAGAAAATGATAATGTCAAATTCTAATTAAGCATGATGTATAGAAATAACAATAAGACTCAGAACAAGAAATAACTAAACAATTCTTTCACCATATTTAAGAACCACAAATCACTTCCTTCGTTTAAAACAAATGATCTCTTAATCAATGAATTAATACCAATTATGAAAGGAACTTATAGTTCTGTTTTCTTGCACAAATTATGCCAAGGGCGTATGATCCGATCCAACATAAATACAAACTTTGCACTCCTGATGTAATGAACCGGCCGGTCATTTTTAAAATTTATGCCTCGATCCCCAATTAACTATTTCCTCTAAGTTTATTTCCTCTATTGTGGATTGTCGGGATGTTCGGTTCTAGAATTTGGAGTGTTTCGGGACACTTAGTTCCTAAATGAGAGCCTTATAGTTGAAAAATGGCCTGTATTCAGAGCAATGTTAAGATGACCTCGAAAAAGAAATTTGATGGTTCCGTTAGCCCTGTTAGTGATTTCGGGGTTGGGAGCACGTTTAGAATGTATTTTGGAGGTCCATAGCTCATTTAGGTTTGAAATGCCGAAGTTTGGAATTTTTGGAAATCCTATTGATAGGTGAGATTTTGATCCGGGAGTTGGAATGGAATTCCGACAGTTGCAGTAGCTTTGTTAGGTGATTTTGGATATTTCTGCAAATATTTAGGTAATTCGGACATCGTTTGGTCGGGCTTTTGATAGCATATAGGTTTCGAAAGTTTTGGTTGAAACTTAGGCTTGAATCCGCCATAATTGGATGATTTTTGTGTTTAATGATATGTTTTTATAATTGGAACAAGTTCGTATCATGATTTAGAGTGGATGTGTATTTTTGGTTGAGGTCGGGGGGGGGGGGGGCTCAAGCTATTTTCAGAAGGCGAAACGGATAAATTTTAAGCTTTGAAATTTGCTGGTATGAACTGCAGCAGCAGTTCCGCTTCTGCGGATGGGGAACCGCAGAAGCGGCCCGCAGAAGCTACAAATGTGTCGCAGAAGTGATCAAGGTTTGGCTGGGGGGGAAAGGGCAGAAGCGGTAAGAATGTCGCAGGGGTGGGCTCGCAGAAACGAGCCCTTGGCCGCAGAAGCGGAGATTGGTCGACCGGGCTATTTCGCAAAAGAGTGGGGGATTCCGTAGAAGTGGTCTCGCATGTGCGAGACCGGAGTCGCAGAAGCGATCATAGCCTGTTAAGTGGAAAGTCGAAAAAGCGACGTAAAATCCGCAGAAGCGGACTCGCAGGCGCGAGTCTGGGATCGTAGAAGTGAAAATCGCCCTGTGATTAATGGGCAGTAAAGGTTCGAATTTCAGAACACTAAAAACATTGGAGGCTTCGAACTAGGAGAGGATTTTAGAGATTTCGAGGAGGAAATCAAGGGGAATCATCAGGTAATCACTCATGGACCCATTTTATGTTAATATATTGTTAAACCACGGATTAAACCTCTGAAAATAGAGGATTAAAGGTGGGTTAATGGAGGATTTTTGCTTTAAGCTTAGGTTGTCAAAAATCATTAATTTGAATAGGCAAACGGAGTCCGATTTTGATAAATTTTATTTGGTTAGACTCGTGAGAGTACGAGAGTTCTGAAAATGTAAAAATATTTTGATTCCGAGCCGATGGCTGTAGGAGTATTTTGGTCATTTCACCCATTTTCGCGATGTAGCTTTAATTTTATCACTGTAATTAGTTACTTGCGATGTTATTTACACTGTGTGATTGGTTTGACTAGATTTGGGCCACTCGAAATCGGATACTCGTGGCAATGGAGTCGTTTCTTAGCAGTTTTGTACCGGGATTGAGGTAAGTGGCTTGTCAAACCTTGCATGTGGGATTTTCTCCCCAAGGGTATATATGTGTTGATTTAAATGCCTTGAATGCGAGGTGATGGGCGTGTACTTGCGCAGATTATTGAAAATCACCTTACTTGAACTGTTCAATCCGTGTTATCTTTGTTATTTAATTGGTTAAATTGCAAGACTTATATGGTGTTAGCTAGGGAAGCATGATTAGATAGGGTTATCTGTCTAAGTGCCTACTTGTCTTAATTGAATTCCCTGGAACCTGTTGAGACTGGATTTAGTGTTAATTGTAGTTGTGTACTTCATATTTCTTGTGTTTTCCTCTTATTGATTGTGTTTGTGTTATGTGGACTACGGGTTCAATTCCCTGAGATCCTGAGATACTGATATATGGACTGCGGGTTCAATTCCCAGATATCCTGAGATACTAATATACGAACTGCGGGTTCAATTCCCGAAGAACCTGAGATACTGATATACGGACTGCGGGTTCAATTCCCGGAGATCCTGTGATACTAAATGGACTACGGGTTTGATTCCTGGAGATCCTGAGTTGCTGAGAATAAGAGGACTGCGGGTTCAATTCCCGGAGATCCTGGATTGTTGAATTGTATTTGGTGTGTTGACTTCTTTTTTGTTAGCTTAACTATAGACGGTTTGTAGTATTTTATCTCATTTGCTGTTATTTCAGACTTGTTCTTATCTTGAGTTGTTCGGTATTATTATTATCATTATCTTATTTTATTTCTCGGTAGGGCCCTAACCCTCCTCGTCACTACTCCGTCGAGGTTAGGCTCGGCACTTACTGAGTACCGCTGTGCTGTACTCATGCTACTCTTTTGCACACTTTTGTTGTGCAGATCCAGGTATATCTGATCAGACGCACTACATGTGACTTAGAAGCATTTTTAGGAAACTCGAGGTATGAATCTGCACATCTGCAGATCTAGACGGTCTTCTTCTATTCTTTTTAGTGATGTCAGATATTCCTTATTTTTGTTGTGTAGACACTCTTGATATATAGAGCCACAGTTGTACTCTCTTAGTCTGTGTTGCCCGTTTGTTTCCAGGTCTTGGTGGTTGTAGTTCTTTCTGGTATTTGGTGAAGTGTATGTGCCGAGCGACACTTATTATATTTCTTTATATTATTCCGCTATTATCTTAACTTTTGATCATAAGAGTTGTACATTCCGCATTGTGTTAGGTTTACCTAGTCGTGAAGACTGGGTGCCGTCATGACATGTTCACGATTGGTGAACTAGGGTCGTGACACCCGAGGGTCAAACGGCACGAACCATAAATGCATCTATTAACCTGCTGAGGCGAACGATCCGCTCTCATGAGAGTAGTGGAAAGAATTACCCCACTCGCGAAATATACTTGTCACGCAGTCAAATATAAATTTATCAATAAATCATAACCCTTTCTTGATTCTTTTCAAAATAAAGACAATTCAACTTGAAGCTTTTAAATTCTTAAAAGTCCTCAACTTAGTTCCATTCGATACGATTAACAAATATAATCAAATAACATTGTCCACAAGGCATGGTGTAAACCTAAAACTACCCGGACATAAATATGAATAGTAGCGACATATGGACTCTCATCATTTCGCGCGTACGTAGCCCCCACAAATAGCAACACATATTAATTAAGTTCACATACGGGGTAAATTCCCCTCTTACAAGTTTAGAAAAGAGATTTACCTCATCTCAAGGCCTACTTTTCGGTCCAAGTTTATGTTCGAACCCTCAAATCGGTGTCCAACAATCAGAAACTATTCAAATAAAGTAAAAACTATTAATATATGTTCAAAAGTTCATATTCTAACTATTCAAGCGATTACCCACCCCTAAATGTAAGGTTCCTAAAATTCACTCTCAAACCCACGAACCCGAATTTCGGAAATTCTCGAAGAAAGTTATTGAACATAAATATATGATTTTCACTAAGTTCCATAATTATTTTCGTTGTAAAATTTCATTTTTATCGAAAACCTAGATTTTTCATCTAACCCATAAATTTTACAATTTTACATCTTATAATCTACCCATAAACTATGTATTAAACTCATATTAGGTAGATATTACTTACCTTCAAAAGCTAGGTCAAAATCCTCTCCTTGAAAGCTCTCAAATCCGCCCAAGAATGAAAGAAAATGGGAGAAAAATGCCTAAGTCACGTATTCAATGAACCTCACTGCCTACAACAATTTCTCACTGTGGTGCCTTGGGCGCACCTGCGAAAAAGCCATCACAGGTGCGCATTTTCCCGTACTGGTCAAGCTCCGCATCTGCGAGCTCAAGGGACCGTATCTGCGCACAAGCCCGCACTTGCGACCACTGACCTCGCACATGCGGTCGTACAAGTGCGCCAAAACGCCACACATGCGCAGCCTGGGTTGTCCTCCCTCATTCGCTTATGCGGCTTGTGGCTCGTACCAGCAAACCTGCACTTGCGGCTGGCCAAATGCAGGTGCGATGATGACAGAACTGGGGAGCTTCAGCTATTGTCCTAAACTTCCAACTTGGTCCTAGCCTCATCCGTTTCATACACAATTTTAATCTATACAATTAATTTGACAAAATTGGTCATCATGTTCGAAGGATTTTAAATTTAGCAATCGTGTCAATGTAATAACATTTGTTTTCATAATATAAATGAAAAAAATGCATTTATTTTAACGTCAACTTGTATTTTTTTAAAATTTATTCTTTTGTATATATTTTTTACTGATTGACTTAATATACACGTATAACGCACGTACACTAAAACTAGTTATAAATAATAGGACGAAGAAGGTAGTTGAAGCCAGCCTCTTTCAAATTCCATGATTCTTACATCTCCAAACATATGGCTGCATCTTGAATTATCATACTTTTATGCGTGAAACCTAAATTTGGATGATGAAATCTGCTTCTAAGTTTTACCTTGGCTGTTTGATATTAAACATGTGAAAATATGTGTCATGGTTTAGGTTTGGCTGCCAAGCCATGATGGTGTGAACTATAATTATTTTCATTTTTACATTCGGATGTGGCCAGAGACTTGTATCACATGATGTTACAATTATATGAGCAGCTTGGATCGAAGACAGGTTAAACCAGTTTGAATCAAAAAAGAAACGTGATCCTATCTAGTGTTTGCTTGGATGAAGATGATTTTGGGTTGGTCTGAGTTATACAATGAGTTGTAACCCAACTCGTGGAATTCAAGAACCAACTTTTCATTTGTTTTCTTTTATAATTTATTTAATTATCAAATCAAAACAAAAGAATTCTTTTTCTATAGAGAGAGAGTGAAAGTGTGAGAAAATAGGCATTTGAATTATCTAAAATATAAAAGCTAGATCATGAGGCGTGGATACCCTAAGTCCATATATTAGGAGACCAAATCTCTCATCCCATCATTGAAGTGGGACTCAACACTCCGGCACGCCCAATCTTGCCAACTGAAATGTAGCTCAACCTTGGATAAACGAAAAATTGGGATGAGTGTAGCTCTAACACATTAATAAAATGGACACCGGACTTAAATCAATCTTAAAAGTTAGCTCATAATGAGATGAGGATTGCCAATTCATCCCCTCACCAATGCAGAACTCAACACCCCTGCATGCCTTGGAGCGTGAAAACTATATTATGGGGGCCAACAAATCTTTAATGCGTCTTACTTCAATACCGTAAAATGGAATTTAAGCCTAACTCAAATCTCAAATTTTAGTTTATGAGGTGAGTGTTATTTCCAAATGAACACGCAAGTATCTATGGTCGAGTAATATAATAATAAGTTGAGTGTCGAACCCACAAATACTTATATAAACTACTCACTAAATCATTAAATTGTTATTCAATACAAGATAAAATCAAAGTCCAATAAGATGATTATATTATAGTACGATTCTAAATAATAACTAAATTATCAAGTAACGAATTGATTGTTGTGTATTCAGTAGAGACAAGTATTCCAGGGTTGTGATCGATTCACTATTTGTATTGTGTTCTAAATAACTCTTTCTTTCATATAATTTACTCATGGTTGCTAATTAATCGATAAATGCTCTCATAGCCTTCTAGTACTACTCACTTATTCTCAATAGATTAACGCATATATTCCGATGAAATCAATCTATTAAAAAAGCCTTAAGATTACGATAATTAATTAAGCACGGTGACTAGGTATATTCCTGTCCTAACCACAAATACGCTCCTCCTAAGGGTTAAGATAATGTTATCTTCAATTCTTCTCTAATCTAAATACGGTTTTCCCGAGCGTAGCATAGATAGTAAATAGAACCTAACTGTTGGCCAAACAATTAAGCAATTAAACACAAAATTGAAAAAAATATATATTGGTGAATTATAATCAAGGTCAAGCTAATTTCAAACAACAATATTCATGGCTAAATTACAACATAGAACAATGAGTGTTTAGCCACTCGTGATGTAATCAAACAATTGCATAATTGTTCAACCAATTGAAAATACTAGAAAAAGATGAAGAAATCTGAGAATTCACTTCCCCGCGATCCCATGTGTGTTTTTACTCCAAAGTGGCGTCTCCCCATTCAAAAATAGGTTTAGTCTTGCTTTTATACGTGTTGGGTAGGTCTAGGGCCGTAACAAACTTATCCCGGACGAAATAGGATACATTTCACGTCACCGGTGCCCAGCCCGGCGCCAGGCTCCCTCCACGGCACCCCATTATTTTAGCACACTGATGTCAGCGCCACAGGTGGCGCCACGCGCTACCTGTGGCGCCACGCGCTACCTGTGGCGCCCAATTGGCCCTTTTTCCCGGTTTCATTCGTTTTGGCTCAAATCATGTGCGTTTCGCCCTTTTCCTTTTAGAATTTGGAAAAACGTAAAACATGAAAGTTGTAAACCTTTGAGTTAGCTTTCCAACCATATATTGGAGTTAGGAGCAAAAAGTTAGGTGTATTTAACTAGACAATGCGTAATATGCCTACTCGAGTCTTCGTTTGATCTTAACTATCAAAGTTGACCCTTGACAAGATCCCGACTTAATTCCTTGGGCTTTTGCTCAGACTTCAAAGCTCCAAATCACTTGAATTCATTCCATAACATCTATATAGCTCGAAATTACTCCTACAAGGCATAAAACACACAGTTAGTGCAAGACACTAGCGATTAAAGCTCAAACTCAATCAAAGTGCAGTAAATTAGAGTGTAATAATCAACTAAAATACGTAATTATAGCCTATCATCAATACCCCACATTTAAACTTTGCTCATCCTCGAGCAATAGGACTATCTAATAAACCCCCTCCCCCCAAACTACGTACAAGTATCAATTATAGAGGAGCACTTTAACTTTTAACCACACACTATATTCTTGACTATGATCAATACCGGCACACAAGTATGAACACATAAAAATTCACATTCTTCTCGTTTAAGAAAGCCCAAGTATAATATTTTAATTCAATAATTTCCAATAACCTAATTGTCACCACCCAACCTCACAAGCCGACTTGCAACCACTAAGTACCCTCAGTTTATGCACTTACCCAATAAGAAAGTTTACAACATTACCAAATATTCATGAGATCATGTGCCCTCACTAATAAACCGAGAGTGAATATAAATAGATTCGCACATTCAAATATACTTTTGAACATAATTTAAGGACATCACACAATTGAACAAATTCGCTCACTCTCACAAAAAATTCATATGCATCCCGTGGTCGTTCCATAAGCTTGCACGTAGTGTATATCTCCACTAATTTAAGCTAGCCAGTTGAAAACATAGGAGAAAAGATTCCAACAATTGAAAAAATATTCATTTGGGACTTTCTCAAATTTTAAAGTGTGATACATGTTCCTTCTATTTCTCCAAGTAATCATAACTCTAAACCTCCTTAATTTTTTCTCCAACCCTTAGTATCCCTAGTTATAATCTATTAATTTAAATTGTTAGTTAATTAGATACAAGAATCTTAATAATTATAACATGGGAATTGTTCAAGCTTGTGTTATTACCAATATTGAACAAATGTACATACGTCTTAGTTCTCCGTGGGATTCGACTACGGAATTATAAACCAGATTATATTTGCAACGACCGCTTAATCCTTTTTATAAGGTATAATTGGGCGTGATCAATAAACTTTATGTTTTGTTGCATTTAGAAGCAGTCCAAGAATTATAAAGGTAATGTATGGAAGGATTTTATAAAGCAATTTGTTTCGAATCTCCTGATAAGTTAAATCACTTTGCCCTAGTGAATTCTGAAATTTATCCACTGACCTTTAGTTTCTTGGGTGTGTCCATTTAACCAAGAACATAACACAATAAGAGTAAAAATATTCATATAGAGGAAACTAAGTAATTGTTCGGCTAGTGTTGGTCAATGAAATAGGTTGGTGTTTGACGAAATAAACTTTTTAGTTTAATTTGAATGCCCTATGCTTTTAAGTTACAGTAGCACATTGGCTGAGTATCACTACTTGTCACAACTGAATGTTAAAATGCTTAGTCTCTTCGCTGCGACTAAGCGAGAATGCTGCATCCACAACTTTACCTCCATAACTAGCTGTAACTTTGTAATCACCAAGGAATCCATAGAAGCTGTAGGAACCACGCGCATCTGTTTGTCCTTTCAGAACCCCAGTTTCCCATTCCTTCAGAAGCTTGTCCACTACATCACCAGTTGGTAGGTTATTTAAATCTGGATCTGTAAGGCACATTCTGTAACATTTGTTTCTCCTTATGGCTGTCCACAGCATTATCCCATCCACGGCCGGATGTGAGAAGGCCTCCCTCAATACTTGTTCCAAGTAAATAGCCTGTTCATTAAAATGGATTAATCAGAGACGGATCTAGAATTTTAAGTTGGTGGTATGAAATATCTCCATACTCGTTATTTTGTTGTGGTCATGGACGCGAACATGGTACAAATGTATTTCTAGAAAACTACTATAAGAATAATGCTGCCTTATTAGTGAACCGTCAATGTATGTTTTCTTGCTTTAGCTCAGTTTTATACATTGAGTTTGAGGGAACATATTGAGCAATATTAGAGCTGTCTCACCTGTGTTTCCTTGCTAAATGTATCACTGATATCAACTTCTGTGAGCCAAATGGGAAGCCCCAGTGTTGCTAATTTATCTAAAATAGCTCTTATTCGAGGCGGATTGGGGACTCCAAAATGACCCTCAAGGCCAATTCCATCCATTGACATGCCGTCTTCTTTGAGCTCCCTAATCTTTGAAATATACTTGTCTACAGTGGACTTAGAATCACAATTTTCTACCACATTGAATTCATTGAGAAACAAGGTTGCCAAAGGGTCTTGTTGGTGAACTGTCCTGTAAAATTCCAGTGTGGCATTTGGTCCCAGCCTTTGCTCATAAAAATCAAAGTGAAGCAGTTCATTGTTAACATCCCAGTGAACAAATTCATCTTTGTATTTACTCATAAGACTCTGTATCCTTGAGTTAACAGCTGATTTCAGCTCAGGATCTGTAAGATTTTGAACCCAACCTGGTGTATATTTCGGATCCTCCCAGAAAATATTGTGACCTCTGACCGTTATCTGATTTCTTCGAACAAATTCCAGCAACTGATCTGCTAGAGTATAGTTTAGTTGACCGCGTTTGGGCTCTGTGGTGTACCACTTGATTTCATCTTCAAAAACTGCAGCGTTGAATCGCTCAAGAAACCAGTTCTGAAACAGGAATAAACCTCAGCTTCCGATACTAAAGGCTAATACAGAAATGAAACAGCATTTCTGTTGTGCTGAGGCACATCCCTTGTTTAGAAATAGCTAATGCTCCTATTAATTAGTGTTTAGACATATTTTGGAAAAATATTTTAATACGTCGGATCCGTCTCTACTGCAATGATGGATATTTTGGACAAACCTGGTAGGGGGTATTACCAATAAAGGTATATGCAATAGCAGATCCAAGGAGGAAATCTTTGGAAACTTGTTCTATTGTTAGCGATGCACCTTCAAGTCTAACTCCTTGTTTATTTGAGACGTGAATAGTAACAGCGCGCTTCCTTGCCTGAATCAAAGTTTGTTTCAGAATTCATTTGGCATCGAACTTTCAATCCAATGAAACAAGAAAGCACTACTCTAACATATTTACCATGTTAATTTTTGTTTGCTGATTTAACATCCATTGTCGCTCAGTAAAAGGCTGCAATGCAGCACTTGCAATCTCTATTTCCAAATCATCTTGATCTGAATTCTGCAAAACAAAGGAAACAACTTGAAATGTAGTCTTGTAGACCAGATTAAGATTACTAGATGTACGAGTCAATATCGACAAGGCAACCGAGAGACATACCTTGAAATAAATGGAAGATGAATTATGTTTAGAAGCTACAAATCCACCCTTGAGGAAGGACCAGCATCCAGGCTTAGCATCTACAGTGCCTACACATAGTTCTTCAGAATCTTTGTCACCTACACTTACTGTTATGAGAGCAGAATCTGCATTTTTTAGCTTAATCCAAGCTGCCAAAACAAAAATATGTAAGATTACTTTCTAATTCCTGTAAACACCTCTGTATCAATCTTTTTTTTTTTTTATCATATTTAGAAATAAAACCATTTGATAAATAGTAGCAGTAAGAAGTAACTCAACTGGAAAAAGAATAAATGGTGCCAGGGGTGATATCTTGTAATCTGAAAACAGGTAAATGGACAGTCTTTCCATCCGCTCCTGTAAACTCCGGAAACTTATCCTTTAAAAGTCCGCCACCATAGAGTGGCTTCTCCGGGTAAAGTTTGCACTGCATACCCCATCATATAGATAACAAGAATGAGTCATTGCCTTGCAGATTCTGTGTAAACTGTTAGTCACATATAGCGCGGTTCTTTCACTTGGTCTTTTTTCCTTAAAAGGAATTACATACAGGACTCGGAGGTGCGATTATAGATGAAGATTGCTTAACCCGTTTATATTTCTATCAGAATAATTGTAACCCTGGGCCAGGAATTTTAGTTTATTCCATTTTGCTTTACCGGAGTTTATCTACATTGAATGTACACCAAGTGTAACACCATAGGAAGATGTAGACTATTTGTTGGTGGTTTTGTCATCCTTTTCAAAGTCCCTCATACTAGGCTTCAGTATAACATAACTTACACGGTCTTCTCACACTTAGACACACAGCATGCTATTGCCTATTGCCAATGATTCTACTGCAGGAATTATTTCGTTAAGAATGCGAAATTACTTTCCCCGCCCAGTGTTTAGTTGCAAATACTTGCTTAAGCTTAGGCCATATAAAAGTGTCGATCTGTCCCGAAGGGACGGCCCAGTGGGTTTGGAGGGAGTTTTCCATACGGGAGATGCACCCCCCATGTTTTTTGGGTCTAAGCCTGTCGCACGGGACTACTATCGCTTATGTGGTTTGTAGGCTATTACATAGTGGGGGTTTACCCCACAAAGTGCTCACCCGAAGTACAGAGACCGCGGCAGAGGCTGCAGGTTTTCCTGGGTCCCCAAAAAAAAAAACAATTCGTTCCTACTGACTGCGTAACACAGTTATTTTAATTGGTGTTAACAAGTCACATGGGAAGAAAAATGAAGGATTGTTACCTCGGTGAAAGCGGAAGAATCATAGAGTGGCCCATCTGCAATAAAGTGCAACAGTCAAAACTGTCACTAGTCTTTAGTAGTAGCAACAAGAACCCATTGTACATTTATAACTACAACTACTGTTTATTCAAATAAAGAAATCATAAGAGGAAAAGAGAGATTACCATAAGGTGAAACGAGGTGAGGCAAAGAAACAGAGAGGACCCAATAGAAAAAAGAGAGGCAAAAGATGGAATGAACCCTCATTCTGTTTAGATGAAAACAGCTCAAGATTCCAAAATATATAAAAAAGAAGTGGACGGAAGAGGAAGAGCAGTAACTATAGCAAATTGGAGCAATATTAATGGATACCAACAAGGAAGAAGAATCACAAGAGGAATAGTATGAATATAGCTTTGTTTCTCCCCAACTCCCAAGTCGGGCTTTCTTCACATGCTATGCAAAAGCAAGAAGCTAGTAATAATAAATAGTACTATAAGTACTAGTTAAGCTTTTCATAATTATGATGAAATGAAACTAAAAGTTTACAACATTAATTTGATACTTTTAACAGTTTTCCTCTCATTCCTATATATGGTGTTGCCTCTTAAGTTATATAGATGGATTTTCATTTTTCTTAGTAAGTACAATTAGCCACGTCACGAGTGTGGATACTTTCTAAGAATTTTTCATAGAACACAAAAGAAGCAAAAATTGCACGTAGAGTTGTAACCTAAGTTTGTTTACAGACCTTATTTAATTGACGAGAATTTTCAATGAAAACTGAGATGTACTAAGTATGAATAAGAGTCAATTATTTAAAGGTAGTCCGATGTACAAAGTTTCTCCGATGAGGGATTCGGAGAAGAGTCGCACCTCGAAGGATGTAACGTAGACAGTCTACCTAAGGGGCGGATGCAATATGGTAAATGCGAGTTCAATTGAACTCATAACTTTCAGACGTGAAGAAAATTTTTATTAAAATTGCAAAAATAATAGAGATGAACCCATAACTTTAAAAATCATAAAAGTTGAACCTATATAGTTTAAATCCTGGATCCGACTCTAGTCTTTCCTCAAATAAGCATTAGTAGCTACTTTCATGACTCGAACCTGTAACTATAAATCAGAACAAAATAATTTTTCGTTGCTGTAAGTCTCTTCTTCGGATAAAAGTCAATTATTATCTTATTTTTAATTATTTCTCATTAAATTAGCACTAGTACACTTCTAAGAAAGAGATTGTCATTCTAGTGAATCGAAAGAATGTCCTCGCGTGTGAAAATTGAAATAGACAAGTTCCATACAAGTGTGATATACCTTTTTCCTGATAGGGCACAGTGATTCCTTTTTGGCGTCATGCTTAGGGAGCTCATAATGCGTCGGTTTCTAGTATCTCAGTGCACGTGATTTGCAGAGAGAAAGGTCCATTCATTACCTACCAAATTGACACCATACTCCATTTTAACTAAAATACTATGAAATCCATTTTCGATTACTAGTTTGAAGAGTGTGGGCATAAGAATGCGCATTTACCCAAATGTTTAAATCCATGCAATGCTGTCTCGCATACAAATCTTGCAAATTTGTTGTGTTTCACTTTCACTTTCCACTTGTGAGAGGATAATGCAATGAATATATACTCCCACGTAATGAGTTGGCCTGCACATTCTTGTGACCACTTAGTGATATATATATCAATATAGAAGAGTTTTATGACCAATTCCGAAAAAAATAATTAGGGAGTAGAGGGAAGTGACAGTAATGTGAATGTGACCCTTTTGAATGAATTTACCATTTACTTTGAAAAGAATTACAAGAAAATACACATCACTTTACACCATAACAAAAGAATGACTCATATTTTTAAGTTTTATCACACCTAGCTCACATTGTACATATTCTGAAAGTACTTGTAAATTCAAAATTTATGTTTTTACAACCATTGCTTTTAAAAGCTATGGAGTTAATTCTTTGTTCTCACAACCATTGTTTTCTCTCTCTTTTCTTCTCACATCTTCTACATATGATTCAAAGCTATGGAGTTAATTCTTTGTTCTCACAACCATTGTTTTCTCTCTCTTTTCTTCTCACATCTTCTACATATGATTCAATGGGCCGTTTATTTTATGTTTATCCTCTTATGTCACCTATTTCCAATATAAGAAAATTGAAGAGTAAGAAGTCCACCATTGAAGGCCATTCAAAGCTTTAGTTTTGCAATTGTTTTTTTTTTTAATTTGTTAGTTTTTTGGATTGGATATTGTTCCAATTGATTGAAAATATCAAAAGGAGTTCAAAATTTAAATTTGAAGTGATTTGGAGTAGATATGGGCAAGATTTGAGTTAAATTTCAGAAAAAACGCAAGGAAGAAGACGAAGTCAGTTTTTTGTATAATTATGTATAATCTTGTATAATAGTGTATATGAGCGCATAAACATACCTTATACACTTTTATACACCTTTATACAAGCGTCTGTAGACGAACTTCTTTCACAATTTTCAGTTGTAATTTTTGTTCAAAACCAGTTCAAATCTCCATTAAATGACTTCAAATTTTATATACAATCTCCTTATACTATTTCTAACAAGTCTAAATGACACTCACTCTAAATTTCTCACAAAATCAAATTCAAAATTTAAACTCATATATTTAAGCTTGTTAAAAATAGAATTTTCACCACTCAAATAAATTTGGTTTGTTTAATTTAATATTTGAGTCACAATTTCTATTCAAAAATTAATTTAAAAGTTTGAGGAATTTTTTTAAAAGTTAAATAGTGATTTTGAGAACCTATTGGAGTTGGATGTTGAATTTTAGCATATTATTTTTGGGTTAGTTGATTGTAAATTAAAATATGGGCTATAAAATTAAAAAGTATGGAGCTCAATTGTTCTAATATGAAATTTTTCCTTTACTTTGCCGGCCTAGCTGTTTGTCAAGAATGGCCCTCTAATTTTCTTATTGCTTTACGAGAATGGTCCTCTAATTTTCTTATAGCTAGCTAACTACTCATGAAACCCATTCTTTTTTCTTCCTATATTTTCCCTCCTTTTTTTGTTTCTCCGTAATTATGTAAAAATAATACGGACTAGTCAGTTTTTGAACAAGTAATTAGAAAATAATTACCCTTTACAAAGTCATTGGAAAAAAATTAATATTTTACTACAACACGAAAAGTTTCAGCATAGTATATTGGATATTAGTGCACATGTATATGAACTTCCAGCACACGGAAAGTTCCAGCATAATATACTGGAGATTGGAGAATCTGTGTATGTATTTCCAACATATTATGCTGGAACTCCAGTATATTATGTTGGAAGTTGACATGTAAAAAATTCGAACTCTAGTATATTATGCTAGAATATTTTTCGGATTTGATTAGTGCTTTTATTCAGATCTATCTTTACATGAAAAGTGGCTAAATTTCGATTACTTTTAAAATTGTGGCTATCTTTTAATTACCATTTGTAAATCTGGTTATTTTTAAATTTCTGCACAACGAATTTAATTTATAAAATGTTCGTTTGAACCCAATATTTTTTATGAGTTCAATTAAACCTATTATTTTCAACTTCTAACTCTTCCCTTATCTAGGATAGAATTCTCTTCGAGTAAGGAATCCCTCTCCTTATCACTTATGCAACTTTTTTATTCAGGAGATATATGATATAACCATTTAAGCTTATCTCATTTACGTGCATGCCGTGCGCTCGAATTTGTCGTGTCTATGTACACTGTGTATGGACCTGGTTCATGTTTGAGTTCCTTTGTCAATCATCAAAATAAACTTTACTTAGGCCAACAAATTCCCTCTTGTCAATCATGTTCCTGCCTCTCAAAAAGAATGTGAGTTTCGTCAAAAAACATATGTACCCTTTCTTCTACACACATAGTTTTTTATATTATAAAGTATAATCTTTACTATGTGAAGAATATCCTAAGAATACTCCCTCATCATTTTTGGGATCAAACTTACCTAGGGAGTCTTTGCCATTATTATGCACAAATCACTTGCATCCAATTATCATAAGATGGGATCTATTTGGTTTTCTCCCTTTAAGTAACTCATAGGGAGTCTCCTCAACAAAAGGTCTAGTCATGCACCTATTTATGATGTACATGTGGTGTTTATAGCTTTTGCCCAGAAACTAAGGGGTAGTTTACTAGAAAAAAATATAGTCCTAGCCATTTCTTCCATGTCCTATTCTTTCTTTTAATTAATCCATTTTGTTATGGATTCTTAGGAGCAGAAAAATTATTATTTATGACATGTTCATCTCAAAATTTAGCAGATTTAGCATTCTCAAATTCAGTACCATGATCAGACCTAATTGATACAAGTTGATTACCTAGTTGTTTTTGAGTTTTTATAACAATATAGATGAACATGTCACATGTTTCTTCTTTAGATGTTAAAAATAATGCTCAAGTAAATTTAGAGTAATCATCAACAAACACCAAAACATATCTTTTACCACCTCTACTCAATATCTCTTACCATCTCTGATCAACGTTCCTATTGGTCCACAAAGATCCATATGGACCGGTTCCATCGTCCTTGTAGTGCTTACCATTTTCTTGATTTTGAAAGAGGATCTTACCTGCATTCCCCTTGAACAGGCCTTACGAATTTTATCTTCTTTGAACTTAATGCTAGGCAGCCTTATCACCAAGTCCGTAGAGATTAATTTGTTGAGTTGGCTTAGACTGGCACATTCAAGTCTTTTGTACCAAAGGAAAGGATCATTATCGACACGGTTAAGCAAGTGAGTTCATTATCTAAAAGAATGTACAGATACACAACATATATGTTGTTCACTCTTTCTCCATGCAAAATTATCTTGTCAGTGGTAAGATTAATCACAAAGCATTTTGTAGAGGTTAATGCTACCATGTTACACTTATTAGATTGTACTTCGGTCTATCTATTAAGTAGACTTTCTCAATGGAGTGAGAATCAATCTTACCTACCTTTCCAACCCCAATGATATCACATTTCTTCTAAAGTCCTCCGGTGAAAGAAACTAGTTCATGCTTCATGTCATATGCTTTGAGCAGCCACTATCCATGTACCATGTTTGGATGATCCCCTTTACTTGGACCTGCAAAAGAAAATCAGGGGTTGGTTAATCTTAGGAACCCAAACTACTTTAGGTGCCTTTCTATTGGCAAAAGGATGAATCAAATTCTTCTAGTCCAACTTGGCAGTCTATTTTTCCCTTGAACAAAATCTTTGTTCTTTTGACTTGCTTTTTTTTTAGTTTATTCACTTTTATATTGAACTGTGTTACCATAGTGTGTGCAAATCTGTTTCTCAGGAAGTGTGAGGCACTTACTTTTGGGATCCCACTTAGGTGTAGGGTTCCCAAAGCCAAGTTCTCTTTTGCTACTAATATGATGTTCTTGTAGCCATGAAAGTGTATCAGAGGACCTGTTGTACTTACAAGTTCTGTCTAGCTCATGATTGACCTTATTTAGATCCTCCCTTAGTATTCTTACTTGTTTAACTCTCTTGTACGCTTATTTTTTATTTTTCCTAGATTCCTTCTAAAGCGAGTTGTATGTGATTAGCTGTCTTTTTGCCTGTTCTTAATTTCAATTTTAGATTTCAGACCTAAGCTCTAGGATAGTTGTGTCAAGTGCATGAACTTGGTTCTTCAACACCTTATTTTCATTATTAGTTTCACTAGCTCTAAGCTCCAGATTTTTGCACTTAGCTTTTATACACATTCTTTTAACAACTGTTCATTTTTATTATTTACATCCTCAAATTCATCTATTAGCTCTAGTAGCAACTCATATAGCCTTTTTTTAGACAAAAATTTGATCTTGTCTTTGAGATGAAAGACATTTACCTCTGTTTCTTCATCAGATTCTCCAATTGACATAAGTGTTCTTGCATCATCATCTGAGCTTTCTCCCCAAGTAGCGACCATAACCTTGGTTGATACTTTGTTGTTACTTTTTTCGGGGTTGAACATGTTCCTTCTTCATATTCCTTCGTTCAGTTATTTCCTTTTTCTATTCAATTTTCCATAGAAGGTAGTTCTTGATGTGGTGATCAGTCATTCCACACTTTTAGAAGAAATCATTGGTTTGCTTCTTTGGAGATTTTGACTTTCTGTAGCTTCCACTTCTTGA
The DNA here is from genome assembly GCA_032618575.1 of Nicotiana noctiflora. Classification (NCBI taxonomy): domain Eukaryota; kingdom Viridiplantae; phylum Streptophyta; class Magnoliopsida; order Solanales; family Solanaceae; genus Nicotiana; species Nicotiana noctiflora. The sequence goes on from JASVEL010011855.1 coordinate 54,410, forward strand.
AGAATCCTTTTCTCTCCTCGGGTACTTCTTGAAGTCTTTGGGGATCATAACCATTTCATCGTCTTCTAGATCATAACCTTCAGTGATTTTGAGTGCCAAGCTCCTTGCCTTCTTAGGTATAGCCATCCTCATAGTTTGTCTCCTAAGTTCATAGCACTGAGATTTCCAATCAATTTATCAAGTGGGAGAGTGGCAATATTCTTTGATTCCTAGAAGGCAATGATCTTGCTCTTTCAGTGATAGGAAAAACCCTAGTCAGTATCTTCTCAACTCTTTCTTCTTTAGGAATAATCCTTCAAAGAGATATCTCTTGAATGGTTTCTCCATTTTTGATAGCAAAGTTCCTATATTGAGAGTGGTGGCCTAGCACTGTATTGTCCTTCTTAGTTTTCAGGTGATACACTCATCTTGATATTCTCCGAAGGTGTTAGCCTCGTCAAGGATAACCTCTTTAATACCAGTTGATGTTTTATACTTTAATACTATACAAAGGAGGAGGGGTAATTTGTGTGGTATCCGATTACTCGCGTGCATAGATTATTGAAGGACTTGGTTCTTCTATGTATTCCTTATACTACTGTTGCGGAATAATAAATGTAGAAAGTAAAGAATACAAGTATTATTCATGGAAAACAAATGGATCAAAATGTGAAAAACCACGACCTATTCCAACACTTCATTAAATCAGTAAGCCATAAATAGCATTTACGAAACTCTTTGTAAACCCAAGGGTTTACCTATTACTCTTTATGCCAACCAGCCTCTAGCTGTTGCGAACAACTTCGACTTAACTCTATTTTGAATACAACACTCAGAGTACCTCAGAGTACCTAGTACAAATACTTCTACATAAAGTTGAAGGCACTACTCAGAAGCCCTACTATAATGAAACTAGGATAAAAGGCAGACACTTAGAATTGGTTTTTTTATCTGGTTCATGTAGCTTCATGTTCGCACACTTGAATCACACAGGAATTGCTTGCAAAATGTCTTGCTATTTTGCTCTCAACTCTTGTTTAACTTCACCGTTTGTGTGTACCTGTAAAATGAGAACATCCCAAAATATATAGAGTTAGTAGAATAGGAAGTCACTAGAGTTCTAATGTTATACTCTTCCTTGGTGGAAGAGTTATAATTATCTTCAATTTTTAACTCTTTCCTTATCTATGATAAAATTCTCTTCAAGTAAGGAGTCTTTCTCCTTATCACTTACGCAACCTTTTCGTTCAGGAGATATCAGAAAAAAACACTTATCTTATCTCCTTCATATGCATGCTTTATGCTCAAATTTGCTCGTGTCTATGTACATTGGCTTCATACGTGAGTTCCTTTGTCAATCATCAAAAAAAACTTTACTTAAGCCAATATATACCAATATGGCATCTTACTTAGACACCACAATACTCCCTCAATTTCTTTTTTTAGTAAATCATATGTAGGTCAATTGACCAAACTATATTAAAATAATATGAGTTTTTTTATTAAAAAAGAAAAAGGAAAGGAACATTGTATAGCACTCTCAAAATAATAGCCAAATATGTGTGTGTGTGTGCGCGCGCGCACACATATTTTGTATGTTATATATATAAATTATACAAATTTTATATATTTTTTGACAACCAAATATAAATAATTTTTAACATGGGCTAAAAGTGTAAAAATCCCGGAAAAGAACTGTCCGCTTTGGACATCTTAATCACATCAAATACTGGAGGGTCATAAGAATTTTTTTAGCAGCAAATGCAAACTAATTTCCATCTTAAATTACAGCCACGACATTAACTTGGTCTTCAAGATACAGTACACCAGCTTTTGCCCCAATAAGATAGCAGCTAGCTAAAAAATCACGAGAAATTGTTAGGCAAGTCTAGGAGGGCAAGTCCATGAAGAAAATGCTGCCTTAATTACTTAATCAGAGTAACTTTTTGTATTAAAGGTGGTTACCAGTGGTAATCAAAAGTATTAGCTTCACATGATCGGCTTATTAAGAACCCGACCAAATATATACTATGACCATTTGGACACTTGAAGTGTTTCACTAAAGTGCTTTTAGAAAGAAAAAAAAACATGCAAATTGTTGTTTTTATCCGGAATCGAAAACAGAAAATTTATTTGTTAAGACAAAAATATTCTTATCAAATAATTTTATTTTCAAAAGGAAATCAATTTTATCTCTTTCACCGCGGTTTTTTTTTTCATGTTCTCCCTAACTCTTCTTTTCGCTAACTTCACCGAATAACAAACGAATTTAACTCCTCTTCATTTTCATAGTCTTCATTTCCCCAAGTCTCTATATAAATAGATGACACGTGTCACCTTTTTTTCAATAATGGTGTAGATTTAATTATTTAAAGATTGATCTTAACCGTGATTAGTAATAGGTAGTATTATTATATACTCCATAAAATATTCAAAAAAAATTATATTGCCCAAAATTACTGCAAAAATAGCACCGAAAATCCTGTTACATATACAGGTATACAGATTCTTGCCATAGAGATTATGTTTTTGAGAGATTATTGTTATAGCAAAATTCAACAAAAAGAAACATCCTAAAATTAAGCTCTAGAAGAGGGAAAAACAGAGAATAAACAATTTAGACATTAAAGTTTTATTGTTACAGGAAATAAATTGACTATACACCTCAGGTTCTTCTTAAGTTGCAAACACTTGGTATCTAATATCAGTTTAAAGATGAGATAAAGAGAATTAATTTTGCTACAATTGTGTGCTTTCCACAAATTTTCGGGAGCAAATGGAAATACTATTATTCTAACCATGATTTAGACTCATCTTTTGTAAATTAAATCTGAACCATTAATGTCAAAAAGTGACATGTGCCATCAATTTTAGGAGGAACTTGGGAAATGGAGACAATAAAAAATGAAGAGGAGTTAAATTCATCTCAAACAAACGATAAACTATTAGTGAGTACTCCCTCCCGTTCAAAATAAGTGATTTTTTAGTTTTTTTTTTATGGTCTAAAATGAGTAAATTTTTTTTCTAGATTTTAAGAATGAATTAATTATCTTTTTCTTACATTGTACTTGGAGTAAATAGTATTGGAATATGTGTTATGAGTATTTATGTGAGATAGTAAAGGCTAATATGGTCAATTCATAGGCGGATTCACGATTTAAACTCTATGGGTTCAACTTTTAATATTTTTAACATTGTACTCATTATATTTTTAAAATTATGGGTTGAAATCTATTAATTTGTAATTTTAATGAATTTTTACACATAAATTTTTAGTCCGTATCGAAAGTTATGGATTCAATTAAACTCGTAACTACCACACTGCATCTGCCTCTGGGTCAATTCTATTAAGTAATTAGCTTATGTGGCAAAACTAACTTAAACAAGAAAGTTAACATTGTCGTTAATGTATAGATGTGATTAAAGGCGAGAGTCCCCAACTTTTGCGGGTTTCGGATAAATTTTCATACTGTATTATATTTTCCATTTTGTACCAGAGGGGTAAAACAGAAGTTTAAAGGAAAACTGTTGCCAATTGAAGAATCAAAGTAAAAATAGCAGTTCTAAAATGAACGTTACCTAGAATATCTTTTGAAGCAAACATAAACTCTTACCAAGATTAGTTTATTTACCTCCCGATGTGGCAATGCCAACTTAAACAAGAAAAAAATTGGTCCTAACACTATATAGAGGCCCCCACGACGTTATTTACTGCTTTTAGAAATAAGTTTCCTTTGTTCTATCTTCCATATATTTTGTAACGCAAAAGGGTAAAAGTATAAAAGAAAAACTAGGTTGCCCAACAGCAAAATCCCATCAGCTATCAAGTCAGAAACTATGGTTGCTTTAGAAATTTTCACTTATATATGTTAGAAAAATAATAATCAAAGAAAAGAAATTGAAGAAGACTTGAGTCATGAGAACGATTTTTTTTTAGGATACAACAAGCGAAAAATATACTGCAAATTTTTCTATATCCATTTTGTTGGAAGAACTTCTATTTATAAGCAACTATCAGACCTTTTTCAAAAAAGAAGTGTTCTTTCATAAATAGACGCATATGTTTCAAATAATTTAAAATTTAAATTTTAAATAATTTAAAATTTAAATTTTAAATAATTTAAAATTTAAATTTCAAATAAAATAGATTTTAGAAATAAAATAAAATATTTATTTTAGATCCGACCCGGCCCGCACCCCAAGTCCACGTGTGTGTGTATATATATATATTTGTACTCTTATATATTTTTGTACACATATAAGAGTATGTGTTCTAAATTAAACACATAAAAGGACAATGACTTAAAGGCACACAAAGGGGCCTTGCACCACTGATGTGGGACAAGTCCCACTTTTCCAACTTATAACAAATTATCTGTCAATCCCCCACTAGTTTGTTATATTACGCATATTGGAGAGTATTTTAAACTTTTCATTTGATAGCACAGCACTATCTAACATTTCATGCCATTGTTTAGGTGCTTGTTCAAACCACAGAGAGACTTTATCAACTTACATACTTTCTTCTCATTTCCTCGAAGAACAAAACCTTCAGGTTGTTGCATATAAATCTCTTCACTAAGGTTTCCGTTTAAAAGGTGGTTTTAACATCCATTGATGCACATACAACTTATATATATAAGACAACGATAAAAGCACTCTACAACAACAACAACAACAACAACCCAGTATATTCCCACAAAGTGGGGTCTCGGGGGGGTAATATGTAGACAGGCCTTACCTCTACCTAAGAGGGCAGAGATGTTGTTTTCAATCGACCCTCGGCATAGTGAAGAGAAAGGCAAACAAAAACAAAAATACAAACAACATTAGTTACTCCAGCATACATCGCATAAATAATTATCTAAACATAAGAGTCATATGTACCATAAATAAACTGGCATGCAATAATATTAAAACAGTAGCTACCAGAAATGACTACCATAAGGGAACACAGACTAATACACGAATCCACTATGGGGTAGCCCTACCACGCCTTACCCAACCCTGGGAAAGGAGTACGAAAAATCTAGAAGCCAATATCATACGACCCTGATACTAGACCTCCAGACTTTCCTATCAAGGGTCATGTCCTCGGAAATTCGCATCCTGGCCACGTCCTGTCTAATTACCTCTCCCTAGTATCTCTTAGGCCTCCCTCTGCCTCGCCTCACACCAACCACCGCTAGCCGCTCACAATTCCTCACCGGGGCATCGGGGCTTCTCCTCCGCGCATGCCCGAACCACCGAAGCCTCGCCTCTCGCATCTTCTCATCCACTGGGGCCACCCCCACCTTCTCCCGAATAACTTTACTCCTAATCTTATATAACCTGGTGAGCCCGCACATCCACCTAAGAATCCTCATCTCCGCAACCTTCATCCTCTAAACATGGGATTTTTTCACCGGTCAACACTTCGTCCCATACAACATGGAATGTCTAACCACAGCTCTATAAAACTTCCCCTTGAGTTTCTGTGGCATTTTCTTATCACACAAGACTCCTGATGCAAGCATCCACTTCGACCACCCCGCCCCTATACAGTGAGTGATATCCTCGTCTATCTACCCGCCCCCCTGAATCACCGATCCATTGTATCTGAACTATCTCTTTTGGCTATGGCCTGATATCCAATCTTCACGTTCCCTCCCACTTTGCTCGACTCCGCGCTAAACTTGCACTCCAGATATTTTGTCTTAGACCTACTTAGTTTGAAACCCTTAGACTCGAGAGTTTGTCTACATACCTCTAGCCTCTCATTAACACCGACCCTCGTCTCGTCTACTAGGACTATGTTATCAGCAAATAGCATACACCAAGGCATATCCCCTTGAATATGCCTTGGTGTTAAAGCATCCATCACCAAGGCAAAGAAGAGAGGGCGAAGCGCAGATCCTTGATGGAGTCCCATAACCACCGGAAAATGGTCTGAGTCGCCACCCACTGTCCTGACCCTAGACTTAGCTATATCGTACATGTCCTTGATTACTCTGATGTAGGCTCCCGGCACACTCTTAGCCTCCAGGCACCTCCATAGAACCTCCCTAGGGACCTTGTCATACGTCTTCTCCAAGTCGATAAACACCATGTGCATATCCTTCTTCATATCCCTGAACTGTTCCACCAATCTCCTGACGAGGTGGATAGCTTCTGTAGTGGAGCGAACCGGCATGAAACCGAACTGGTTCACGGAAATAGATGTCGACTCCCTCACCCTGGCCTCGATCACCCGCTCCCAGACCTTCATGGTGTGACTTATTAATTTGATGCCCCTATAGTTGTTGCAACACTGGATATCCCCTTTGTTCTTATACAAGGGCACCACTGTACTCCACCTCCACTCCTCCGGCATCCTTTTGGTCCTGAAGATCGCATTGAATAACCTGGTGAGCCACTCTACTCCTCGCTTACCCATGCATTTCCAGAACTCCACCGGGATTTCGTCTGGCCCGATCGCTCGACCCCTACTTGTAAACACGTGATTTTTGACCCTCCCCGAGATTTTCTATATTTTTAGCGTAAAATATTTAGTTCAGTTTTAATATAGCTATTTTAGCTAAATTTGACTCTTTTACTTTATTTTTACCTTAAAATGAAAACTAACAAAAAATATAGTTTTATTAATGTTTCGTAGTCATTTTAAACTTGAAAAAAAATACAAAAATAGTACTTTATATTTTTATCTTTTTATTAAAAACGAAAATTACAAAAATAATTTTATTTAATATTTTGTAGTGATTAATTAATAACACCGTGTTCTCATTCTCGGTTCCGGGCGAAGAATAATATTCGGGTTCAAACCACCCGGTTTTATAATTTTCGGACATAGCCCATAATAATCCGAGCCCACCACACGTGGGGGATGTGAGCACGTGATTTTTGCCCTATATGAGAATTACAAAACAAAAAAAGAAAAGACAAAAAAGACAATAGGGGGGCTCACGTGAGGGTGGGGGGGGGGGGAAACTTTACAAAGGAAACAATATTAAAAAAGAGGGGGAAAGAAAACATCACAGTAGGGGGAGTTTAAAAAACGGGAGTAAACAAACAATGATGGGCATGCTAAGTGGTGCTTTTGCTCATTTTAAATGCAAAAAAGGACTGTTCTTCTGGGGGTGGGAGAAAAAAGAAGCAGTAAGAAGGAGAAACGGGGAGGCCTTCACTTTTTTTTGTCTCTGGAGGCAGCCGTTCTTCTGGATAGAGACAGGAACAATACACAAAAAAAAAGAACAAAGCTCTAAAGAAAAAAGGCACGGCTTGAAGACCAAAAAAGGGAGATCTCAGGGGTGATTATTCGGTGAAGTTGATTTTGGAAAAGAGAAGACCACACAGTGACTATTCCTTTTCTGGAAAGTGACAAAATATGAAGGAAGACATTGTTTTTCATTGGCTTCTTCCTTAAGGAAAATTGAAAAACCAACAGACCCCTCCTCACATTTTCATCTCCCTCACCCTTCATCATTTCCATCTACACCACACGCCAAACGACCACCCCGATGCTGCCCGTGAGCTCGCCAGAAAACAAACCAGCATCACCATCATCTTCCTTCTACCGTTGACTACCATATCACACCCCAAACAGCATCGTCAACCACCATCAGCTCGTACCCGTCATCCTTCTTCCAGTCGACGTCCCAAACGACCACTGTTGCATCACTGCTGCCCGTCGCACGACCACTTAGAGCTACTGCTTCTCCCTCACGCTATTGACGCAATAGCTCACTACTACTTCATCTCCGAACAGTGACAACCAAAACAGTCCCAAAATACCTTCAAATCAGTAAAACCAGCCTCTCGTCGTCGCCTTCACCTCCATTTCCGTTGACCATCGACCATGGTTGTTTCTTCTACTCGTCGTCAATGAAGCCACCTTCGTTAACCACGAAGAGCAGCAACGAATCACCCACAGTTCGCTGTTGTTTGCTATCCATTGAAGTCCAGTGTGAGTTCCGTTCGAGGTTGCCATTTAAGGTCTACGGTCAAGAGTTCGTGTTCAGCTACAACATCGCTTTCATCTTGTAAACCCGTCGGAAGACATTTATATATGTTGAAAGGTGTCAAATGTGATTTTCAGGTCAGTACATTTCTTTGTGTTTTTGTTAGTATAGAAACGGGTGTTTTGTTAACTTTCTGTTCTATCTTTTCCATGTCTTTTGATTTATTATTTTATTTTTGTTTATTTGCATCCTATTGATGAAGTTCTGTTAAGTGTTTTATAAATTAGTTTGGCGTTGATTTATTCACTTAGTGTTACGCTAGTATAATTTATTTTGCTCATATCATGATAATCTCCTTGAGGCGTTGACATGTTTATCGGTATGAGTGTCTTCAAAAGGGGTAATATAATTTATGGAAAAATGCAAGGTCTGCAATAATCCCAAGTTTTGAAAGAATAATGAAGATCGTAATTACTTTGGGTTAATTAACTGTTAAATAATAAATGAGACAAACCTAGCCAAATAACACACAAATTGCGGGGGTCTCAATAGATGGTTATTTTAAACGCTTAGATTTCGGGACGGGCTGTTTAGCAAATTTCATGGCCTTCCCTAAAATAATAATGCGTTGGTTGCTTTAGATGCGCCTTTAATAATTTACTTTCCTAAACTCGGGTGCACATTTATGTGACCCAAATCTAAATCTCAACGAAGTCGAAATGTGTTGACAACCACGGGTGCACTGGTGCGACGTGGTTCGAGATACATTTTCACCATGTTGCAATTCTTTGTTAAAATAATAATAACAATAATTCTTATAATAATACTAATAATCAAAAGCGGTTAAAAGTTAAATTTTGCACAGAGGTTAAAACACATTATAAAATCAGATAAAGAGGCCAAATATAATGATTGAGCGACCGTGCTAGAACCACGGAACCCGGGAATGCCTAACACCTTCTCCCGGGTTAACAGAATTCCTTATCCGGATTTCTGGTACACAGACTGTAATACTGAGTCATAAATTTCCTCGGTTCGGGATTAAACCGGTGACTTGGGACACCATTATTTTCCCAAGTGGCGACTCTGAATTAATTAAATAAATCCCGTTTCGATTGTCCTTTAATTGGAAAAACTCCCTCGCGCTCCCGCGGGTGCGTAAAAAGGAGGTGTGACAGCTCTGGCGACTCTGCTGGGGACAAATAACCCAGAACTTCGGTTCAGGGTCTAAGAATTCGAGCTCAGTTAAATTGTTGTTTTGTCTATATCTGATTTTACTACATGTTTAATTAACGTGCTACATGTCTACCGCTTTGATACTAGTTGCATTGTATATACAAACTGTTATATGTTTACCGCTTTGATATTATCTGAAATATACATATAAACTGTGCCGAAACCCTTCTTTTCTCACCCCCGGGGATGTGCTCACTGGTTGAGACTCCCTATTCTGTTAGTGTCATACCCCAAAATAAGAAAGAGGCTCGGAAAGTTTCTAAGCCGGCTGGCCTTTTGGTTCCCGGAAAGGAGCTCCTTCCTCAGCTCGAGTTGTCCGCTCGGGTACACAGTCTAGATCATATACCGAGGTTTTGAACTTAGAATAACATGACTTCATGCCGGATCCCTAGTAGGAACGCTTATTTGCATCATTTTGCATTTGACTTAGGGGACTCAACACAGGGGTTGGGTCCGTCTAGGACAGGTGACCCGGTAATCAAAGACCGAGCATATTATATGTTGCATTTATTTATCATGTATTATTATGATGATTGGTTAAATTCCTGAAAACAAAAAAAATAGAATTTTGGAATAGAAAAATATCAAAAATATTGACAAAATGTTGTCGAAAATTTGAAAATTTGAAAAATAGGAAAAGCAATTTTGTTGAAATAATTGGTCATAAAATAATCTGACCGAACTACGCAGGTTTGATTCTCACCACTAGGTGAGATACGTAGGCAACCCTCATCGGGTTCAACCACCCCTTTTAAAAATCAAAAAAAAAAATGTGTGTGTTTAATTTTGTCAATAAATCGAAGTGACGCTGTTTTTGAAAATAGCCGAATGTTCCGAAAGGACACCGGAAGGTTATTTTTTGCAAAAATAGCCACTTTGAAACATTTTTAATAATTTACGGGCACAACCTTGAAATATTCCTTGTGGAAATGTTGCAAGGCCATAGCCGCAAAATCAAGTCCGGGTTCACACCCCTTTTGTAAAAAATAACCAAAAAATGTTAAATTTTTGATTTAGTTATAAATGAGTCGGACGATGCTATTCTTGCTCAAAATAGTTGAAAGGTTGTATCCGCAAAATTATGTTTGAGTCATCACTCAACTTTTCAAAAAAATAATCACTCTATCAAATAAGCCATTACATGGCCAGTCTTTGCATAAATAGCCACATTTGGCATTTGAACTTCTTTAGTCTTGTGTTGGCCTGTGTCGGTGCTGAACGATGCCCCATAGGCCCCAGGATAAAATCTTGAATTTGCATCTTCTTAAATAAAATTTTGCAAAAAGAGCCACTTTGTCTAAATAAGCCATTACATGGCCAATTTATGAAAAATAGTCTTGTGTTGGTTTATGGTGATGCCGAACGACGCCCCATGAGCCACAATATAAAAAAAAATTAGTTTATCTTTCTTAAATAAATTTTGCAAAAATAGTCATTTTGTCAAATAAGCATTATGGGGCCAATTTTGTAGATATAGTCATAATTGACACCAAAAAATATTCTTTTTCTTGTAGAAATCTCCTACACAAGTTTGTAGTTGGAGTCGGCTTCTATAATTTTCCTTCAAAAAAAAAAATCAAAAAATCAAAAAATCAAAATCAAATAAATATCTCTTTACTTCTTGCATTAATTTGCAAGAACTACGCTCGGTCTGATTCATGCGGGGTCATGATACGTAGGCAATCCACATAGGATTCGACCATATCCATAAAAAAAAATGAAAAAAACTATAAAAAGAAAAGAAAAAAAATGAAAAAACCACAAAAAGGAAAAAGAAAAGAAAATAGTAGAAAAACAAAGGAAATCAATGAGCGGAATACCTTAACGCTAACCCGGTGGTTTCGTTTTGTTAATCCAGAAAGTTGAGGTGGTTGGTTGTGGTAAATTGGAAAGCAAGATTCAAGGAAAATGGTAACCGACATCGGAGTTGTTACAAGTGCTCAAGAGACTCAGGGTCAGAAAGTTCAACAAGGGTCTGCTGTGGTTGAGGAAAATAGAACAGTGAAACAACAAATGACCAAAATGCGTCAAGCATGGTCCAATGGTCAGGGACAACTTTCTCTTGAGTCACAATTTGCTATACAGCAAGAACAGTACCACTCTCACGACCTTCCTGCAAACATTGAGAAGCCTACCCGAAAGAAGGTACAGGAAGAAATAACCCAAAGATTGAAAAGCTTAGAACAGCGGTTGAAAAACACGCACGGGTTGGCAAGTCAAAAGAGTGTTGCTTTCAAAGATCTATGCTTGTTTCCCGATGTCCACTTGCCACCTGGTTTCAAGATTCCCAAATTTGAAAAGTACGATGGACATGGACATCCCATAGCCCATTTGAAAAGGTATTGCAATCAATTAAGGAGTCTGGGAAGAAAGGAAGAATTGTTAATAGCTTACTTTGGGGAAAGCCTTACAGGAGTAGCCTCCGAATGGTTTTGGGATCAAGATGCATCTCGCTGGCACGTCTGGAACGACATGGCACAGGCCTTTGTCAAACAATTCCAATACAACATTGACATTGCCCCAGACCGCATTTTCCTTTCAAATCTGAAGAAGAAATCAAGTGAAAGTTTCAGGGAATATGCCCTTAAATGGAGAGAGCAAGCGGCTCGTGCTGAGCCACCCATGGATGACCATGAGTTAATCACTGTCTTCCTTCAGGCTCAAGAGCCGGATTATTTTCAGAACATGATGTCCGCGGTTGGTCAATCCTTCTTGGATGTAATCAAAATGGGAGAAATGGTAGAGAACGGTCTTAAGACAGGCAGAATTATAAGTCAAGCGGCTCTCAAGGCTGCAGCTCAGGCTGTCCAATTTGAATCTAGTGACACGAATGAGAGGGATGAAGAAGTCATGATGATATCGGGGTCAAGAAAAGGTTCCAGAAGAACACCTCGACGGTATGCGATGTCTCGACAGGTTTTCCATAACTCCCCTGAGCATTACTATCCACCTCCGAACCCACCATACTCAGTTGATCCACCCCAGTATGTTATTCAGCCATCAAATCATCCAAGAAAGCGAGCACGGGCATCACGAAATCTCTACCAGCCTCTGCAAAATTTCCAAATACCTTATAACCCACTTCCAAACCAAGGGTATAGAAGGGAACCGAAGTTGAAGGAACATTTCACACCAATAGGAGTTTCCTATGCAAGCTTATTTGAGAAGTTAAAGCAACAGGACATGATTTCACCCATCCCTTCAAATCATGTGGACCCACGTGCAAGGAGCTTTGACCCATCTAAAAGGTGTGAATACCATTCCCATGCCCAGGGGCACACCACGGAAAGTTGTCGGGATTTGAAAAGGGAAATAGAAAGGATGATCCAAGAAAGATTGATTGTGATTCATAACAGTGACACCTAGAATATCGTGCTGAATCCGTTACCTGCACCTGATGATACACACTTTCTGGCGGTGATGCCCGGTGACACGGAATATGAGAATCCACTCGGGAATTTGCCGACTGAAATGAGAGAAGGCCATAGTGGTTCTGATAATCAAATTCGTGGCTAAATGTTAGGCTTATCAATTGGAGAGTCATTTGTGGTGGCTTATTTTGTTGTCATTTCTATTTGTCCGATTCATTTCAGAATGGTAATCCGAATGTTGTTTTGTAGATCAAACCTTTTATCCTTGTATTTTTCTTTTGATCATAGTGTCTCATCTAAAGGGGTCTAGGTTCGTTCTAAGTATTGTACCCCAGTTTTGTTTTTTTTCGGTTGCTCGAGTCGTTGTTTTATCGGTTAATGCAATGACCTATTTTATATTATTTCTAGACATTTTCTGTTATTTAGTCATCTCCTTCCTATAGTTCTTTTTCTGCTAGCTCTAGTGACATGACGTGCGCGCATAGTTCTGGACTAATCTTAAAAGCTAATCACAAAACCATTGGGAGGTGATCGAGATATTTAAATGAAGTAAGAACGGTTTGAGATTATTCGAAACCCGAGTCATGAGAAACTGGGGCAAGTAAAAGAAAACCGTTAAAGGCAAGCTGCCAAAATTGACATGGGGTCATTCATAATAATGAAAATGAGAGTGTTGCCCAACAGTGCTTTAAAGATATGACGAATATTAATTGTGTTGTTTACACTTGGCATGTTTTGAAGATTGGAATGACGAAGGCATTTTGTTCTGCTATCCAAATACTTTATCCATCGTCAACCCTTCGAGCCTTATTTTGATTTCTTTCATACCCCTCATTCGGAATCGGTACCAAAATTAGAAACACAAAATGGGGAAGATAAAGAAAGAAAAAGAGAAAAAGAAAACAACAAAAACAACCAAAAAGAAAGGAAAAAAAAAAGAATGAAAAATGAAAAGGAAAAACTAGAAAAACAAGGAATTGGGAACTACGTTTGACCTGATTCCTCAAAGAGGATACGTAGGCGCTTCATAGCTCGGTCATAGTGTAAATAAAAACCAAAAAATCCCCAAGCAAGAAACAGGGGCAGTAAAAAAAAAAAAAAAATTGTGTAAGGAAAATATAGGATTCCGAAGGTTGTAATTTTGAACCCAATTTGTTTTATTTTGAGCCTTTAATACCCTTTCTTTCTAGCCCTGTCCAAACCCACATTACGGTCCAAAGAAAGACCTTTTGACCAATCTTTAAAAGAGGCCAAGTCAGGCAAATGAGAGAAGTCTTATCAGAACATAACACTCTGATTCCCATCAGAAAAGACTCGGATCTGCAGCAGAAGAAATATGAGAGAATCTTAGCAGTAGCACCACCAATCCCCAGTGGAAAAGTAACACAAATGAGAGAGTCTTAGCGGTGAAAACCTTCACAGGTACCATAAGGCGATGAAAGCTGAGAGAAAACCGAAATGAGAGAGGCTTGGTAGTGAAAACCCCTCGGGCACTACAAGTCGAACGAAGGTTGGAAATGAGATAGGAAAGCCCCAGGAGAAGATTACAAAAGGCGGTTTAACGACGGAGGACAGGCTATATGTGCATGTCATGTCCATTAGAATTGGTATCCACATTTGATAGGGTTATTTTATAATTTTTCTTTTTAGAGAGTCATCCTCGTTTTTGTCTTTTACTCTGTTTCCTTTTATCTTTCTCCTTTCATAAAAAATTCCCCAATAGAGTCTGTTTGTAAGAAATGACTTCAAAATTTTCCATCAGCTTTCCAATTATGCAAGACGGAATTTGATTGGTGCACCCAAGTGGTATAAGTGAGGAGGGATTAAGCGCAAAGCCAGTGTCCAGAAGGATATTCCCCAGCAATAGGAAATCGACAAAGGGGTGGATCGGTGTGAAAAAGGATATCTCAATGAAGGTTAATGACCTCGAGGCCAAGGCCAATGAGACTCGAAGGTCGGGAAATGCCCATTCCTTAGATATGCCGCCAAAGAAGGGGAGATATCCCCAGCAGAAAGGTATTTTCAGTGACAAGGGTGAACAAAGAAAATGGTTCACCAATAAAACATGCAAGGTCTTCACGAAGGGTCACTATTATAGGAATTCGGGTGGTCAGTGGAAAACCACGTGGAAAGGTTCGCAAATAAAGAGTCGTCAAGGAAAGCGGGGAAGCAAGAAAGGAGAAAATTATCCCCAGCATGAATATCATCAAATGATAACATCCCCGGCAGGGTCTGACAATGAAACGCAAAGCAGGGAAAGAAGAGGAGAACCATCCCCAGCAGGAGCACCACAACCAGCCACCACATTTTAAAACTAACTAATTTTTCTTTGATTTGAAACAGGAAGAAGAGGGGTTGTTGGCAGAAAAGCATGCCACGAAGAAGATTCTCAAACTGGGGTAGAAAATTTTCTCCCGTTGCGAAAATTTTCTCGAAACCAAATACCCGGTTGGGGAAAGAAGCCAGATAACGCGAGGAAATGATCTTTGAACCCGATTATCCCCAGCAGGTTATCCCCAGCAACTTTGAAAGAAAGAAAACAACAAGCTGTGATAGAGGAAATTATACCCCCAGCAGACAGGACAAAACGAGGAAGCTTGCGTTCAGAAAGGCAAGAGGCCGGTATCACCCCCAGCAGTTCTCGGAAAAATGAAACACTGATTTCGAGATTTCCCCGGCAGCATTATATCCTACAAGTTTTCAAGGGAGCGAAGCGCGAGCCCCAAAGGAGGTTTGGAAAGAGGAAGAAGGAAAAGGGATCCCCGGACAGGGTAATCCCCAGCTGATGGCATTTCAATCCCCAGCGATTTCGTGAGATAGGTTTTAAAGGAAGTGGAAAAGGAGGAAATAAAAAAGATTTCCCCAGCAGCATTATCCCCAGCAGGTAAGTAATCAATTCAAAGATGTCCCCAGCAGTCAAGAGAGAATAACATGACCCAGGAGGAAAGCAATTCCGAAACAAGGTAATTCAGAAGAAAGGATGGCCCAAGAAGCGATACAGGAAGAAGAAAGTGGTGCATGAAGCAAAGGAAGGCGACAGGGATGGGATGGAGTTATTGAAGTGATGTTGAAGTCAGGGAGCCCGCCTGAAGAATGGAGTGGCGATTTATTTTGAGTTATAGTTGAAGTCAGGGAGCCCGCCTGAAGAATGGAGTGACAATTTATTTTGAAGTTGTAGCTGAAGTCAGGGAGCCCGCCTGAAGAACGGAGTGGCGATTTATTTTGAGTTATAGTTGAAGTCAGGGAGCCTGCCTGAAGAATGGAGTGGCGATTTATTTTGAAGTGGTAGTTGAAGTCAGGGAGCCCGCCTGAAGAATGGAGTGGCGATTTAGTTTTGAAGTTATAGTTGAAGTTAGGGAGCCCGCCTGAAGAATGGAGTGGCAATTTATTTTGAAGTTGTAGCTGAAGTCAGGGAGCCCGCCTGAAGAACGGAGTGGCGATTTATTTTGATTTATAGTTGAAGTTAGGGAGCCCGCCTGAAGAATGGAGTGGCGACTTATTTTGAAGTGGTAATTGAAGTCAGGGAGCCCGCCTGAAGAATGGAGTGGCGATTTAGTTTTGAAGTAGTAGTTGAAGTCAGGGAGCCCGCCTGAAGAATGGAGTGGCGATTTTATTTTTGAAGTTATAGTTAAGGATAATTTAATAGGAAGTGAAAAACAACAATTAGAGGTTTTAGATGAAAGCAACAAGAAGAAGGAAGCAACAATTGGAAGATTGCAAGTAAGGCATCAATTTAGACCTAGTCTGAGGAATTATCTCCTAGCGTCAAAATCTTAGTCTGATGAATCTTTCTCCTAAGATATCAAAATCTTAGTCTGATGAATTTTCCTCCTAAGGCATCAAAATCTCAGTCTGATGAATCTTTCTCCTGAGATCACAACAATTTAGACCTAGTCTGAGGAATTATCTCCTAAGGCATCAAAATCTCAGTCTGATGAATCTTTCTCCTGAGATCACAATGATTTAGACCTAGTCCGATGAATTGTCTCCTAGCGTCAAAGTGTTAGTCTGATGAATCTTTCTCCTAAGACATCAAAATCTCAGTCCGATGAATCTTTCTCCTGAGATGGTAATCATTCGATCTAGTCTGAGGAATTATCTCCTAGCGTCAAAATCTTAGTCTGATGAATCTTTCTCCTAAGATATCAAAATCCTAGTCAAATGAATGTTGTTGTCTCCTGAGATGGTAATCATTCGATCAATACATTTCAAGTTTTGGTAATCAGGTGCCCGCCTGAAGAATGGAATGGTGATTTATGATCAGAGTTTGTCGTTAAAGTCAGGAGCCCGCCAGAAAAGCAGAACGGCGTCTCAGTTTCCAAGATTTGATAAGGATAGTGAACAATCGAAAGTGACAGAGTGTAACGGAAATCCCCAGCATGAATCAGACGGAAGGCAACAAGGATCAGAAAAGATAGATTCAGACTTCGAAGGAGAATAGCTCGAAGATCACAAGTAAGGGAATTCACTTCGGAGTGCAATGCAAGCTAGCAACAAAAGAAGCTTGCGACCAGAATGCGAGTCAACAGTCCGAGATGATCAACAGAAGTGAGTCACAATGAAAAACAAGGAGTTAATTCAAGTGCAGAAGTTGATGAAAGATGTGGTGTGCTCAAGACATGGCCGAGTTCACGAGCACTGCATACCTGGTCTTGATCCGAAATGCAGCACCTGCAACTAGCAAGTATCAAGGTTCAAATTTAGAGTTTGCATGAAGCACCAACCAATACTCAAGATCAAGCTTCAGAAGACTTATAGATAGGAATCTTGTAACTAGTAGCTGATAGGCTTAGTTAGTCTTTTTTTTTCATATTTTGATTTTTGATGTAATAGCAGGACCACGGACCGGAACTTCGATGGGACGGAACCTCGACGGAACGACACCTCGACTGGCTCTCCACCTCGGTTACTCCATTTCCTCACTCACTTTCGAACTACACGTGGCCTGATTCCTTTATAGCCAAGGATATGTAGGCAGCTCAGGTACAAGGGCTCGGTCACATTCCTCTTCTTTTAGTTTAGTCCCTCCGAATAAGGGTCGGGTCAAAAAACACTTGTCTAGTCGTTCTTTGTCTGAAAACTCTTTGTGTTTTCAGTCAAAGAGGGGCAGCTGTAAACACGTGATTTTTGACCCTCCCCGAGATTTTCTATATTTTTAGCGTAAAATATTTAGTTCAGTTTTAATATAGCTATTTTAGCTAAATTTGACTCTTTTACTTTATTTTTACCTTAAAATGAAAACTAACAAAAAATATAGTTTTATTAATGTTTCGTAGTCATTTTAAACTTGAAAAAAATACAAAAGTAGTACTTTATATTTTTATCTTTTTATTAAAAACGAAAATTACAAAAATAATTTTATTTAATATTTTGTAGTGATTAATTAATAACACCGTGTTTTCATTCTCGGTTCCGGGCGAAGAATAATATTCGGGTTCAAACTACCCGGTTTTCTAATTTTTGGACATAGCCCGTAATAACCCGACACTACACTAAGGGGAGGGATGGGAG
Source organism: Nicotiana noctiflora (assembly GCA_032618575.1). Lineage (NCBI taxonomy): Eukaryota > Viridiplantae > Streptophyta > Magnoliopsida > Solanales > Solanaceae > Nicotiana > Nicotiana noctiflora. The sequence goes on from JASVEL010011855.1 coordinate 72,444, forward strand.
AATGATTAAAAAATAAAAAGAGAATAAAAAAACAAAAAAAGAAAAGACAAAAAAGACAATACGGCAAAGTGGGGGGGGGGAACTTTACAAAGGAAATAATATTAAAAAAGAGGGGGAAAGAAGACATCACAGTAGGGGGAGTTTAAAAAACGGGAGTAAACAAACAATGATGGGCATGCTAAGTGGTGCTTTTGCTCATTTTAAATGCAAAAAAGGACTGTTCTTCTGGGGGTGGGAGAAAAAAGAAGCAGTAAGAAGGAGAAACGGGGAGGCCTTCACTTTTTTTTGTCTCTGGAGGCAGCCGTTCTTCTGGATAGAGACAGGAACAATACACAAAAAAAAAGAACAAAGCTCTAAAGAAAAAAGGCACGGCTTGAAGACCAAAAAAGGGAGATCTCAGGGGTGATTATTCGGTGAAGTTGATTTTGGAAAAGAGAAGACCACACAGTGACTATTCCTTTTCTGGAAAGTGACAAAATATGAAGGAAGACATTGTTTTTCATTGGCTTCTTCCTTAAGGAAAATTGAAAAACCAACAGACCCCTCCTCACATTTTCATCTCCCTCACCCTTCATCATTTCCATCTACACCACACGCCAAACGACCACCCCGATGCTGCCCGTGAGCTCGCCAGAAAACAAACCAGCATCACCATCATCTTCCTTCTACCGTTGACTACCATATCACACCCCAAACAGCATCGTCAACCACCATCAGCTCGTACCCGTCATCCTTCTTCCAGTCGACGTCCCAAACGACCACTGTTGCATCACTGCTGCCCGTCGCACGACCACTTAGAGCTACTGCTTCTCCCTCACGCTATTGACGCAATAGCTCACTACTACTTCATCTCCGAACAGTGACAACCAAAACAGTCCCAAAATACCTTCAAATCAGTAAAACCAGCCTCTCGTCATCGCCTTCACCTCCATTTCCGTTGACCATCGACCATGGTTGTTTCTTCTACTCGTCGTCAATGAAGCCACCTTCGTTAACCACGAACAGCAGCAACGAATCACCCACAGTTCGCTGTTGTTTGCTATCCATTGAAGTCCAGTGTGAGTTCCGTTCGAGGTTGCCATTTAAGGTCTACGGTCAAGAGTTCGTGTTCAGCTACAACATCGCTTTCATCTTGTAAACCCGTCGGAAGACATTTATATATGTTGAAAGGTGTCAAATGTGATTTTCAGGTCAGTACATTTCTTTGTGTTTTTGTTAGTATAGAAACGGGTGTTTTGTTAACTTTCTGTTCTATCTTTTCCATGTCTTTTGATTTATTATTTTATTTTTGTTTATTTGCATCCTATTGATGAAGTTCTGTTAAGTGTTTTATAAATTAGTTTGGCGTTGATTTATTCACTTAGTGTTACGCTAGTATAATTTATTTTGCTCATATCATGATAATCTCCTTGAGGCGTTGACATGTTTATCGGTATGAGTGTCTTCAAAAGGGGTAATATAATTTATGGAAAAATGCAAGGTCTGCAATAATCCCAAGTTTTGAAAGAATAATGAAGATCGTAATTACTTTGGGTTAATTAACTGTTAAATAATAAATGAGACAAACCTAGCCAAATAACACACAAATTGCGGGGGTCTCAATAGATGGTTATTTTAAACGCTTAGATTTCGGGACGGGCTGTTTAGCAAATTTCATGGCCTTCCCTAAAATAATAATGCGTTGGTTGCTTTAGATGCGCCTTTAATAATTTACTTTCCTAAACTCGGGTGCACATTTATGTGACCTAAATCTAAATCTCAACGAAGTCGAAATGTGTTGACAACCACGGGTGCACTGGTGCGACGTGGTTCGAGATACATTTTCACCATGTTGCAATTCTTTGTTAAAATAATAATAACAATAATTCTTATAATAATACTAATAATCAAAAGCGGTTAAAAGTTAAATTTTGCACAGAGGTTAAAACACATTATAAAATCAGATAAAGAGGCCAAATATAATGATTGAGCGACCGTGCTAGAACCACGGAACCCGGGAATGCCTAACACCTTCTCCCGGGTTAACAGAATTCCTTATCCGGATTTCTGGTTCGCGGACTGTAATACAGAGTCATAAATTTCCTCGGTTCGGGATTAAACCGGTGACTTGGGACACCATTATTTTCCCAAGTGGCGACTCTGAATTAATTAAATAAATCCCGTTTCGATTGTCCTTTAAGGAAAAACTCCCCGCGCTCCCGCGGGTGCGTAAAAAGGAGGTGTGACACTACTCATCCTACGCAAAGCCCCCACGACCTCTTCCACCCTAATGCGCCTGCAGTACCCTAGGTCTCTATGACGCTCTGAGTGCCCCAGCTCCCCTAGCTCTATGTTTAGGTCCCCCTCCTCATTGAGAAGATCTCGGAAGTACGCCTGCCTCTCTGTTTGACTTGAGACTCCCCCATCAGGACTCTACCATCCTCATCCTTGATGCACCTAACTTGGTCCAGGTCTCACGCCTTCCTTTCCCTTACTTTAGCTAACCGGAATAACTTCTTGTCCCTGCCTTTTTCCCCCAATTCCTCGTACATGCGACCTAAAGCCGCGTTTTTGGCTTCCGTGACCGCCAGTTTTGCTTCCTTGCTATCCACCTTATAGCTCTCTCTGTTCACCCGCCTTTCTTCCTCGCTTGTTCTCCCTGCCAACTTTGCAAAAGCTGCTTTCTTCACCTCTACTTTTCCCCGTACTACATCGTTCCACCACCAGTCGCCCTGATCTCTGCCTAAATAGCCTTTGGCTACCCCAAGCACGTCCCGCGCTGCCTCCCTAACTAGATCCGTCGTCTCTCACCACATTGCGTCTGCTACACCAGAACTTCTCCAAGCTCCACCATCAACTAACCTCCTCTCCAGCTCCTGAGCTTTCTCTTTAGTCAAAGCACCCCATTTAATTTGCGGTCGGCCCCGAGCACCCCTCTGCTTCTTCTTCACCCAGAGTCTGACATCCATCACTAGGAGTCTATGAAGAATTGAAAGGGATTCTCCCAGAATAACCTTGCAGTCCCTGCACAAACCTCTATCTCTCCTTCTGAGAAAGAGGTAATCAATCTGAGTCCTCGCCGCCGAACTTTTGAAGGTGACCAAGTGCTCATCCCTCTTCTGAAATGTCAATTTTGCAATCAGAAGCTCGGAAGCCCTAGCAAAATCCAACAGTGTAGTGCCTCCTCCGTTCCTAACCCCAAGGACAAAGCCAATGTTCAGCTCACCATAACCACTAGCATCTGCCCCAATATGACCATGAAAGTCCCCTCCAATGACCAACTTCTCAGATTGGGGGATACTACGTACCAACTCATCCAAGTCATCCCAAAAATGCCTTTTGACCTCCTCATCTAAGCCCGCATGCAGTGCGAAAGCGCTGATAACGTCGAGGATGCAACCCCCGATAACCAACTTAATAGACATCAACCTTTCGTTCACTCGCCTAACCTCCACCGCGGACTCCCTAAGATCCTTATCCACTAGGATGCCCACTCTATTCTTACCCCTTACGATCCTAGAGTACCACAGCTTAAACCTGTCTATATCTCACGCCTTCGTCCCTTTCCACCTAGTCTCTTGAACACAGGCTATGTTGACCCTCCTTTTCTGAAGAATCTTCGCCAACTCAATGGACTTACCCGTCAGAGTGCCTATGTTCCACGACCCGATCCTTAATCTATAAGCGTCCGCTACCCTCTTCCCACCCTTACCTCCCGCGCATGACCTTACACTAACATCCCCCTCCGCGGCCACTATCCCTCCAACCGACTATGGAGAATAGTGACGCACACACGCACAAAAGTGAAATACTAAAAATATGTAAACTAGATAGCAACAGAGTAAACTTCACACGAAATTCTAGCGAGAATACGGAAAAGATGTACAGGATAAACAAGAGACGGGAGGTACCAACTCCCGGTGGAAAAACCTGAAGGTAGACTTTGATGCGCCCGAGGTCAGGTGCTGCCACCTCTTGCACGTCCCGGCCGGTGTTGCTTAGCTCTTCACTCCCAAATATCACAAAGTCGCCTTGTCGCATGTCCTGAAATTTATCGAGATGGGGTAGTTCTGTTACGTCCTGCCGAAAATCTGCACGGGAAGTACTGTAGCTTGCCGGAAGTACTGTAGCTCGCCGAAAATATTATAGCATGCCGGTAGTCCTCCCCGGGAAATAAAGTACCTAATAGGTGAGAAATGAAAATAAAACAGCCGAATGGAGACAAAGACAAACACCATTGGAGCTGAGCCACATTAAACCAACAACAACAAACAGAACTCAAGCCAAAATCACATTTGGAACCCCCAAAGCATGGATATGAGCAGCTTTGATAATCTTCTTTCTTTTTGAATCTTTTCTTGTTTTCTTTTGTTTTTGTCTCGAAATCTTTGTATGTTTTCGATCTCCTTCTTTTGTCGATTTTTTTTTTCAGAAAGGGGAGGATGGTGCTATTTTTTTTTTAGGTGATAAAGAGATGAGGATGGGTCTGTTGAATGAGATGATGATGATGATGAAAATAACAATAAAAGCACTCTAATGGACGTTATGCTTGCTACATGATTATAAGTATCAAAATAATTTATGCCTTATTTTTGAGTGAAACCTTTAGCTACTAATCTTGTCTTGAAGGATTGGATAGAACCATTTGTTTTATACTTCCTTCGAAAGACCCATTTACAACCTATGAGTTTTGATTCATTTGGAAGATCAACTAAAATTCAAGTATTGTTGGACATTATTGAATCCATTTCATCATTAATAGCCTCTTTCCAGAAGGCAGCATCTGGAGAAGCCATAGCTTCTTGAAATATCTTCGGGTCTTCTTCAACATTTAATAAACTAGGAATTTGATTACAAACATTCTTTCTATCTCCTTCTACAAGAAAGACTAAGGATTGTGAAGAGATAAAATCAGAACCAAGACATTTTTCTTTCCTTATTCTGTGACTCTTTTTAGGCTCTATTTGTATATTGTCACTTTTCTTTTTACTTGTAGTAATTTCGAAATGTGACAATCTACATGCATTATTATCACTTTCATTTGATTCAGTCATTTCCTCATCAACATTGTTATATATATGAGATTTTTACCTAGCTATACTATATTAGAAACTTATTTACCACCTTTATTTAGGTTCCTTATTAATTACTTTGTATATCTGTATTTACAAGTTATATAGGAAATCTTAAAAAAGAAAAAAATTTAAGATCCCTTAATTTTAGCCCATTTCCAAAAACCTTCCCCTACATTTAAGATTTTGTTTCTAATTTCTCTCTTTCTTAATAATCACCCAAAATCTCTTTTTTATTTTTATATCATCCAAATTTTCGATTCATTTATTTTTCCAAATTTTCAAACCTAATTTTCTCTTTCTTAAACTTTTGTATTCACACGAAATCTCTATTTCTTATTCATACATTGTAGACGAAATTCAGAATATTGGTCTAGAATCAAGTTGTGGGTAAGTTTTGAATCTTGTTTTCTTTCTTTCTATAATCTTTATTGTATGTGATTTGTATGTCATACATCAATACCCAAATAATACCCGATACAATACTAATATAATGATAATACAATTATATTAAATTTTAGTGTAGAGTTGTAATTGAAATTTGAAGAAGATGAAGATCATAATTGTATCACAATTTTTCAGAAATATATCGTGATTGTATTACAATTGTATATGTACAATAGTTGCTGCAGGAATTGTATTACAAATGTATGGTAATCGTATACTCATTGTATATTATTACGAGCAGTTGTTAGTTCATGACGAATTTTATAGTTTGTATTACAAATATATGATAATTTTATATTTATTAATATTGTATCAGATATTATTTTGCGTATTAATGTACCAAATACAAGGTAGATACATTTGGGTTACAAGTATGATACAATTATGTTTTAGGACTGATGTATCTGATACAATTTAAATATAATTATGATACAGTTATCATACAATTTCTGAATATTTCTTAAATTTGTAATATTATAAAGTTGTCAGTAATGGTAGAAATAGAGAAATTGAGATTTTTGGTGTAGATTAAGAAAATTTTTATGTAAAAAAAAAGGAGAGAAAAGAGGAAAGAGAAAAAAAAAAGGATGTAATTGAATCCCTTAATTGAAGGCACTAATAATGGGGTGAGAACCTTTTAAGGAGCAATATATGCAATTTGTAAGAAAAACCTAAATACTTATTAGAAACTTCAAAATATAGAGAATATAAATAAATAAACTTCTAATATAGTATAGCTAGGTAAAAATTCCCTCTTTTTTCTCTTTTCGTTTCGCTAAACTATTTTTGATCGGAATTGATATGTTATTATAGTTTTTTTGACTAGCACAAATTTTACTAATTCGAATTCGCGCCATTAAGCTTACTAAGGAGGGTAATAGCTCCTGCCAAAAGTTTATCATGGACTACAACATTGGATTAACTAAGTTACACAATCTTGGATCAGAATTGAACAACTGAATGGAAAGTGCTCGTATTGGAGGCATTCATGATTTGATCATTGCACGCCTTTGCACCCTTTTTATATGTTCTTTTACTAAATAAAATTATGGCAAGATATATTCCCTCCTGTCTAAATAAGTGATTTTTTTATTTTTTTCTAGTGATTCAAAATAAATAATTTTTTTGGATTTTAAGAATAAATTAATTTTTTTTTCTATATTGTCCTTGGAATAAATAGTATTAGAATATTTGTTAGGAATATTTATGTGATATAGTAAAAGTTAATATGATCAATTTTATTACTAATTAATATTAAAAAATAAATTTCTTAATATATACAAAAACATTACTTATTTTGGACAGGAGGAGGTAATATATAGTAATAGAAGGGGGACATATATATGAGGATGAAGCAGAGGACCATGTTTCCACTTGACTTTCCTGCTGCAAAAACTGCCTATAATTTTAAGTACTTGCGGTGTGCGTCCTACGTTTTCCTTTACCTTTTCCTTCAGAGGACAATTTGACTGAGTTTAGGCAGAAAATGATGGCCTTTCTCATCTTCTACGGAGTCAATCATTTTGGTTCAAGCACACTGGGGTTTAAGCATGCCCAGACTTTGCAGTTTAAATTGTCTGTACTTGGCACTTCGGCTGCACAATTCATTAGGTGAAAATAGCACGGGCTAACTTTATAAATAGTCAAGCATTTATAAAGTTATTAAAGAATAATTATTATTTTATTGTAATACGAAAAGTTCCAGCATAATATACTGGAGATTGGTGCATCTATGTATGAACTCTCAGTATACTATGATGGACCAGTATATTATACTGAAATTCCAATATATTATACTGAAAGTCCAGTATATTATACTGGAACTCGAGTATATTATGCTGGAATATTTTACGAATTTTGAACAGTATTTTCGTTAAGATTTATCTTCACATGAAAAATGCCTAACTTTTGAATTACTTCTAAATATGTGGCTATTTTTCAATTACCAGTTGTAAATATGGCTATCTTTTGAATTTCAGCCGTTAAATTGAAAAAAAAGAGCTTAAGCCCATTTTAAAAATTTTATGACCAAAATATTCTCTTTTTTGAAAAATGACAAAATATGCCTATTTTGAAGATTTTATTACTTGAATGTCGTCTTCCTTCCTATATCCACCTAAGTCCCTCCCATTTTTTCTTATTCTTGTTATTGTGTTTTCACTTTCTTTCTTTTTACTTTTTTTTTCCAGTTTATTGTTATTTTTCACTTTGTTTTCTCTTTTAATACTTATAATATTGCACTCTTTTTTAGTGTTTTATTTTTGTAATTATTTTTTATTTTCATTTTTTATTCTTTTTTGTTCTTTCAAGTAACAATTTCTATTTTTTTCATAAATTTTTGCTGTATTTTTCTTATTTTCTTAATTTTTTTTTTCTTATTAAAATCTCTTCGTCCAAAATATTTGTCACTTTTTCACTTTCTTTTATTTTTCTATTTTACTACTTTTTCACTTTATTTTTTTGTAATAAAATTTGCACTCCTTTTTTTTTCTTATTATTTCTTTTATTGTAATTATTATTTCTAATAACAATCTCTTCTTTCTTTCTTCTTTTTTTAAACTTTTTCCTGTCTTATGTTTTATGATTTTTTGCTGTTTTTTTTTTTAATTTTTTTATTTTGTTCTTTTTAGTAAACTAAAAAATATTTGTCACTTTTGTTTTACTTTCTTTTATTTTTTCACTTTATTTTTTCTATGAGCCTCGCTACTCTTTTTAGTTTTTTTTTCATTTTCTTTTTTTGTATTATTATTGTTTAGTTTTTTTAGTTTTTATTCTTTATAGCAATAATCTCTCACTCTTTTTGTTATTTTTTTATGTATTTTTTATTTTTCTTTATTTTATATTTTTCAGTAAAATATCTTCGTTCAAAATATCTGCCACTTTTCTTTAATTATTTTTCATCTTAGTTTTTTCTATTATTTTTCTCAAAAAAAAAAAAATCCGCCCAGAACTTTTATCGCTTTGTTCCAGTTTATTAGTAGTTATAATTACTGGTAGTTACCTTATCGCTCTTTTTTATTTTATTCTTTTTGAATTATTTTTTTATATTTGTAGATTTTTTTTTTTGTCAATTTTCCAAGAAAATTTAGATTTTTAATAATTAAATTTTTTCACTCTTCACCTTTTTTGTTCTTTATAGTTAAATCGGTGAAGTCTAGAATTTGGTATACTATAATATTTATTGTATACCAATGTGTAATACACCAAGGATATGAGAATAATATGATTCAATTATAATTATGGTATACTAATGTGTGGTATACCAAGAATATTAGGTTTACCAATTAGCATACTCAAATTAAGTTATGACTCAATCATTGTATATCAGTGTAGTATACCAAGAATAAAAGAATATTATGATTCAACAACAACAACAACAACAACCCAGTATATTCCCACAAGGTGGGGTCTGGGGAGGGTAATATGTAGACAGGCCTTACCTCTACCCGAGAGGGCAGAGAGGCTGTTTCCAATCGACCCTCGGCGCAGGGAAAAGAAAGGCAAACGAAACAAAAACAAAAACCGCATTAGTTACTCCGGCATGCATCGCATAAAAATTATCTAAACATAAGAGACATATGTACCATAAATAAGAAGGCATGCAATGGTATTAAAACAACAACTACCAGAAATGACTGCCATAAGAGAACACAAACTAATCCTCTATGGGCGGTCCTACCACGCCTCACCCACCCCGGGAAAGGAGTACGGAACATCTAGAAGCCTCTATGCTTATTCAACAATAAGCATAATATACTAGTGTGTGGTATACCAAGAATATTATGTTCACCAATTAGCATACTCAAATTAAGTTATGATTCAACACTAGTCATAGTATATCAAAGTGTAGTATACCAAGAATAAAAGAATATTATGATTCAACAATAAGCATAATATACTAATGTGTAGTATACCAAGAATATTAGGTGTACTATTTAACATACTCAAATAAAGTATACCATGATTTAACACTAATGTGTAGTATACACACGAATATGAGAATACTATAATTCAACACTAATTATGGTATAGCAATATGTAGTATACTAAGAATATTAGGTATATTATTTAATATATTCAAATAAAGTATACTGTGATTTAACATTAATCATGGTATACCAATACGTGGTATATTAAAAATATTAGAATGCCATAATTAAACATTAATCTTGGTATACTAATGTAATAGTATACCAAAAATATCAGAACACCGTAACAACAATATACTGTAGACTAAATAGTATGTTGTATGTTTTAGCATAAACCTAAATCAAAGATATACTAGTATACCAAATAGCATACTAGTTTTTAAATATGACAAATGTTTTCCTATATTAAATGTATAGTATTATACTAAATAGTATACTATTTGTTAAATATATACCTAAATAAAATATATACTGAAGGGCATCATGCAAAAGCATTTTGTTGCTTCCTGCAGGTTTATTTTATCATCAAATAGGCTACTATAATTTTAAAAAGCAGTGAACAAAGAAATAAAAAATTGAAAATTATATACACCAATTAACTTTATCAGATTCTAATTTTAATTATCCAAAAGAATTTTCCGCCAACAACAAAATAAAGATTGAGCTTATGAATATTTCACGTTTGGCCATATATTTCAGTATTTGGAATATGGAGATTTAATTTTTGAAAAAAAATAACTGTGAACTATTGTAAGTGAAAAAATATTTCTTTCTCACAAATATTTATATTTTCTAAGTAAGATTTTCCATTCACACTCAAATCTTAATACTCTATTATATAAACTATTTTTTCTACCTCAAGTAAATATTGTACGGAATTCTATAAAAATATTACTTTTCTAATTAGGATAAGAAATGTCAAATTGGTCAAATATTTCAACAAAAAGAAAATTAAATTCATGATAAATGTTTCTTTATTTATTTTACTTTTTTGCTAAGAATGTTTCTTTAATTATTTCTTCGTGGTAATGCAATAAATACATGTGATAAAATGAAACTTATTAGTATATGGAACATGACAAGCGGTCTCGTCAATTTTGAAGGTTTTGAAAAAGGACAATGTAAATGATACAAAATCACTCTTAGTACAATTGCAGCGCTTAAGGGCAATGCCTTGGAGTGTGCGATATGAGATATACTAGCATAAAAATCTGCGTATGCGCGGGAGATTTGACAAATCTTATAAAATTATGATCTAATATATCACATTAATGTTAGTATACTGTATTTGTAAAATAATTCTGAAAATATAAATGAATATAAATAGAAATGAACATAAACAGAAATGATTGAAAACCAATTCTAGCACACTGAATTCACAGTGTTTCCTTAAGAAATTTAATCCTCTGCTAGTACCCAAGGTTATGGATTTTCTTCCCAGGATAGAACAAATTACACATTGGTGTAGTGCTACTTCAAACTCCAGTATTTCAGCGAACACAAAGTTCAGAAGCAAATCACACTTACTTTTTATTATGTTTGATGCTAAAAGTATGCGGAAGAAGGAGAAGAAACTCAAAATATTGTAGTAAGATTCTGAGCAGAATAGTGTTATATTTATAACCAAAGTTGAACTGAAATCTGAAGAGGTGCAACTCTTCAGAATGGTTGTTTATGCAAAACGGCCACAACATAAATGCCGCTACATAAATGGCCATTTACTCAATAATAAAGAGGAAAAATAAAGAGAAAAAATTGAAGAGGGTAGTTAATTTTCTGTTACCAAAATAAAAAATGTAATATTAATATTTTATTATTAAAACAAATATCTAATAGCATTTCTGTTAATATTCTACTATTAACAAATAAATTTGGTCCAAAAAGTTAATCAATCAATCAAACATTTGACCAAATTCAAATCCGAACCTAAAGCCGAAGCCGAAGTCGAGCCGAGCCGAGCGAGCAGCGACGACGGCGCAAGGCTTGCCTTCTTCTCAACTCTTTAAGAGCTAGAAGAAGAGCAATTGCTTATATACCCATAAAAAATCTCTTCATCTTCCGATAAGGGACAATGCACATTTACCAAGGAGGAGGAACTTGAAATTTCACTCAAAATTTTTATTTTCCTCCATTTCTCATTCACTCTCTTTTAGTATTTAGTATATTAATTAGGTACATAAAAACCCAACAATCACCCACATGAATGTGGAATGGCTATATCATGGAAGTCTGCTCGAAAAATTGTGTGATTCGTAAGTAATGATTAATTGCATCTCGATAAGTATGTTTCCCTTTGAACTTTATGTAGTTAACTTATGTTGGATATACTCAATCAATCGGTAGATTTGATATCTTTGAACCGTTGAACTTTGGCGTATACCTAGACAACCACAAGTCACACAACCAACCCTTAACCATCTTTGGTTCTTATTGTTGTATTTGTTTCAGCCATGAACACCGTCTGGTTTCATAAGTGCGTAGAGAACTGGCCTTACGAAGTTCTCCTTGAAGCGACTAACACTTCACACTTATATAGGTGATTCCTACACGTGTCATCCGTAGATACACTATTTGATATATCACGTATCAAATTATAAAATCATTAAAAAGACTTAATACTTTATCCTTGGTACTGAATATTTTCTTATAACAAGAATGGACCAAAAGTTTATTTGACAATATTGAACCGCCATTAATGACTTTGTTTGATCTCCTTGAACCTAGATCTTGGGATCTCCAGTTTTCTAGGTAGAGTTACCACCACTATGACTTTTCTCGGCCACAGTCCCATTTCCCTTGATGATTTCTTAACTAGCTCTCTACTTAGGCCTTTTGTAAGTGGATCTGTCACATTATCACTTGACTTTACACAGTTAATCGTGATAATTCCGCTAGAGAGTAATTGTATAACTATTTTATGTCTTGGTCGTATATGATGAGATTTACCATTATACATAACGCTCCCAGCCCTTCCAATTGTCACTTGACTATCACAATGTATGCATATTGGTGCCAACGATTTGGGACAAAATTGATTATCTTCCAAGAAATTCTGGAGTCATTCAACTTCTTCATTGGCTTTATCAAAGTCTATGAACTCAGCCTCCATTGTAGAGGGGACAATACAAGTTTGTTTGGACGACTTCCAAGATACCAATCCTTCACCAATAGTGAACAAATATCCAATTGTGGACTTGGAATCAATTGATCTGGGGATCCAATTTGCATCACAGTATCCCTCAATGACCGCAAAATATTTACTGAAGTACAAAGAAACATCATGGGTATGTATTAAATACCCCAAAACTCGTTTCATGGCCATCCAATGAGATTGACTTGGATTGCTCGTATATCGACTCAATTTAGTTATAGCACAAGCTATATCTAATCGTGTACAATTCATGATGTATATTAAGCAACCCAACAAATGAGCATAATCCAATTGTGATATGCTTTGGCCTTTGTTCTTTGTTAATGCAAGATTCACGTCAATTGGAGTCTTTACAACTTTAAAGCCTAAGTGTTTGAATTTTTCAAGTACTGTCTTAATATAATGAGATTGTGACAACTCTAGACCGTGAGAAGTCCAATGGATCTTAATTTCCATAATTAAATCAGCAACTCCCTAGTCTTTCATATCAAAATTGCTAGTTAGCATACACTTAGTAGCATTTATGTTGGCAATGTGATTACTCATTATGAGCATATCATCCACATATAAGCAAACATCGACTATGTGATTTGGAATATTTTTAATGTACAAACATTAATCACATTCATTTATATGAAATCTATTTGACAATATTATTGGGTCAAACTTTGCATGCCATTGTTTGAGTGATTGTTTTAGTCCGTAAAGGGACTTAATAAGTCTACAGACCTTTTTTTCTTCACCTGAAACCACAAAAACCTTCAGGTTATTCCATGTATATTTCTTCTTCCAACTCTGCATTTAAGAAGGCCGTCTTAACACTCATTTGATGAATTTCAAGACCATAATATGGAGCTAATGTTACTAACGTCCGTATGGACGTAATCCTTGAACTGGAGGGTATGTATCAGAATATTCAAGACCTTTTCGTTGTCTATACCCTTTGACCACAAGTCTTGCCTTATATTTGTCAATAGTGTCATCATCTTTTCATTGTATCCATTGTATATAAGTATCCTGATAATTTTTTGTATGAATCAGCCGGTTCACCTCTAAGAAAACTAATTGCCTCTTCTTTAGCCCTCCACGCTAACATGTAGCTAACATCTACAACAAAATCTGATTTCACATCATCAATAATGTCCATCGGAGTTTATTTCCTCTTATGGTTTGTAAGCTTTGACTTTATAATACCACTTATAAGACTGCTACTAGCCTGTCGTTGCTCATACACCTTATGCTTCAGCGGACATGTATGATTATCATTGAATTCTCTCACCTTGAATAGTTCTGATTTGTTAATGCTTGAAGTCTTAAACCTCCATTCACAATCTTCTGAAATACATAATAATGCATAGCTCCAAAGTACGAACAATTTAAATTTGATTAGAATACTTATTTACAAAAAATATAGCTGAATACACTTGTATCAATATGCAAATACTAAATACCACTATAGACCAAAGTATTTTTAAGCCAGTAAAATACATTTGAATATATTTAATTGAGCACCCTAAACAAACATGTGTTTTCATATTTGTATCATCAGGAGGAAACCCACAAATACACTCAAATACAACCAAATACAATCGCATAGACATAATAAATACAACTAAATACGCTTGTATCAATATGCAAACACTTAATACCACAACAAATCAAAGTATTTTTACACCAGTAAAATACATTTAAATACATGTAATTGAGTACCTTAAAGAGACATCTATTTTCATATGTGTTCATCATCAGGAGGAAACACACAAATATGCTCAAAATACAACTACAACTAACCTAACAACATTAGAGCGATCAACTCGGAATTGAAACCTTTGAGCTATAGCATAATTCTCCATCACCCTTTTCAATGTCGTTTTATACTTATAAACTTGTCCAGCCATAACCTCTTTTTGATTAGTTTTTGAAATAATCAAATCCTTGTGGAGTTCGAACACTCTAATCGCTTCTCCTGAATTGACAAATTCTATTGCGAGTGTATCATCTGTATCACAATCATACCTTTAAACTGCTTCGTCTAATTTCACAATGTCGCCTTGATTTAAACTACCTCAGGATATAAGCTCTTTTTCGATAGTTGTTATGCACAAAGAATACATCCCAAAATTTCTGTCCTCTTTTTTCAATTCTACATAAACTCTGTAACCCATATCATTGTGGATTTTCATTGGCGTGTGATTTCCTTCTACAGTGTATTGTATTTTAATGGTCTTTGAGCTCAAATATATACCCAATTGACTAGAAATTGAAGCAAGTAGATCATTAAATGAGGCATACTCCTTAATAAGTATTCCCTCAATTGAAAAGTTAATCAATCAATCGATCATTTGACCAAATACAAATCCAAACCTGAAGCCGAAGTCGAGCCGAGCCGAGCGAGCAGCGACGACGGCACAAGGCTTGCCTTCTTCTCAACTCTTTAAGAGCTAGAAGAATAGCAATTGCTTATATACCCATAAAAAATCTCTTCCTCTTTCGATAAGGGACAATGCCCATTTACCAAGGAGGGGGAACTTAAAATTTCACTTAAAATTTTTATTTCCCTCCATTTCTCATTCACTCTCTTTTAGTATTTAATATATTAATTAGGTACATAAAAAACCCAACACCCCCCCCCCACATGAATGGGGAATGGCTATATCATGAAAGTTTGCATGAAAAAATTGTGTGATTCACAAGCAAAGATTAATTGCATCTGGATAAGTATGTTTCCCTTTGAACTTTCTGTAGTTAACTTATGTCGGATATACTCAATCAATCCGTAGATTTGATATCTTTGAACCGTTGAACTTTGGTGTATACCTAGACAACCACAAGTTACACAACCAACCCTTAACCGTCTTTGTTTCTCATTGTTGTGTTTGTTTCAGCCATGAACACCGCCTGGTGTCATAAATGCGTATAGAATTGGCCTTACGAAGTTCTCCTTGAAGCGGCTAACACTTCACACTTATATAGGTGATTCCTACACGTGTCATCCGTAGATACACTATTTGATATATCCCGTATCAAATTATAAAATCATTAAAAAGGCTTAATACTTTATCCTTGGTACTGAACATTTTTTTATAACGAGAATGGACCAAAAGTTTATTTGACAATATTGAACCGTCATTAATGATTTTGTTTGATCTCCTTGAACCTAGATCTTGGGATCTCCAGTTTTCTAGGTAGAGTTACCGCCACTATGACTTTTCTCGCTCACAGTCCCATTCCCCTTGATGATTTCTTAACTAGCTTTCTAGTTAGGCCTTTTGTAAGTGGATCTGACACATTATCACTTGACTTTACATAGTTAATCGTGATAATTCCGCTAGAGAGTAATTGTCTAACAAATTTATGTCTTGGTCGTATATGATGAGTGTCACGACCCCAAATCCGGTCGTGATGGCGCCCAGCACATTGCTAAGCCAGCCTGACCAATTAATAACAATAACGGAGCTAGAAGCTCTCCTTAACCCATTTGAGCAAATTAAATCACGAAGTAATAGCGATGCAAATAACGAAAACAGGGAACCAAGTCCCATAATACATCAACTCCCATAGACCAAGGGTCAAGAGTCATGAGCCTCTACTGAACATGAGTATAAAAGGTTTACAAGAATACCAAGTGCGGAAAGAAATGTCAATACAAAATCAAAAGACAGTAGGAAGGAATATCGGGTCCTGCGGACTCTGCAGCTACCTCGAATATCCACAAATGTCGCCTCGCACAGCTACTGGATCACTGCTGAGAGGTACCGGATCCGCACACAAGGTGCGAGGGAGTAAAATGAGTACTTGCAGAACCGAGTGGTAATAAACAAGGGTAAGACAGTAGCAGATAAGAAATCCGCAATAAAGCACTATGTAAAGCTATAATTAGCTACCCCGTCATAGAATCAATCTTCACTGTACCTGTTCCAACAATTACCAATAAATAGCATAACGACTAGCAGATGTAGCTAAATGCAATGCAATGCATGATATGACCGCTACGGCGTGTAGCCCGACTCCAATTTTGGGTACCCGTGCTCACCGTGGGGGTTCAGACTCCGGAGGGGCTCCTACAGCCCAAGCACATCTCATAGGAGGGGCTCCTACAGCCCAAGCACAATATCATGAATATACGCTGCGGCGTGCAGCGCGATCCACTACCAGTCAGCTAATATGCAAATGCAGCCTCGCGAGCTCAAAAGTAGTTTTGAAAACTCTTTTATCATTTTTTTTCCATTTGAAAACAGTAATATCAAAGTTCCAGAGATTGGAATTAGCATAATAACAAAAATAGCTGCGGACTAGTAGTAAACTAGCATGTCTATGTGATAAGACAATGATAACGATCCTCGCGGGATCCAATAACCGGCTCACGGCCCACATGTATAATCAACCGCCCAAGAAGGGGGTTCCTCGGCTCAAGAGTGGCCATTATCACAATATATATATACATATATACAACCATCCGAGAAGGAGGTTCGACGGCTCTAGAATAGCCAACAATACAGTATCAACAGGTCGGACTAATATATAGTCTCCAGTTCATGATCGACCCCGCACTCTCAAGAGTGTGCGTGTCTCGCCGCTATAGAGCGTCACAAAGTGGTATACCGGGGTTTCGAACCCGCTGGTCATCACCCACATATATTACTCACCTCAATACAGCACGACGACTATTCCGCAATGCCCTTGCCACGAGAATCAAGCTCCGCACGCGTAGAATCTGATCAAATACGGTAGAAATACAACAAATTAGGCCAATGGGACGACACCCAATCAATACAACTCAATTTACATCAAAATTCCCAAAGTTGTCAAAACCCGAGCCCCGGGCCCACATTCCGAAAATTTACGAAATTCACATTTCTGGAACCCTCGTCTCAATACGAGTCTAAGCATATCAATTTTACCAAAATCGGACTCCATTTGCCCGTTCAAAACCTTGATTTTCTAAAGTCCAAGACTAGGGCTAAATCCTCCATAATTACCCCAAATTCTTCCATTTTCATGATATAATTGCATGATATTATCAATACTAATCATAATATGAGTTCATAGTTGATTACCTGATGATTTCCTTTGATTTCCTCCTCAAAATCGCCCAAAATCGCCCTTAAGCCGAGACCCCCAAATGTTAAAATGTTTCTGAAATTTTTCTAACTTCTGATACACTTACTTACAGCGATTTTCGCTTCTGCGGAACATTTTCCGCTTCTATGCTTCCGTATCCGCGACCAAAGGGTCGCTTCTGCGGTTCCAGGCCTAGCCGGCCAATTCCGCTTCTGCGACATACGGACCGCCTCTGCGCGTCCGCTTCTGCGAAGCCTCGACCGCTCCTGCGGAAATTTCCGCTTCTGCGGCTAATTGTCCGCTTCGGCGGACTCGCCTAAGCGGCTAGCCTTCCGCTTCTGCGATACTTCCCCCTTAGCCCTTGGCCGCTTCTGCGGCTCAATATCCGCTTCAGCGGTGCCGCACCTGCGGGCTCCTTTCCGCTTCCGCGATCCAAGCGCTTCTGCGCTCCCTTATCCGCTTCTGCGGACTCGCTCCTGCGACCACATTTCCGCAGGAGCGAAAATGACAGAACCAGAACTCTCAACCTGAAATTTCCATGATTTTTCTTCCGTTTAACCATCCGAAAACACCCCGAGGGCCCCGGGACCTCATCCAAACACACCAACACATCTTAATACCTTATTCGAACTTGCTCCAATCCTCAAAACACGTCTAACAACATCAAAACTCATAATTCGCATCGAATTCAAGCCTAAATTCCTTAAAACATTCCAAATTGCACATTCAATCAAAAACCCGACCAAACGACGTCCGAATGACCTGAAATTTTGCAGGCACATCCAAAATCACCTAACGAAGCTACTGCAAACTGTCGGAATTCCATTCCGACTCCCGGATCAAAATATCACCTACCGTTCGGATTTCGCCAAAATTCAACCTTAGCCAATTCAAGCCTATTCCTACACCGGGCCTCCAAATTCAATTCCGATCGCTCCCCTAAGTCACAAATCACCTCCCGGAACTATTCGAATCATCAGAATCCGATTCCGAGCACTCTAACTCAATAGTCAACTCTTGGTTGACTTTTCATATTCAAGCTTTCTTCAAACATGCTATTTGTTTCATTTTCAATCCCAATCACTCCTAACTCACCCGATATACTCTAATACTGTTTTAAAAGCATAATATATGCAAATGCAAGGTAACGGGGTGGTAATTCCCGTAACGACGGGCCGGGTCGTTACATTCTCCCCAACTTAAACAAACGCTCGTCCGCGAGCGGGTTAAGAAACATACCTGGAGCATCAAATAAGTGTGGATATCTGCTCCGCATTTCCTGCTCGGTCTCCCAAGTTGCTTCCTCCACAGGACGACCTCTCCACTGCACTTTCACCGAAGCTATATCCTTAGATCTCAGCTTACGAACCTGTCGACCCAAAATGGCTACTGGTTCCACATCATAAGTTAAATCCTCATCTAGCTATATCGTGCTGAAGTCCAACACATGAGACGGGTCTCCGACATACTTCCGGAGCATAGATACATGGAACACCGGGTGAACTCCCGATAAACGGGGTGGCAAAGCAAGCATATAAGCCACCTCCCCAACTTTCCTAAGTACCTCAAAAGGTCCAATGAACCTTGGGCTCAATTTCCCTTTCTTTCCAAATCTCATAACACCCTTCATAGGCGAAACTTTCAACAACACCTTCTCACCTACTGAATAAGACACATCTCGGACCTTTCGGTCTGCATAACTCTTCTGACGCGACTGAGCTGTGCGAAGTCTCTCCTGAATCACCTTCACCTTATCTAAAGCATCTTGGACTAACTCTGTCCCTAACAACCTAGCCTCGCCGGGCTCGAACCAACCAACCTGGAGACCTACACCGCCTCCCATATAAAGCTTCATACGGCGCCATCTGAATGTTGGACTGATAGCTATTATTATAAGCAAACTCCGCCAAAGGCAAATAATCAGCCCATGAACCACCAAAATCAATGACACAAGCACGCAACATGTCCTCCAATATCCGAATAGTACGCTCAGACTGCCCATCCGTCTGTGGATGAAATGCTGTGCTCAACTCTACCTGTGAACCCAACTCTCGCTGAAATGTCCTCCAGAACTGAGATGTGAACTGGGTACCTCTGTCTGATATAATGGAAATAGGAACTCCATGCAATCTCACTATCTCACGGATGAATATCTCTGCCAACCGCTCTGAGGTATAGGTAGTACACACTGGGATGAAATGAGCTGACTTAGTCAGTCTATCCACAATCACCCAAACTGAATCAAACTTCCTCGCTGTCCGAGGGAGTCCACTAACGAAGTCCATAGTTATTCTTTCCCACTTCCACTCCGGAATATCAATACGCTGGAATACACCACCAGGTCTCTGATGCTCATACTTGACCTGCTGACGGTTTAGACACCGAGCCACATGGCTCACAATATCTTTCTTCATCTTTCTCCACCAGTAATTGCTGCTTCAAATCCTGGTACATCTTCGCGGCTCCTGGATGAATAGAATACCGCGAGCTATGGGCTTCCTCCAATATCAATTCACGAAGGCCGTCAACATTGGGCACGCATATCCGGCCCTGCATCCGCAACACACCATCACTATCAATAGTGACATCTCTAGCATTATCATGCTGAACTCTGTCCTTAAGGACAAGTAAGTGTGGATCATCATACTGGCGCTCTCGAATACGATCATATAAAGAAGAACGAGCTACTACATAAGCCATCACCCGACCGGGCTCAGAAATATCCAGCCTTACCATCTGATTAGCTAACGCCTGAACATCAACTGCTAGGGGTCTCTCCCCAACTGGGATATACGCCAAACTGCCCATACTAATAGCCTTCCGGCTCAATGCATCAGCCACTACATTGGCTTTTCCGGGATGATATAAGATAGTAATATCATAGTCTTTAAGCAATTCAAGCCATCTCCGCTGCCTCAAATTTAGATCTTTCTGCTTAAACAAATGCTGAAGGCTGCGGTGGTCTGTATATACATCACAAGATACACCATATAGATAATGCCTCCAAATCTTCAAGGCATGAACAATAGCGGCTAGCTCCAAATCATGAACAGGGTAGTTCTTCTTGTGGGGCTTCAACTGACGAGAAGCATAAGCAATGACCCTACCCTCCTGCATCGACACACAACCAATGCCCACTCCTGAGGCATCACAATATACAGTATAAGAATCTGAAGCTGTCGGTAGAATCAAGACTGGTGCTGTGGTCAGTGCTGTCTTGAGCTTCTGAAAGCTCTCCTCGCATTCCTCGGACCATAAGAAAGGAACACCCTTCTGAGTCAATCTAGTCAAGGGTGAAGCAATGGAAGAGAATCCCTGAACGAATCGGCGATAATACCCCGCCAATCCCAAAAAGCTACGGATCTCAGTAACTGAGGTCGGTCTGGGCCAACTCTGCACTGCCTCGACCTTCCTCAGATCTACCCGAATACCATCACGGGACACCACGTGCCCTAAGAATGCCACGGACTCAAGCCAGAACTCACATTTGGAGAACTTGGCATACAACTTCTCCTCTCTCAATCTCTGCAACACAATACTCAAGTGCCGAGCATGCTCCTCCCGGCTACGAGAGTAGACAAGTATGTCATCAATGAATACGATCACAAATGAATCAAGATACGGCCTGAATACACTGTTCATCAGATGCATAAATGCTGCTGGGGCGTTGGTCAGCCCAAAAGACATCACAAGGAACTCATAGTGACCATATCTGGTCCGGAATGCAGTCTTCATAATGTCAGACTCTCTAATCTTCAGCTGATGGTAGCCTGAACGAAGATCAATCTTCGAGAACACCCTAGCTCCCTGGAGCTGATCAAACAAATCATCAATACGAGGCAGATGATACTTATTCTTCACTGTTGCTTTGTTTAGCTGCCTATAGTCAATCCACATCCTCATAGATCCGTCCTTCTTCTTAACAAACAGGACTGGTGCACCCCACGGCGACACACTCGGCCGAATAAACCCCTTATCTAGGAGTTCCTGAAGCTGCTCTTTCAATTCCTTCAACTCGGCTGGTGCCATCCGATACGGAGGAATAGAAATAGGCTGAGTGCCAGGCACCAAATCGATACCAAAATCAATATCCCTGTCCGGCGGCATGCCCGGCAGGTCTGAGGGGAATACATCTGGAAAATCCCTCACAACAGGTACAGAATCAATGCTAGGAGACTCGGCTCCCACATCTCTCACAAAAGCTAAGTACGATAAACACCCTTTTTCAACCATCTTCTGAGCTTTTAAGAACGGAATGACACGGCTAGGGACGAAATCGGTCGAACCCCGCCACTCAATCTGAGAAATACCAGGAATGGCCAACGTAACTGTCTTAGCATGACGGTCCAATATAGCATGGTACGGAGACAACCAGTCCATACCCAATATAACATCAAAGTCCACCATACCCAACAATAACAAATCTGCCTGGGTCTCCAGACCCCCAATAGATATAACACGGGATCTATAGACATGATCCACAACAATCGTATCACCCACGGGGGTGGATACATGAACAAGTAAATCAAGACTACCACGAGTCGCACCCAAATGATGTGCAAAATAAGAGGACACGTAAGAATATGTGGATCCCGGATCAAATAGAACAGAGGCATCTCGGCGACAGACAGAAATGATACTCGTAATCACGGCGTCGGAGGCAAGCGCATCACGCCTGTCGGGAAGTGCATAGAACCGTGCATGGCCTCCACCGGATCTCTCCTCGCCCCCGGGGCGTCCACGAAAGACCGACCTCCACCTCTACTGGACCGAGATGGTGCTCGAAGAGGAGGGCCGATCCCTCTGCCGAGTCCTTGCCCCTACGTAATCGAGGGCAATGTCTCCTCATATGGCCAAACTCACCACACTCATAACATGCACCCGGTGCTGGAGAAGTAGGTGCTGCACTGTGGGCTGGGAGGGCACCAAGCGATGACTGACCCTGCCGAAACCCCTGTCGACCACGACCATAAGAACCTCCGCTCTGCTCCTGGGCGGCCCGAATGAGAAGGTCTAGATGAGCGACCTCGGCTCTGCTGGGAATGCCCTCTAGATGGAGCACCACCGAAACTGCCCGAACCACGAGGCCTCTCGGCCTCCCGCTCCTCTCTCTCTCGGCGACGATCCGCCTCAATGGAGCGTGCCATATCGGCTACCTGCTCAAATGATGATGATAGAACTCGCTCGCTGGTCATAAGAATACGGATAGAGTAGTTGAGGCCATCAATGAACCTCCTGATCCTCTCCCTCTCGGTGGGGATCATCCATGTGGCATGCCTAGCCAACTGAGTGAATCTAAGCTCATACTGAGTCACAGACATGTCGCCCTGAATCAACCACTCGAACCGGCGACGTAGCTCCTCGCGACGAGACCGAGGTACATATTTCTCTAGAAAGAGAGTAGAGAACTGCTGCCATGTGAGAGGTGCTGCTCTTGCAGGCCTACGCCTCTCAAACTCCTCCCACCAATCAAATGCGGGACCGGTGAACTGAAATGTAGTAAATGAAACTCCGCTGGACTCGAGAATACCAGCCGTACGCAGCATCTTCTGACATTTATCCAAGAAACCCCGGGCATCCTCGCCCTCAACGCCACCGAAATGGGGTGGCTGAAGTCTACCAAATCTCTCGAGACGACGCTGCTCGTCCTCGGGCATAACCTCAACCATATGCTCTGGGAGCTGGAGCTGGTGCAGGTGGAGGAATAACCGGTGCAACCGCCGGAGCGGGGACCGCCTCTGGCATCTGACGTCCCCGAACAACCGGATCGAGTGTGCGCGGCTGCAGGGTCCGCCGACCACCCCCGGCCGAGATGTCGCTACGGTAGCGGTAGCCGAAACTACCCGAGCCAAACCGGAACACACCGATAAAATCTGGGCAAGAGTCTCCTGAAGACCGGGAATAGCGATAGATATAGTCTGGCCCCTGAACTGGGACTGCCGGAGCTTCAACCACCGGGGCGCTCTCCGAATTGGTACAACGAGCGGGTCGGCTGGCACCGCCTCGGCTGCCCTACCTCTAACTCTAGCACGACCGCGCCCACGGCCTCTAACAGGTGGCAATGGAGGTCGTCCACCTCGTCCCGATGCTCGCGTTCTCGCCATCCGCGAGAGAATAGAATATAGAAGTTCAGTTCTCAGAACAACAAGATCGCACGACAGAGTTCAAGAAAAGTGAAGTTTTTCCTAAAGGTTCGCGGCCTCCCGAGGATAAGTACAGGCGTCCCCATACCGATCCACAAGACTCTACTAACCGGCTCAAGACTCATGAGGCCTAGTAAACCTAGGCTTTGATACCCCAAATCCGGTCGTGATGGCGCCCAGCACATTGCTAAGCCAGCCTGACCAATTAATAACAATAACGGAGCTAGAAGCTCTCCTTAACCCATTTGAGCAAATTAAATCACGAAGTAATAGCGATGCAAATAACGAAAACAGGGAACCAAGTCCCATAATACATCAACTCCCGTAGACCGAAGGGTCAAGAGTCATGAGCCTCTACCGAACATGAGTATAAAAGGTTTACAAGAATACCAAGTGCGGAAAGAAATGTCAATACAAAATCAAAAGACGAGTAGGAAGGAATATCGGGTCCTGCGGACTCTGCAGCCTACCTCGAATATCCACAAATGTCGCCTCGCACGCCTATCGGATCACCGCTGAGAGGTACCGGGATCTGCACGCAAGGTGCGAGGAGTAAAATGAGTACTCTGCCGGACTCGGTGGTAATAAACAAGGGTAAGACAGACGCAGATAAGAAATCCGCAATAAAGCACTATGTAAAGCTATAATCAGCTACCTCGTCATAGAATCAATCTTCACTGTACCTGTTCCAACAATTACCAATAAATAGCATAACAACTAGCAGATGTAGCTAAATGCAATGCAATGCATGATATGACCGCTACGACGTGTAGCCGGATCCAATTTGGGTACCCGTGCTCACTGTGGGGGTTCAGACTCCGGAGGGGCTCCTACAGCCCAAGCACATCTCATAGAGATATCACTGCGGCGTGCGGTCCGATCCAACATATATCTTGCTGCGGCGTGCAGCCCGATCCACTACTAGTCAGCTAATATGCAGATACAACCTCGCAGGCTCAAAAGTAGTTTTTGAAAACTCTTTTATCATTTTTCGGTTGGAAAACAGTAATATCAAGTTCCAGAGATTGGAATTAGCATAATAACAAAAATAGCTGCGGACTAGTAGTAAACTAGCATGTCTATGTGATAAGACAATGATAACGATCCTCGCGGGATCCAATAACCGGCTCACGGCCCACATGTATAATCAACCGCCCAAGAAGGGGGTTCCTCGGCTCAAGAGTGGCCATTATCACAATATATATATACATATATACAACCATCCGAGAAGGAGGTTCGACGGCTCTAGAATAGCCAACAATACAATATCAACAGGTTGGACTAATATATAGTCTCCAATTCATGATCGACCCCGCACTCTCAAGAGTGTGCGTGTCTCGCCGCTATACAGCGTCACAAAGTGGTATACCGGGGTTTCGAACCCGCTGGTCATCACCCACATATATTACTCACCTCAATACAGCGCGACGACTATTCCGCAATGCCCTTACCACGAGAATCAAGCTCCGCACGCGTAGAATCTGATCAAATACAGTAGAAATACAACAAATTAGGCCAATGGGACGACACCCAATCAATACAACTCAATTTACATCAAAATTCCCAAAGTTGTCAAAACCCGAGCCCCGGGCCCACATTCCGAAAATTTACGAAATTCACATTTCCGGAACCCTCGTCTCAATACGAGTCTAAGCATATCAATTTTACCAAAATCGGACTCCATTTGCCCGTTCAAAACCTTGATTTTCTAAAGTCCAAGACTAGGGCTAAATCCTCCATAATTACCCCAAATTCTTCCATTTTCATGATATAATTGCATGATATTATCAATACTAATCATAATATGAGTTCATAGTTGATTACCTGATGATTTCCCTTGATTTCCTCCTCAAAATCGCCCAAAATCGCCCTTAAGCCGAGACCCCCAAATGTTAAAATGTTTCTAAAATTTTTCTAACTTCTGATACACTTACTTACAGCGATTTTCGCTTCTGCGGAACATTTTCCGCTTCTATGCTTCCGTATCCGCGACCAA
Organism: Nicotiana noctiflora; assembly: GCA_032618575.1. Classification (NCBI taxonomy): domain Eukaryota; kingdom Viridiplantae; phylum Streptophyta; class Magnoliopsida; order Solanales; family Solanaceae; genus Nicotiana; species Nicotiana noctiflora. The sequence goes on from JASVEL010011855.1 coordinate 98,222, forward strand.
AGGGTCGCTTCTGCGGTTCCAGGCCTAGCCGGCCAATTCCGCTTCTACGACATACGGACCGCCTCTGCGCGTCCGCTTCTGCGAAGCCTCGACCGCTCCTGCGGAAATTTCCGCTTCTGCGGCTAATTGTCCGCTTCGGCGGACTCGCCTAAGCGGCTAGCCTTCCGCTTCTGCGATACTTCCCCCTTAGCCCTTGGCCGCTTCTGCGGCTCAATATCCGCTTCAGCGGTGCCGCACCTGCGGGCTCCTTTCCGCTTCCGCGATCCAAGCGCTTCTGCGCTCCCTTATCCGCTCCTGCAGACTCGCCTCCGCGCCCACATTTCCGCAGGGGCGAAAATGACAGAACCAGAAAACTTCAACCTGCCATTTCCATGATTTTCTTCCGTTTAACCATCCGAAAACACCCCGAGGCCCCGGGACCTCATCCAAACACACCAACACATCTTAATACCTTATTCGAACTTGCTCCAATCCTCAAAACACGTCTAACAACATCAAAACTCATAATTCGCATCGAATTCAAGCCTAAATTCCTTAAAACATTCCAAATTGCACATTCAATCAAAAACCCGACCAAACGACGTCCGAATGACCTGAAATTTTGCAGGCACATCCAAAATCACCTAACGAAGCTACTGCAACTGTCGGAATTCCATTCCGACTCCCGGATCAAAATATCACCTACCGTTCGGATTTCGCCAAAATTCAACCTTAGCCAATTCAAGCCTATTCCTACACCGGGCCTCCAAATTCAATTCCGATCGCTCCCCTAAGTCACAAATCACCTCCCGGAACTATTCGAATCATCAGAATCCGATTCCGAGCACTCTAACTCAATAGTCAACTCTTGGTTGACTTTTCATATTCAAGCTTTCTTCAAACATGCTATTTGTTTCATTTTCAATCCCAATCACTCCTAACTCACCCGATATACTCTAATACTGTTTTAAAAGCATAATATATGCAAATGCAAGGTAACGGGGTGGTAATTCCCGTAACGACGGGCCGGGTCGTTACAATGAGATATACCGTTATACATAACGCTCCCAGCCATTCCAATTGCCGCTTGACTATCACAATGTATGCATATTGGTGCCAACAATTTGGGCCAAAATTGATTATATTTCAAGAAATTCTGGAGCCATTCAACTTCTTCATCGGCTTTATCAAAGTCTATGAACTCAGCCTCTATTGTAGAGGGGATAATACAAGTTTGTTTGGACGACTTCCAAGATACCACTCCTTCACCAATAGTGAATAAATATCGAGTTGTGGACTTGGAATCAGTTGATCCGGCGATCCAATTTGCATCACAGTATCCCTCAATGACCGCAAAATATTTGCTGAAGTACAAAGAAAAGTCCTGGGTATGTATTAAATACCCCAAAACTTGTTTCATGGCCATTCAATGAGATTGACTTGGATTGCTCGTATATCGGCTCAATTTACTTATAGCACAAGCTAAAACTGATCGTGTCATGATGTATATTAAGCAACCCACCAAATGAGCATAATTCAATTGTGATACGCTTTGGCCTTTGTTATTTGTTAATGCAAGATTCACGTCAATTGGAGTATTTGCAGCTTTAAAGCCTAAGTGCTACAATTTTTCAAGTACTGTCTTAATATAATGAGATTGTGACAACTAAAGAGTGTGAGAAGTCCAATGGATCTTAATTTCCATAACTAAATCAGCAACTCCCTAGTCTTCCATATCAAAATTGCTAGTTAGCATACACTTAGTAACATTTATGTTGGCAATGTCATTACTCATTATGAGCATATCATCCAAATATAAGCAAACATCGACTATGTGATTTGGAATATTTTTAATGTACAAACATTAATCACATTCATTTATATTAAATCTATTTGACAATATTCTTGGGTCAAATTTTGCATACCATTGTTTGAGTGATTGTTTTAGTCCGTAAAGGGACTTAATAAGTCTACATACCTTTTTTTCTTCACCTGAACCCACAAAAACCTTCAGGTTATTTCATGTATATTTCTTTTTCCAACTCTCCATTTAAGAAGGCCATCTTAACACTCATTTTATGAATTTCAAGACCATAATATGGAGCTAATGTTACTAAAGTTCGTATGGACGTAATTCTTGAACTGGAGAGTATGTATCAAAATATTCAAGACCTTCTCGTTGTCTATACCCTTTGACCACAAGTCTTGCCTTATATTTGTCAATAGTGTCATCGTCTTTCATTTTATTGTATCCATTGTATATAAGTATCATGATAATTTCTTGTATGAATCAGCCGGTTCACCTCTAAGAAAATTAATTGCCTTTTCTTTAGCCTTCCACGCTAACATGTAGCTAACATCTATACCAAAATCTGATTTTACATCATCAATAATGTCCTCAGAGTTTATTTCCTCTTATTGTTTGTAAGCTTTGACCTTATAATACCACATATAAGACTGCTACTAGCCTGTCGTTGCTCGTACACCTTATCCTTTAGCAGATATGTATGATTATCATTGAATTCTCTGACCTTGAATAGTTCTGATTTGTTAATGCTTCAAGCCTTAAACCTCCATTCACAATCTTCTGAAATACATAATAATGCATAGCTCCAAAGTACGAACAATTTAAATTTGATTAGCATACTTATTTACAAAAAATACAGCTGAATACACTTGTATCAATATGCAAACACTAAATACCACTGTAGACCAAAGTATTTTTATGCCAGTAAAATACATTTGAATACATTTAATTGAGCACCCTAAACAAACACGCGTTTTCATATTTGTTCATCGTCACGAAGAAACACACAAATACAACAAAATACAACAACATAGACATAATAAATACAACTAAATACGCTTGTATCAATATGCAAACACTTAATACAACAACAAACCAAAGTATTTTTACACTAGTAAAATACATTTAAATACATGTAATTAAGCACCTTAAACAAACATCTGTTTTCATATGTGTTCATCATCGGGAGGAAACACCCAAGTATGCTGAAATACAACTGCAACTAACCTGACATCATTAGAGCGATCAACCCGGAATTGAAATCTTTGAGCTATAGCATAATTCTCCATCATATCTTTCAATGTCGTTTTATCCTTATAAACTTGTCCAGCCATAACATCCTTTTGATTAGTTTTTGAAATAATCAAATCCTTGTGGAGTTCGAACACTCCAATCGCTTCTCCTGAATTGACAAATTCTATTGCGAGTGTATCATGTGTATCACAATCATACCTTTGAACATCTTCGTCTAATTGCACAATGTCGCCTTGATATAAACCACCTCCGGATATAAGCTCTTTTTCGATATTTGTTATGCACAAAGGATACATCCCAAAATTTCTGTTCTCTCTTTTCAATTCTACATAAACTATGTAACCCATATCATTGTGGATTTTCATTGGCGTGCGATTTCCTTCTACAGTGTATTGTATTTTAATGGTCTTTGAGCTCAAATCTATACCCAATTGACTAGAAATTGAAGCAAGTAGATCATTAAATGAGGCATACTCCTTAATAAGTATTCCCTCAATTGAAAAGAATTGTTCCACTTGCCAGAATGACGTAACAAAACTGTTAAACTTGCCATATGTATAGAGGAGTAATACCTTCTTTTGTATATAATTTGTATCAATCGAAAAGAAGGAGAAGAGAAGGCAGAATACGAGCTCTGTTTTTTTGTTTTTCACGTTTCTGAGTTTCTTTCTTTGACAAGAATACAACTTAATGATGTATCTTACAAGTTTGTTGAGTAAAATTAGGGAAATATAATTTGATTAGATTTTTTTCCGTTTTTAAATTTTTTAACCTTCCAGATTTTGGGCAGATACGTTACTGTATTTAACTTTAGTGGGGTTTGAATATAGTAAAATACATATCAAAAGTAGCTGGCATTCCTGTTTTAGTGCCTATTTTTTTATTTGTATTATTAAATATAACAACTTAAATATATAAAATACATTACATATTTTGATAAAAAAATACTTATAGCACGTAATATATCTAATAATATCCATACATGACTAATTACCACGTGCTTGTGAAAAATTCTTTCTTTCTCCACCAGCCCCTCCATTAAACACCTATACATCCTATCGAGCGATCCCTTAATTTATTAATAGAAAAAGCTTTATCATCTAAATGTTTTAATTAATACATGTTTTACCTTAATTCGTGCATTGACACTGCTCTTCTGTACTTTCATTTAAAGCAACATATACTATTCCCTAAACATAAATTCCCAGTAGATTTACAGATAGTTTCTGATTCTACCGCAAATGGTGCTTTAGTTAGTTGACAGTTGATGAACATAACTGAAAAAATCTTCAAAAGTGTATTTAGGCGAAAAAGCGGAGGAACAGATGGGTAAAGAGATGTCACTTTTATTACAGACGCGATGCCTAGTGATCTTCTTTGTGGCTTTAGTTCTCGTCTTTCTTGCTTCCTCTCTCTGGCTAAAGGTACTCTTACATTTTCTTTTATTTCAGCCCATTTTGAGAATAGTCTCTATTTATAGATCTCATTGTGGTCTCCGAATATTCTACCAACTGAATTGTTACTTCAATTCTTCTTTCAGTCGGAACCTTTTGTTTTAGGTACGGGCTACACTGGCACCTGTGTTTGGTGTTAAATGTGTAAGGTTACCACATGGTTTTCAACATAGGGGTTCAGTGGAACTCAGTAATTTTAGCTCGGATTCTGTATATGGGTTAAAATGTTCACTAATTAAGTGCAAATTATTGATTTTGAACCAAGTAAATTAAATGAGTTGTGGTAGAATTTCGAACAGGAACCCATATAGTTCAAATTATGGATCCGCCTAAGGCAGAAATGAGGCTGAATAGAGAGAATATGCAGTATACATATACAGTGAATCCCAATATAGTCAATGTACCTTGGATTTCGTTTTACTCATGGTACATTGAGTGTAACATTTTAGATTCATACATCTAGCTTTTGTGCTTAGAGTATGATTCAGTGGCAACCGAGTCATATGAGATATTGCAAATACAAGTCTGTTCACAGTTAACTACTAAGATGGTAATCATTATGAAGGCCTTTAGCACTCTTTGATGCAGCGCTATGCAAGTTCCTTAGATAAAATGCCTTTATCCTTTGGTCTTTCACTTAATGCATTGAAGCACACAAAAAATCAGTTCTTTCTTGTTTATCCACTTGTAACAACTTATCCATCTTATTCTCCAAAGAACAGTTTCAAAGTCGTACAATCTTTTTGTCTTTGAGGACCAAGTTCTAAGTGACTTTCCAACTAGTACGATGGTTTCGAGGAGTACTATATAGAGAAGATTTTCTTAGTTTTTTTCCTGATCTCATTTGGATGAGTTTTTGAGTTGAAGTTGAAGTTGAAAAAAAATTGTGGAAGTTGAAGTTGTGAGCTTCACTTTTCAAAAGAAATTTGTGGAAGTTGAAGATTGTTAATGGAAACCAATATTAAACTTGAAATACACCTCCAGATCAGGATTTCAATAATTCACTTCTAGTTCAAATAATGAAGTTCAGTATTTGCAAATACTCTCGCCCAAACTAGTAATACTGAACTTCAGCTTTTGTAAATACTGAAATACGGATCTATGCTCAAACATGCCCTAGTCATGTTACAATTACCAATGCTTGGAAACCTGCTGCCTCCTTCTTTTAAATGACTGGTGGCTAATCAACACATTATCTTTCTCTATGAAGCAAGTCGGTTTTTGGATCAGCGAGAGTAGAAACGATGAGACAATGAGATTGTTTCCAGCTAATTGAAAGGGGATGAGATTTATTTGGGATTTCATTGTATGAGCTGTGAGCTATAAATTTTTGATAACCAGCTGTGAGCTATAAATTGAGAACAACATTGAGTTTTAGGGTAGTTAGAGTCTTGATAGACAATGCAAGTGCTTGTTTGGCTAGGTAAAGGTGTTTTATGATACTGAAAAGTAAAGAGGATTCAGATGCAGTTATCCAGAAAAGTTACAAATATTCCAGATGTAGTTGAGGCAGCTCAATAGAACAACAACAACAACAACAACAAATGGTCTGGGGCAGCTCTATAGAGCTGAAAAGAATATGAGGAGCAGGAGGAGGAATAAAAGAGGTTCTTTGGATAAACAAATGCCAAGGCTTACAATGTATTTGCAGATCAAGAAGTCCTATAACATGTTACAACAACAACAACAACAACCCAGTATATTCCCATAAGGTGGGGTCTGGGGAGGATAATATGTAGACAGGCCTTACCTCTACCCGAGAGGGCAGAGAGGCTATTTCCAATCGACCCTCAGCGCAGGGAAAAGAAATGCAAACAAAACAAAAACAAAAACAAAAATCGCATTAGTTACTCCAACATACATCGCATAAAAATTATCTACCCACTAAGCAGGCATGCAATGATATTAAAACAGTAACTATCAGAAATGACTGCCATAAGAGAACACAAACTAATCCTCTATGGGCGGCCCTACCACGCCCCGGGAAAGGAGTACGGAACATCTAGAAGCCCCTATCCTACAACTCTGATACTAGACCTCCAAGCGTTCCTATGAAGGGTCATGTCCTCGGAAATCCGCATCTTGACCATGTCCTGTCTAATTACCTCTCCCCAGTATCTTTTAGGCCTCCCTCTGCCTCGCCTCACACCGACCACCGCTAGCCGCTCACAACTCCTCACCGGGGCATCGGGGCTTCTCCTCCGCACATGCCCGAACCACCGAAGTCTCGCCTCTCGCATCTTCTCATCCACCGGGGCCACCCCCACCTTCTCCCGAATAACTTCGTTCCTAATCTTATCTAACATGGTGAGCCCGCACATCCACCTAAGCATCCTCATCTCCGCAACCATCATCCTCTGAACATGAGATTTCTTCACCGGCCAACACTCCGTCCCATACAGCATGGCAGGTCTAACCACAACTCAATTAGTATGCTAAAAAGATGATAAGCTGAATATGAACCTCAATTAGAAGGAATGAAGTTTGGTCCTGCATCATATGCTCTTTGAGAGGATTTCTGCTATTTAATTTCGTGTTGTAGCATTCAATATCAAACAAAAAAAAGTTCATTTTATAAAATTTTTTTCCTCCCTGTTGAATTGTTTTTTATTTTCAGGATGTATAGGTTTTAGAATGGTTGAATGGAGAACTGTATTAATTACTCAAATTTAAGAGTCTTATGAAACTTATGAGAGAAAGCTAGTATTCTCACACATGTACCAGAATTTAAAATTTCTTAATATCTAATGAGTGAGAAGCTGATGTTTTATAACCTCATCTTATATATGAGTTTCAAACCCATAACACAAGTTAAAATTCTGGTGGTCAAAATTGGAACTTTGTCTCATGGGTCTCATTTGTCATGTTATAATTCTAAGAGAATGCTTTGTTTAACTACTGATGTATTCTTTCCCTAGTGGTTCACTAAGCATTGACCTTAATTTCCTCTTTAATTTCTCAGGGAGAAGAAAAGACAGAACAAGTGTATGAAATTACTCACTAAGTGTTCTTGGATGTTGATATAGATAAACAACGTATAGGTATGGTTGTTTGTGCTTGACGTTTTTATTTTAATTAGTTTTTATTGGCTTAATGATCTTAAATGTAAAATGCTCCACATTGAGTTGTCTGAGTTTTTCTTCATTTTGGGCTACCAATGATTAGGCATCTTTGCTAGTATATTGCTTCTTCATGCTTGAATCATTTTTTGGTTTACGAGAAAAGGAAAATGATCTTGTTTGCAAAATCTTCGGATGTGTGACCATTTTAATGTCATACATCAGCATGATTAGTGTTGATTAGTAAGCTCGTTATGAGATTGGTGTCCTTCCTGGCTTGACTATCTAGATTATATACTGAGCAGCTTTTATATACTGAGCAGCAAAGCTGATTGATGTATCTTTTACTGCCGGGAGAATTTTTCATAATGATAATTTTGTTTCAACTCTAAATTACATGGTGCCTCATGTTTGGATGAGAAACTTGCAGGATTCAAGCAAGAAAGATGGGTAATTAAATGTTTCTTTGAGAGGACCATCATCCCAAATCTTTTAGCACTCTGCATATTGATGAAGTAAGGATTGTCAGAGCAGAGACGTACTATAATTTCTTGTAGTCTGGTAGAGAATCACGAAGGACATGGGCTATACTTTTAATAATAACTCTTGAAGCTTCGTGTATCCTTTACAAAAGTTGAATCATTGGAAGGGTGCTTCATAATAACCTAAAGAGAAACTGTAAGAATTAAGAAAAACAACAACAATAAAAAACTCATTGCAATCCTACAAAGTGGAGTGGGGTCTGGAGAGGGTAGAATGTGCGTAGACCTTACCCCTACCTTACGAAGGTAGAGAAGTTGTTTCCGATAGACCCCCGTCTCAAGAAAACAAACTAAAAAGAAGCAGAAACAACAAGTAATAACCATATCAAGCAAAGGTGATATAATAATCGAAGCGAAAGAAACGACATAAAGTAAAAGAAATCTGTGGATACGAAGAAATGAAAATACGAGACTAATACTAATAAAACCAGCATGAAAATAAGACACTCCCGCTTAACCACTACCCTTCTCCCCTAATTCTCAACCTCTATACCCTTCTATCAAGGGTCCCTTAGTGAGCTGGAGCAGCGCCATGTCATGTCTAATCATCTCCCCGATACTTCTTAGTCCTACCTCTACCTCTCTTCAGCCCCTCATTGCTAATTTCTCACACCTCTATGCACCTACTCTTCATATGCCCGTACCATCTCAACCTAGCTTCTTTTATCTTGTCCTCCACTTGTGCCACTCCCACCTTTTCATGAATATCAACATACCTTATCTTACCCAACCCGGTATACTCACACATCCATCTCAGCATCCTTATTTCTGCTACTTTCATCTTCTAGACATGGGTGTTCTTAACAAGGCAACACTCTGCCTCATATAGCATAATATGTCTAACCACCACTCTGTATAACTTACCTTTAAGCATTGGTGGCACTGTTTTATCACACAAAACCCCATAAGCGAGACCATTTCATCCATTCCGCTCCAATATGATGTGTGACATCCTCGTCAATCTCACTATTACCTGGGATAATAGATCTAAGGTACTTGAAACTCCCTTTCTTAGGGATGACTTGTGAATCTAGGCCCACTTTCACGTCCGTATCATGAGTCATGTTGCTGCACTTGCATTCCAAGTACTCTATTTTTGTCCCGCTCATCTGGAAACCTTTTGACTCCAGGGTGTGTCTCCCAACCTCTATCCTCGCATTAACACCACCTCACATCTCATCAATCAGTACTATATCATTTGCAAATAACATCTACCGTGGCACCTCCTCTTGAATGTTGGGCATAAGAATATCTATCACCAAGGCAAATAAAAATAGGCTAAGTGCAGATCCCTAATGCAAGCCCATTCCGACGGGGAATTGTTCCAAGTCTCCTCCCAGTGTCCTAACCTAGGTCTTAGCGCCATCATACACATCCTGGATCACCCTAGTATAAGCTACGCCTCTACTGGCACACCTCTAACCTCCAAAAAACCTCCCTCGAAACTTTGTTATAAGCTTTCTCTAGGTTAATGAACACCATGTGCAAGTCCTTCTTCCTATCCCTATACTACTTCACCAGTCTTCTAATAAGGTGAATGGCTTCAGTAGTTAGTCGCCCTAACATGAATTTGAACTGGTTTTCGGAAATAGATACACTAGTCCTCACCCTAACTTTCACCACCATTTCCTAAACTTTCATGGTGTGACTTAGCAGCTTGATGCCCCTATAATTGTTGCAGTTTTAGATATCCCCCTTATTTTTGTACACCGGAGTCATCGTACTCCACCTCCATTCTGCAGGCATCTTCTCGTCTTAAAAATTACATTGAATAACCTAGTAAGCCACTTTGCTGTCTTCCAAAATTCCACAGGAATTTCATCGTCGCTCTACCTTTGCTAATCTTGCGCATAGCCCCCATAACCTCTTCAACCCTGATACGACCGTAATACCTAAAGTCACGGCGACTCTCGGAGAACTCCATGTCCCTTAGCACGATCCTCTTATTCCCCTCGTCGTTCGAGAGTTCATGAAAGTACGCCTGCCATCTACTTCTAGTTAGTGTGTCATCCACCAATACATTGTCATCCTTGTCTTTGATGCACTTCACTTGGTCTGCTCACTAGCCTTCCTCTCCTTCATCTTGACTAGCATGTATAGCTTCTTGTTACCACCTACGCTGCATTCTTAGCCTCCGTAACGGCTAATTTCACCTCCTTCTTAGCTTTCTCGTACCATTCCCTATTCATACTCCTCTCCTCCTCGTCTTTGCTCTCCACTAGCTTCAAATATGTTGTTTTCTTGGCTTCCACTTTTCCGTGGACTAGTCCATTACACCACCAGTCCCCTTTGTGTTCATTAGGGTAACCCTTCGAGGCCCCTAACACCTCTCTAGTAGCTTCCCGAATGCAATTCGTTGTCGAGGTCCACATATTACTCACGTCCCCACTATAAGAATTAAGAAAGAGGAGCTATAAATCTTTCTTAATGCTGGTTGGTTGATAAAAACTGATGAGTTTCTGATCCATGAGATAGTGTGATTTTGTTACAGGAGGAACTTGAAAGTGCTGACCTGGATGGTGTTGGAGATCCTTCTGATGGTGTGAAGAGTCCTTCTGGCTGGAGCTATAGAAGTGTTGAGATGATGTATATCTATCAATTGATTACACCCCAATCCCTTTTGCATCTATTTCATTTTGGATTGAATTTAGTACTGCAAAAAGGAACTGGGTTTTGGCTTCTTTTTTTTTGGGGGGGAGGGGGGGGGAGAGGAGATTTGAGTTCTGAACCCTACCATAATAAGCACGAGTAGGTTAGGGAGGGATTATGTGCCAACACTTCCCTTTATGGTAACCACAGCAACAATAAAGTAAAAATTTCTCATTAAACCATTCTCATGCTAAAAATTTGGTCAACACCTATTTTATTTGAATCATTCAGAATCGCCACCCGCACTTGTATCTAACTGGCATAACTTAGGTGTAGTTGTGGCATACGCTTTAGTAAATTTGCATTGGTAATGTTGGCTCCAACTATAATACAGAAGCATAGATCGACTGAGCTTTCGGTTCCGATTAAAAGGTTTATCTAGTATGTATGTGTGTGTCCCTTCGGGGACATCCGATAAGAAAAAAAAAAAGTATGTATGTGTGTTTGTATGCTCACGCGTCTGTGTATATATGTGTGTGTGCCTGTGTACACATACATTTATATGCACATATACATAAAGTATTGGAAAGTTTACCTATTGGATGAGATTTGCTAATGGACTAAAGTATCAGATAGTTGAAAAGATTCTTTTTAAAAGTATTACGCTGTTGAAAAGAATTTACTTCTATTTGCTTATTTCAGTGACTTTTGAATTTGATTACTGATGTATGGGTGAGCAAGCACACCCGCATGGATATGTCTATATATATTTTATTGAGTATACATTTATTAGCCAGATCTCTGTACACTTGTAACTTTAGACCTATCCATATCTCTGAATATCAAGGTTTAGGCCACTGCAAGTCTAAGCTCCAGAAACTTGAACCTGTGTCAATGTAACATAGGGCCACACAATTTAAAACCTTGGAAAAGTTCCAAGGTCTTAGGGAATCTGAAGACAGACCATACGGAGTGCAAGCAGGGATGGAGCTTTTACTATCAAATCTGCATACCTTTTAACCTTTATCTCAAATCAACAGATAGAACAATGGCCTTGGCGGTATATTTGGAAAGTTAAGGCACAGTTTGCTTTTCACGGTTAGCGGCAAGAGAGGCTTCTCTCTAACCCAGGAGAATTTGAGAAGAAAGGGTTTTCAACTTTGCTCTAGGTGTTCACTTGTGTGGTGCGGCTGTAGAAAGTAATAGCCATTTGTTTCTTCTTTTTCCTCTTACTGATCAGCTCTGGAAGCTTTTCCTTAATATTGTGGGGCTTAAATGAAGTATGCCAGCAAACACTTGTGATCTGCTAAAGTGCAGGAATTATACTGGGGGTTCAATGAGACAGAAGAAATGGTGGCGACTGGTTCCTGCCTACATCTGGTGGACAGTCTGGAAGGAAATAAACTCAAGATCTTTTGATGATAGAAGCAACCATTTCCAAAATACCAAGATGGAGTGCATTTTGATGTTTCATTTTTGGTGCAAAAAAAGCTTTGTGAGGATGCAGGATCTTTAGTAGTTATGCTAGGTGAGCTGTAACCTTAGGTGAACATAACTGGGTTCTATCTTCCTGTAAATATGCTTGGACGAGTTCCCTATCTCAATTAGAAAAAAAGGCCGCCACCTTTAAAAGTGCTGACAAGAGTTCGTTGTGGTTTTTGTTTTACTGCCTCAAATTTTCATATGTACTGAAACCCACTCCTCGCTGGTCTCTCCTGCAGTTAGTAGGCTCTGAGGGAGTTAGGGATCGCAATGGTTATTGACATTTCTCCTTGGGGAGAACGACTTGTTAGATGTCTTCTAATGTCTTTATTTGATTTGACCTATCAATGATTAAGAAACCTATCATATACTTCCTTTAAGGAATAATTATACCTGTGATCTTTTGTTGTATTAAGTATCTTAGCAAAATAATAGTAGCTAAAGAGCAACATATGCTAAAGAAAAATCTCTCAAGGCTGATGATCTGTAGACTATCCTAATGATTCATATATTGGGCCTTAGAAGGTCGGGGAGTAACTCCTTACCTATACACAGTCCGTCAATTGATGGTCCCAAACTTCATGTCTGCAGGAAGAATTGTGATTGGATTATATGGACTTGTTGTACCAAAAACTGTTGGTATGTCTTGTTCTTCTCTATTACCATCATGAATTTCTTTTTTCAGTTAATTTTCACTTTTATCCTTGTAGCATAATGTTTGTGTCTTCGCTCATGTGCAGATAATTTCAGGGCTTTGTGCACAGGTACTTAATGCTTATAACTTGCATGGCATGGTTTTGGTAACTTCTTAGCAATTTCTCTCCTTTTTCTTTTTCTTTGGGAGAATAAAAGAGGGAGTGCATATTTAATTCAGGAGAAATGGGCAGAACTGCTGATGGAATAGCTCTTCACTACAAGGGAAAACTATTTCATCGTGTAATACCTGGGTTCATGATTCAAGGAGGTGATGTTGTGTATGGCGATGGAAGGGGAAATGCTTCCATATACGGTGGTCCCTTTCCTGATGAGAGTTTCACGATAAAGCATGCGCATGCAGGTCTTGAATAATTCCTTTCTTGTTCTCTCTCCTTAGGAAAAGATAATAAGAATTTACTTGTGCTTATATTTAGAAGGTACATACATATTTATACAATCATAAGCTTCAAAATTTTCACTTTGCAGGTGTTGTTTCCATGGCGAACTCAGGACCCAACTCCAATGGCTGTCAGTTCTTTATACCCACAATAAAGACAAGCTGGTAAGGTTCGATAATGTAGTAGCAGCATATTAAAGACTAACTTGTATTTTTAAAATCTATATTGCTTTTAGACCCCTTTCGTACATGTCTAAACAGTAGTCTAATAGATTTCTGTTTCAGTGCTTTTTAATTGACTTATACCTCCTAGCTAAAGACTGCTTATCCAAATTCATCTGATTTAGCAAAGATGAGTGGCCTGCTTTTTTCTATTTTTTTCATCTTTGCTTTCATGAAGATAGCATTTTTACCAATGCTGTAGAGTTTTGGTGTGTTCAGGCATGCAGGAAAACCATCTATATTATTGTATGACTACATAATTATCATTACTATCTAGACAAGTCATCTCATATAGCGTACGTATTATTGAAACATTGGAGAAAATATGATATTGCTAGTTTATGCATCTAGCACCATTTTAACCTTGGTTGTCCAGATATGCCTCATACTTACACCCAAACCGTGAGCAGGCTGGACAGGGAGCATGTTGTATTTGGCAAAGTTATTGAAGGTATGGACACAGTATATGCAATAGAGGGCGGAGCAGGAACCTACAGTGGGAAACCTAGGAAAAAGGTGATCATTGCAGACTCTGGGGAAATACCAAAGAGTGAGTGGGATGCAGAGAACCAGAGTGCAACATCTTAAAGGATAGAACGAAGTTTGAACTCACTAACCTACCCTGTATATTTTGACATGTGTTCTTTTGTTTTTTATCAAGAAACTTGTTTCTATGATGCTAATTATCTTTCCAGATTGATCTCTTTAACCTTCTCTCACATAAGTTATTGTTTTCATTCACAATAACTGAATGGAATACTTGGTACTCCCAAAATGTTATAGAGAGATCGAAGTGAATGCAAATTTGCTCTTTGTGGTTGTAAAACTGGACCAAGTGAACTGTTGCATCTTCAGCTTTGGTTCACTGGTTAAGATTGTTCATGGATTTTGGTTTAGTACTCTGTTGGAAAATCTTTTGGCTAGCAAATAGCATTTTCTCAGTCCCCTTGGTAGGTCTCAAGAGCAAATAACCAAGTAGAAGAAGCCAGAAGTGTAACCAATTGTAGAAGTTGCAAGTATCATGTCATATTTGTGGTGTCATTCGTGTTCAGATAAAAGATCCAGCTACCAAGCATAGACTGGTCCCTATCTACAATTAGAAGAAATATGATGTGCCAGTAAGTTGAGTACTTCCAGCAGGAAGAAGCTAAGCCCTTATAGTACATTAGTTATCTGCAACTACTGCAACAGAATGACCCAGTAAAATCCCGCGAGTGGAGTCTGGAGAGGGGAGGGTAGTGTGTATGCAGACCTTACTCCTACCCCGAGGTGATAGAGAGGTTGTTTCTGATAGACCTTCGGCTCAAGAAGACGAAAAACAGGTGTTAATGCCATTGTTTTATGTTTCTTCATGCAAGAGCAACTCTTCTCGTGTCATATGTAGTATAATTTGTAAAATCGTAACTAAATTATCATGTATTTTGTCATTAATAGCAGGTGTTGCTCCAAAAATAGCAGGTGTTAATGCTATTGTTTTATGTTTCTTCATGCAAGAGCAACTCTTCTCCTGTCATATGTAGTAAAATTTATAAAATCTAAGCTAAATTAATAAATTATCATGTATTATGTCATAAAACAGTTAAATACCACAATTATTACACTTGAAAGATGGAAGGTTTATAGCTGATTTAAGCAAATGTCCCATTTTCAGCTATTGTTTAGATTGTGAGAAATTACCCCTCCCGGACAATGTTAGATTCGGGTATAATTTTGCTGATACAATTTTTTGTTTGCCCACAAAATATTAGAATGTGGGTTAAAATTTTGCAAAAACTATAAACGTTTTAATCGTGGTCTAACGTTTTCTCATAAGATTTTTAGTTTAGATCTTTTTCAAAAGGTTCATTAGTTGCGAGAGAAGTAAAAAGAGTGTCATTAATTAACTAAACATCTGCTATAAAAAGTGGCTAACTGGTGAAATTTTCACAAGGCTTACATAAAACCACAAATTAAGTAGAAATGAATACAAACTGAAAGTTCGGGAGAAATTTAATTAAAAATAGCAAGATTTACGAGTGGTCGTTCAAAAATCCAGTTTCAAAACTAATTAAAATTTAGCTATTTTTTATGTAAAGATAAATTTGAACGAAAACACTGTTTAAAAATCCGGAAAAATACTCCAGCATAATATACTGAAGTTCAAGTATAATATACCGATCCAGCATAATATACTGGAGTTTGGAGCATCGGTGCTCCAGTCTCCAGTATATTATACTGGAGCCAGCAAAATATATCGGTCCAACATAATATGCTGCAAGTTCATACACAGGTGCACTGAACTCCAGTATATTATGCTGGACCGGTCTCTATTGCAGCAAAATTTAGCTATTTTTTATTAACTTAGTAAAAACACTGGCCATTTTTGAACGACCAGTCCAAAATTTAGCTAGACAGTGCTATTTTTGCTGAAAGTTCTGCTTACAATTAAGTCACGAGTAGTATTTATGTATAATAATTCTTCCTAAAACATGAACAGAAAATCACAATTTTAAAAAAGAAAGTATAGTCAAAGCACATGATGGAGGGTTGTGAGCTGAAAGGCTTTTAGTTCTCACAAATGGAGGGTAGGGCCAAGTTGATACAAGACATTAATTAAACATGTCTCCTCATCCACATCTAAATGCTGTTGCGCCTATCTTAGATTTTAGTGTTTGTGTAGACTATTTATTTTCTCGATTCTTTCTTTTCTTAGATGTCCAATTGCAAATCATGGAATGTTAATGTACCTGATACATATTACTAGTAAGTAAATACAACATCTAATCTTGTAGCGTCATGTGAAGCCATATGTAGCCAAAAAGTGAGGTTATCTACTACTTTCCTAGACAATCGTATGGGTAAACTCCAACATTGGGGTTTTCATTGTTGAAATGCATTCTACCCAATTATTTCCTATCGGATCTCCAACTATAGAGATCATGATAAGAGAGATTAGTGTTACGTTAAAATATTATGGTATATCCAGTTTTTACACCGGTCAATGAAAAATAACCACCGTTTATCAAATCAATTAAAAATAGTCACTATTTTGCTGCAACAGGGACCAGTCCAGTATAATATACGTGAGTTCTGGTATATTTGTGTACGAACTTCAACATATTATGCTGGATCGATATACTTTGCTAACTCTTGCAAAATTTGCGGGAGACTGGAGCACCAGTGCTCCAAACTCCAGTATATTATACTGAACAATTATACTTGCTGGAACTCCCATAAAATTTGCAGAGTTCCAGCATAATTATGCTTGAACTCTCGTAAAATTTGCGGGCGTATTTTTTCAGATTTTGAACAGTATTTTCGCTCAAATTTAAAGTGGCTAAATTTTTATGACTTTTAAAAACTTGGCTATTTTTTAACGACCAGTGATAAATTTAGCTATTTTTAAATTTCTCATGAGATTAGTAGGAGAAAATATATTGCCCTGGTCTTTGAGAAAATAAATAGCTTAGTAGGAGGAAGAAAAAAATAAGTACTAAATACATGTTTTATTATGAGAAAAAGGAAAAATGAATATTAGTGTTAGAATGTAAATACCCAATGGTCAACCACCAATCGCATGGCTAAACAACTTTTCCTTCTTTATAAAGATCTTGTACCATTTTACCTTAAAATATTTAATAGTTTATAGGAAAGATTAAACATAAAACTACTACGTTAATTTTTAAAATTTGGTACTTTTACATGATTACTCAGGCGGAATAATTATTTATTCATCTCTATCCTTGTATAAAATTGACCTATTAAAAATTTATACGCCAACATTTATGTACATTGTATATCTTCGGGGTATACAATTTACGATTTTGTAACTTAATGATATAAAACAGTAAAAAAAAAAGTTGAACCACACATTATAAACCTTAAGATATGCAACATATGAATTATATACCCCGAAGGTACACGATGTGTACATACCTATTGGGTATTTTTAAACGTATTTTTCTCAAATATGTACGGACCATAATATTTTTTAAAGTGGCGATTCTTGGTAAAAGTTTCATCTTATCGCATGAGCATCCACATTAAATCTTCTTTAAAATTGGGGGCATAAATCCTTTGTTTCAGCTGCTTAAGGTATTCGGAGGTATTTGTATATATATCCGTTTTTTGTGCCATATTTTAATATGTATTCGCTTTACAAAAAAAAATTGCGAGCCCTTTTTTCGTATAACTTCAATATATGGGGCTGAAGTAACAAAGACAATCACATAAAGCTTCAGCATTTTAGTAGCCGGGCCTGAAGTTCAGCTCTAGACCTAAAGTTTTTATTTTGTAACTCGCGAACTTCAGCTCTAGAGCTAAAGTTTTATTCTATAAGTTTTTGTTTAGTAACAGTTATAAAATAAAAACATCAGCTCTAGAGCTGAAGTTTGTCAGTTATAAAATAAAAATTTCAGCTATCTTTTGTGCTGGAGCTGAAGTTTTCGTCTTTGTAACCGGAAAACTTCAGCTCTAGAGTTGAAGTTTGCCAGTTATAAAATAAAAACTCAGCTCTAGAGCTAAATTTCTATGCTGTAACTAGGAAACTTTAGCTCTAGGGCTGAAGTTTCTATGTTGTAACTAGAAAACTTCAGCCCTAGGGCTGTATAATTTTTCCCACAAATGCTAACAGTCTCATTAATTGTGTCGCCGTCAGTCAAGAATCCCGACTTATATTAAATCTTTTGTGAACTATGACAAGATGTTCAACATCCTGACTTTTTATAATTGCTACTAGTTAATATTAGTGTCGTTTCCTTTTAGTATCAAAAACAATGTTTCGTAGTGGACTAAACAGTGACCTCGAGATTAAATTGTTAATGAAACAATGGAAGATTTGAAACTCAATTGTACAATTGCTTTAGCAGCACCAACAACAGAAGAAGAGGAGACGGGGAGGAGAAAGGGAAGCTGAAATTTTTGAAAAAGTGAGTACCGGTGCAAACAAAAAGACAAAGCGACTACAAGTTAAAAATGAGTGCCCCAAATAAAGCGCCCCGTATAATTTTTTACAGATATTCAGCCAAATCCTGAATTGGGGGAAGCGCACAAATAACTATTTTCAAGACTCCTAGTTGGGGTTGGGGTGGGGGGGGGGGGGAGTGGAAGACTCCTATTTAAAGAATAGTCAAAAACTAAGTTTTTAAAATTTAGGTGTCTGGTGATCAATTTTAGGCATGAGTCTTAGATTTCAAAGCTCAGCTTCAGACCCGAAAGCCGGGAAGAAGTAGAAGGAAGTTTGTCAAATAGTTTTTAAAAGTTGAATATATTTAAAAAAGGTGCTACAAATATATTTCAAGTGGCCACATTTTTTGCTAGATCGAAGCAACAACACATGAACCCCACTCAACATTGCCATATTACTACCCCGGCATCTTCACTTGAGGCATGTAAAAACCAAGGCAAAGAAGACACCCCAATTAAGGGTGTTTGTAAAACACAAAAAGTAGAACTAAACCGAAAACCAAATCAAATCGATAAAAAAAATGCTACTTTTTGGTTTGGTTTGCTTTTAGTTTTTAGTCTTTAGTTTTGAATTTTAAAAACCAATCAAATTTCGTTTTGTTTTGGTTTTAATAGGAGTAGTTAATTCAAACCAAACCGATTATAGGAGTAGTTGTTTCAAATTTATTATTACACCTATATATCTATATATTTTTATACAAAGTTTCAAAAATTTATGGTGAATATTAATCGTTTGCACTTTTAGTACATTTTTTTACCTTTATATTCTAGTTTGGATTGGTTTTTTTTTTTTTTGGTAAGTATAAGAATCCATTTCATGTTAAAAAATATATATAATTTTAGTTGAGTCATTGAATTAATCATCACTATTTGATTCAATTATCATCAATATACTTTACTAAATAATAGATTTCTCAAAGGCTAATTGATTTGATAGTGTTATGTTGAAAATATGATCGCCGAAATATGTGTTTGGTAATGTATGTCTTATATTTAAGAAAAAATCGACAAATAACTGAAAAAACCGAAAAACCGACTAAACCCGACATAAACCGAATCAAGAAAAAACTGACTTAATTGGTTTGATTTGGTTCTAATATTTGAAAAACCGACTTACTTAATTTAATTTAAAAAAAAAAATCGATCCAAACCGAATAATAAACATCACTAACCCCAATAATGGCCAGGCCAATTTGTCATACACATTTGCAGCAAATTACATAGATCTAGAATGGACAAACTCGTAATATAACCCCTAATTTAGTGGCATTTCAATAACCACTTCTTATTAAAAACCCCAACCCCGCACAATTGCATACCAACTCTAGTTTCCTCATATAATCACTTTAACCTGTTAGCCAAAATAAGGAAGAGAAAGACGATCATCAAAACTATTTCTCTTCTTTTTTTTCTAGCAATAAGTCACCATGGCCATGGCTTTTAAGATGGTATTTAATCAAATCCTCTATGTTTTTCCTCTTCTGTTCATCATCATAATAGTACATGTAGAATTGACTTTGTTTATTACTAATTAATACAGGCGACAACGGGCATGTGGGTAACTGATGAATGCAAGAATTCATTCATGGAGATGAAATGGAAGAAGGTTCATAGGTACATAGTTTTCAAGATTGATGAGAAGTCCAAGTTGGTGACTGTGGACAAAGTTGGCGGACCTCGTCAAAGTTATGATGATTTGGCTGCCTCTCTTCCCAAAGACGATTGCCGATATGCTGTCTATGACTTCGACTTTGTCACTGTCGATAACTGCCATAAAAGCAAGATCTTCTTTATTGCATGGTCTCTAACTCTTACTCTAGCTCCTTTTTACTCTATTTTTCAACTGCATCTCAATCTCGAATTAATTACAGGGGCGAAATCAAAAATTTATTTTATATTTGACTTATATACACAATATAATCTTTTAGCATTTACTACAACTTGTTGTGGCTTACGAAATTCACATAAATTGATTATGCATCACGAAAACTCATATCTAGATAGAGTTAACCGTTCTAGTCAATATGATGAATATTCTCGTTATATTTATGTGTGCTTGATTTTATGTATTTTTGCACTAGCTAGTTAACTTATATTCCCTACCTTCAATTTATGTGGGCACGTATATTTTGCGTGATAAATTATTTTTAAATAGGCAAAGATGTCATTTTTTAATACGGATTGAAAAGGAAATAGGTTTATATGAATTGAAAAGGAGAGAATAATTCAATTTCTAACATATATTATATGGTAATGTGGTGATTCAGGGCTCCGGCAGAATCAAGAATAAGAGCAAAAATGTTATATGCAACTTCAAAAGATGGCATTAGAAGAGTCCTAGATGGAATACACTATGAAGTTCAAGCGACGGATCCAACGGAGATGGGAATCGATGTGATTAAGGACAGAGCCAAATGAGATTGTCATTTTTATAAGGAAGGAAATCAAATCAATGCTTTTTTGGAATCTTTTCTTACTTGTTATAGTTTACTAAACTCCACTTAATTAGAGATATTAGTGCTTTTTCCTAGTGGTTACGGTCACTTTTGTAAGATCAATCTCTATTTTTATCTCTAAAGTATGGTTGATTTGACCTACTAATTTGTACTACTCCCTCCGTTTCATATGTGAACCTATTTGATTGGGCATAAAATTTAAGAGAAAAAAGAATGCTTTTAGAATTTATGGTCTTAAACAAATCCAAATGGGGCTCATAGTATTTGTGGTTATAAAAGTTTCTCATTAAGTTTAGAAATGATTCATTCTTTATGGAACGGACCAAAAAAGAAATGATTCACATAAATTAGAACAGAGAAATTACTATTATCATGTCCTTTTCAACTAATTATAACCACAAAGCTTAAATAATGCTGATGAAGGGAGATTTATTCTGTTCATTTAATACACAAGCATCATTATACATGCCCTTTAGTTATGTGTAGTATGTTTGAAGATGATTTATTTAGGCGGTTACTCTATTCAAATATTTTAAACACAATACAATATTTAAAGAGGTTGAGGCAATCTATATTCCTCTAATAATTCTCGTTATAATATTCAGATAATGTAATGGCAGGTTAAATACCTAGGTTCCCAAGCTTTTATCAAAATTTAATAAGATTATTAGAGGAATATAGTTTGTCTTATTTTACTCAACATATACTAGACTGTAAGTTTCTTTGTCTTGCTTTTTAAAACAATAATTGTATAAAGAATCGGTGACGAATCTACTGTATTAAAAAAAACTAATGGCACAGAACAAATCACAATAAATTTAATATTACAGAGACCATGCTTAAGTAACATGGCAAAAAAAAAAAAAAAAAAAAACCTAGAAGAGAACACATCAAAGCGCTAAAGGAAAGAGGACTTAAAAAAAAAAAAAAAAAAAAAAAAAGATAAACTCAGTGAAGAAAGGGGACTAACGACTACAGTCGAATATATCCACTTTTGGCTCTTCAAATAAAAGAATAATAATATGAGAACTTTAACCTTAAAATCATTGTTGAGATTGTACAGATCAATGATTTATGATCAATTCCGTCAATTAGAACTGGTAATCTTGGTGTTGAATTTGTCGAAGATTGATGTGAACTAAGGCTGGGCATATATCTGTTATAGCCGATAGTTTGAACTGATAAAATATTATTGGGTTAGTGAAATCAATAACGGTTTAATGTTATTGGAGGAATTGCAGCGGTACCCAATTTTTATGCCACCTTTTAACCTATACCCTGTTTTTAAAAATTATTGATTTTGTAACCACTTAACAGAAAATTCGTGTTAATATGACCATTATACCCCTTCCAAAACATATAAAAATGCGTCCCTCCTCCGTATTCACATATTCGAATTACAGTTCTCTTCTGTCTCTTCTCCATTAGTATTCAAATTCATATGTTTACTGATTAATTGATTGGAGTTGTTTCGCGAATTTCCCTGAATTAATTTAAATTCCATATTCAAATTCAAATTCATCTCCAGAATTCAAAATGCTTTCTGATTAATTCATTGAATTGTACACTAATTTGTGATATGTTTGGCCAACCAGCTGAAGTTTTTCTGTTATTACCTAAAAACTTAAGCAATTAATGCACTAAAAAAAACTTCGGTCAACCAGCTGAAGTTTTTTTATTATTATTCAAAAACTTCAGTATGCGGGCAGAAGTTTTGCAATAGAATGGCTAAATTAAAAAAATCATAATGCACTAAAAAAACTTCGGCCAACCAGCTGAAGTTTTTTAGTTATTGCTCAAAAACTTCACCAGGAGGCCGAAGTTTTGCACCTACACTAGCTAAATTAAAAAAAAATCATAATGCACTAAAAAAATTTCGGCCAACCAACTGAAGTTCTTTTGTTATTACTCAAAAACTTCAGCAGGAGGCTGAAGTTTTTCACATATCCTCGTTAAATTAAAAAATTGCTACTGCACTAAAAAAACTTCGGCCAGCAGCTGAAGTTTTTTTGCTATTACTCAAAAACTTCACTAGGGGGCTGAAGTTGCCACATACAATGGCTAAATTAAAATATGATATCACACTAAAACAATTTCGGCCAACCAGCTGAAGTTTTTCAGTTATTACTAAAAAACTTCAGCCAACCAGCTGAAGTTTTTTTGTTGCACTAAAAAAACTTCGGCCAAACAGCTAAAATTCTTTTGTTATTACTCAAAAACTTCAGCAGGGGGCTGAAGTTTCAGCATACAATGGCTAAATTTAAAAAATGATATCGCACTAAAACAACTTCGGCCAACCAACTGAAGTTTTTTTGTTTTTACTAAAAAACTTCGGCCAACCAGCTGATTTTTTTTGTTATTACTAAAAAACTTCGGCCAACCAGCTGATTTTTTTTGTTATTACTAAAAAACTTCGGCCAACCAGCTGAAGTTTTTTTGTTATTACTAAAAAACATCAGCAGGAAGCTGAAGTTTTTCACATACACTAGCTAAATTAAAAAAATTATATTGAACTAAGAACTTCGGCAAGCACAAATTATTCAATCAAAAAAAAACAAAAAATAAATTCAAATGCAAAAATATGCCAAAACATGAAAAAAACTTCAGTTGCTATCCTAAAGTATCATTATCATCTGTTTAACTCTGAAATTTTTTAAAAATTTGAACGTCGACTAGCAGTGTATGTAGAATATGGGAACAACGACAACTAGTAGTTGAAAATTCGAAAGAACGACGAAAACCGTTTGATTTCTGAGAAGAGCAAAGCGAAAAATGCGAATAACGGGAGAAAGAAACAGTAGAGCCCTAGCGTATACTTGGAGAGAAAGTAGTCTTTTAATTAAAAAGGGTAAAATAGTCTTTTGAAATGGCTTTTAACAAAAAAGTGGGTACGGGTGCAAACAGAAAGACAAAGCGGCTACAGATTAAGGCGCCAAAATAGGGCACCCCGTGTAATTTTTACAATGTTATTTGACTATTACGTTATTGGTTTGGGTCTTGGTTTGTCCAATTTTATTAACGGTTTAACCAATAGCCCAGTAACCTTAATCAAAATTATAATTTTATCCAGTAAGTATTTAAAATCACCTTATGGCTTCATCTTTTATTCTCTCAATTCTCTTAGCAGTTACTCTTCATCTCAGACCTTAACCCTTAGAGTAAGTTTTAAACTTTTTGATATTCTCATGTTAATTCTTTAATTAAGAGTTCTAGTTTTAAACTTTAAGGAATTAATTGTTCAGTTTTTTAGTTTTTCATTTGTTTCTTTGCTGCTCTGGTTCTTTATTATTTACAAGATTAGAATTTTATTATTTTTCTGTGAGTCATGCATGTCCGCGGTGAAAAAGTTAGTAAGATCAAAATATTGAATGTCTTATCCTTACTCCTACTAACTTATAATTTTGAAAATTAATATCATTCATTGTGATTTTCACATGCAAAGAAAGTTTATTTTCTAAAGTTAAAATCTAATCCAACTTTTCTTAAGAACGAAAATTTAGTTTCTTTCTCTTAATAGTATGATCTCGATTTTTATAATAGAAATGTAAAATTTTAAAATGTTATTAGTCTTATCGAGTAAACTGATAACCGAATCGATAAGGATCAATACTGACTAACCGATACTCGATAACGATATCTTATCGGTTCGATTATTGGTTTAGCATATTTATAAATCGATAACCGATACGCCGAATCGATAACATTCACAATCGTACCAAACCGACCAATGCTCACCCGAATGTGAACTAGTGTGAATATTTGAAGCCTCTTTTCTGGGGAAAAAATTGGTAGATGAATTTTTTATGGATTTATATTGCATGTTCATACTTAATGCGATGTCATGCGTGACATTGTTAGGGCAATTTTTCTTCTATAAATAGCAAGGTTTTGTTCATTTGAAAACATCACTCACTTGCCTTCTTATCTCCTAAGGCATTTGAATATTCTTTTTCTCTTGTAGTATTTTACTTGTATTTTTGGAATGGAATAAAGTTTGAGTTGATTGTGTCCGAGGTCTAGGCAAAAAATCAAATTTTATCGAACCTCATTAGTTTCAGGTGTTCATTTTATTATTGTCTCATTTAATATTTATTAGCTACCTTTAGATATAGTAGTTGTGATTTAGTCACTCTCTTTATATGTGGCTTCCGTAAAAATTGGTATCATAGCCAAAATTCTATCTTAGTATGCTTTGTGGTTGCAGCATCGTTTGAACTTCCACATCAGAAAAGAATTACTTGGGTGTTCTGTACTATCAGCAAATAAATAGTATCTGTAGCGAAAATGGGAGATAATAAAATTGAAGATCTACATCAAATGTCAATAATACGTTATCATTGGAACTTTGCTTATGACAGGAATTATGTCAAACGCGAAATTTGCAGTAAAATTTTTCGACTGGTCAAGACACTTTGGGATGTGGCAATGCAAGGTTTTAGATATCCTTTTTCAATGAGGGCTAGATCTTTCCATTGAAGAAAGGAATGTTATTGGAGAAAGAGGTTGGAAAATTATCAATCGTATCGCTTGCGGTACCATTCGATTCTACCTTACTAGAGAGCAAAAATATTCATACACAAAAAAAATTTCTGCAAGTAAATTATGGAAAGCACTAGAATATAATTATTTGAAGAAAAACAATCAAAATAAATAATACACAAAAAGCGACTATTTTGCTTCACCTATGTCCTGGTACCTGTTGATACTCAATTTTCTCTATTATATTTTTAATATGCAAAATACTTTCAAATAGCCTATGTATGTATATATAAGTATGTCCAATATTTTATTATTTTTTTAATTTATAAAAGATTTTTAAATTAATTTATTACCTTATTTTATCAAGAAAAACCTAATATTACTCCCAAAATTATCATTTTAGTGATTTACTTATTGGAATCTCACATTTATACTAAAATATAGCTAAGATAATTTTTTCATATTTTTATAAATTTATTTAATATTTTAAAAGCTAAATTGCATATAATTTCAATATTAGTCTCTTTTAGATTTAATTATATTATATCTATAAAATTAGGATCAATATTTTTAATTTGATAATTATGTATAATTAATCATTTAGTACCTTTAATTTATTTTCATAAATTAGTTTACTATTTTTTATAAAATAAATAAGGGAAATGTGGCTATTTAAAATATAGCTCAATTGTGTTTCAATTGTGGCCTGAATTGAATCCCAATTTGTAACCTGTCACGACCCGGATTTTTCCCCAACATCGGGATCGTGATGGCGCCTACTCGTGGTAGCTAGGCAAGCCACTGTATTCATACTATCCTGTTTTTAACACAATTTTGATTGAATAAATGCGGAATACTTTATCGAAATGGAAATAACAATTCACAAGGTAAAACCATACCGAAAATCCTCTACCCAAGATGTGGAGTCACCAACTCACAAACTACTATGGAATACTACACATAAAAGTCTGAAGAAATATAACACAATTCTGTTTGTCTCGGAACAAAGAGACTCCAGCTATTAACATAAATAAAGAAAGAGACGCCGGGCCTGCGGACGTCTGCAAGCTACCTCGGTCTCAAATGTGATCAACTCCCACGCAATCTATTTACCGCTGCTGCTGCTCCTGATCGTAACCTGGACCTGTGCAAAAACACACAGAAGTGTAGCATCAGCACAACCGACCCCATGTGCTGGTAAGTGCCTGGCCTATCCCGCGAAGTAGTGACAAGCCTAGGACCAGACACCCACATAAACCTGTGCAGTTGCAATATATATATATATATATAACACATTTATAAGGAAATACTCCGCTCTGAAATAATATTCAATAACTCACGATATCTAAAATAATCTAATCAACATAATAAATCTGACTTTCATGTCTCAATTCCTCTCTCATTTCATATCTCGTGGTAGGCGTACCACCCGCTCCCAACTATCACAGTAATTATATCTTGTGGTAGGCGTACCACCCGCTCCCAAATATATCAATAATCATATCTTGTGGTAGGCGTACCACCCGCTCCCAAATATATCAATAATCATATCTTGTGGTAGGCGTACCACCCGCTCCCAAATATATCAATAATCATATCTTGTGGTAGGCGTACCACCCGCTCCCAAATATATCAATAATCATATTACCACAAATAACAAGAATTAACCAAGTAATAACACAATAAGGAATATCTCAAAGAACTCAACAATTAACAACAGTTAATAAGTTCACAAGGAAAACAAGGTATAATGGAAACACAAGTAATATCAAGTCAAGGAATGACAATTAGTTGCACGTCATCACCCAAATAAAATATAATGGAAAAACAAGTAATATCAAGTCAAGGAATAGCAAATAGTTGCACGGCATCACCCTTCGTGCTTTTACTCTCATCCTCACATCCATAGTACGGCATGATCCTTCGTACATGGTTCAATAATAAGGGCACGGCATGATCCTTCGTGCATAATCAATAATAAACATGGCACGGCATGATCCTTCGTGCATAATCAATAATAAACATGGCACGGCATGATCCTTCGTGCATAATCAATAATAAACATGGCACGGCATGATCCTTCGTGCATAATCAATAATAAACATGGCACGGCATGATCCTTCGTGCATAATCAATAATAAACATGGCACGGCATGATCCTTCGTGCATAATCAATAATAAACATGGCACGGCATTAACCTTCGTGCATAAATAAATAAACATGGCACGGCATCACCCTTCGTGCATTATCACTCTTCCTCACCCAAATAACAATCACAGTTAAGGGCGGAGAAAGAAACAACAATTCATAAATCGTCCCATCAAGGGCAATCAATAATTATCTTCACAACAAGTCCCAACAAGGGAGAACAATAACGATTCACATGTAATATATCTCAAAATATCATTTTTCAACGACTCACGGTCATACTAGACGCCAATGTATGGATGCTCGTCACCACAGCCCATACACCGCACTCGATCACAAAACACATAACACATAATCCTATTCCCTCAAGCTAGGATAGAACAAACACTTACCTCGAGTGCTTATGAACAATTCAATCCGTGGATATGTCTTTTCTTTCAATTTGGCTCCAATTCAACCGTATCTATACACAATTGATTTAATATCATCAATTCTACTCAACAAACAAATTCTTAATACCAAATACCACTTTTACAACATTCTGCCATGAATAGTAAATTTCAACCCCGGGCCCACATGGTCGGAATTCGGGGTTATGACTAAAATCCGGTTACCCATTCCCCCACGAGTTCATATATATGATTTGTTTCAAAATCGGACCTCAATTCGAGGTCCAATTCCCCACTTTATGAAAAACCCTATTTTCTAACAAAAACAAGAATTTTACCATGAAAACATTTGATTTCTAATGAAAAACATGTTTAATGATGTTAGGAATTGAAAGAATTAAGTAAAAAGTGACTTACAATCGTTTTGGTGAAGAAGAAATCCTTGAAGAGTCGCAATTGGGTGTTTTGGTTTTGTGAAAAATGAAGAAATGACTGAAATTCGTGTTTTTCAGGTCTCTGTGTTCGCATTTGCGAACATGGGTTCGCAATTGCGAACCCCGACCAATTTCCGGAGTTTGAAAAATAAGCTAAGGGTGGGAAGTTCGCATTTGCGAACAGTTCGCATTTGCGAACTAATGTTCGCATTTGCGAACTAATGTTCGCATTTGCGAACACATGCTGTATAGGCAGTGTTCGCATTTGCGAGGTTAAGTTCGCATTTGCGAAGCCAGGAGATTTATTGAAGGCCTTGCAATTGCGAGGTTATGTTCGCATTTGCAAACCCAAGCAGTCCTGGACACCCTTCGCATTTGCGATCAAGAGTTCGCATTTGCGAACCCAGCCTTGGTCTGTCACCTTCGCAATTGCGAGAAATTCTTCGCATTTGCGAAGACACCAGCTGGGTGAAAAATCAGCTGTGTTAAAATTCAGATTTTCATCCAACGGCCTATCAAATCTTTACCCGAGCCCCCCGGGCTCCAAACCAAACATGTACACAACCTCAAAAACACATTATGGACTTGTTCGTGCGATCATATCGCCAATATCACTTCGTTTCAATCAAATCAAGCCCCAAACTCATGGTTTTCATAGTTTTGATTTTCAAAACTTCTTAACTTGGAACTCAAGGTCCAAAACATCTCAAACGACATCCAAATGTCACCAAACTTTACGGAAATCACATATATAATATTTAAGACTTGTACCGGGCGTCGGAACCAAAATACGAGCCCGATACCAATGTCTATCAATTTATTTCCTTTAATAATTGCATCAAAAACAATTTCACATAAAAATTCATAACTTGGGCTCTAGGCCTCAGAATTCGACTCTGGACGCATGTCCAAGTCCCATATTTTTCTACGGACCTCTCGGGACCATCCAATCTCGGTCCGGATCCGTTTACCAAAAATGTTGACCGAAGTCAACCATATCAATATTAATATCATTTTTATCCAATTTTCTCATAGAATTCATATTTTCTATCACAAAATCTTTCCGGCTACATGCTCGGATCGTGCACGTAAATCGAGGCAACATAGAATGAGGTTTTCAAGACCTCAGAAGCTCTTAATTTATTAATAAAATAAGTGATGACCCTTTGGGTCGTCACAATCTCCACCTCTAAAACAACCGTTCGCCCTCGAACGGACAAAAAAAAGAAGTACCTGAGTCAGGAAACAAGTGTGGGTAACGGCTCCGCATATCAGACTCGGACTCCCAGGTCGATGCCTCAGGAGGCTGACCTCTCCACTGAACACGCACAGAAGGATAACTCTTCGACCTCAGCTGTCGAACCTGCCTGTCTAGAATGGCTACCGACTCCTCTTCGTAAGATATATCATTGTCCAATTGGACAGTACTGAAGTCTAACACATGTGTGGGATCGCCGTGGTATCTCCGAAGCATAGATACGCGAAAAACTGGATGCACGATTGATAACTATTATAATAAGCGAACTCTGCCAAAGGCAGGAATTGATCCCATCAGCATCTAAGGTGACCTGATTAGCACCTCCTCGTTGAACCGTGTCTCTAAGGTCACGTAAATAGGAATCATTATATTGTTGATCGCAGATACGCTCCAATAATGAAGAGCGAGCGATCGCACAAGCTAGTGCTCGACTAGGCTCAGAAATATCCAACCTCACAAATCAGTTGGCCAAGGACTGAACATCCAAAGCAAGTGGCCTCTTATTGACTGGAATATAAACAAGACTGCCCATACTGGCCGACTTCCTACTCAAAGCGTCGGCCACCACGTTTGCTTTACCCGGATGATATAAAATGGTGACATCATAATCTTTCCGCAATACCAGCCACCTTCTTTGCCTCAAATTCAACTCTTTTTGTTTAAACAAATACTGAAGGCTCTTATGATCGGTGCTTCACATACTATACACCATACAAATAATGCCTCCAGATCTTCAATGCGTGAATAATCGCCGCAAATTCTACATCATGCTCTGGGTAATTCTTTTCATGCATCTTCAACTTCCTCGAAGCATAGGCAATAACCTTGCCATCCTGCATTAACACTGCACCAAGCCCAATACGGGAAGCATCACAATAATCAGTATAAGGTCCCGTACCTGTGGGTAAAACCAATACCGGTGCTGTGGTCAAGGCTGTCTTGAGCTTTTGAAATCCCGCCTCACATTCATCTGACCATTCAAATTGAACACCTTTCTGTGTCAATCTGGTCAGTGGGGTTGCAATAGGTGAAAACCCCTCCACGAAACGCCCGTAATAACCCGCTAATCCCAAGAAACTCCAAATCTCTGTGGCTGATGTCAGTCTAGGTCAGTCCTTGACTGCCTCAATCTTCTTCGAATCAACCTGAATGCCTGCTGCCGTCATAATATGACCCAGGAATGCAACTGAACTTAGCCAAAATTCACACTTCGAAATTTTTGCATATAGTTGGCTATCTTTCAGAGTCTGCAAAGTCACTCTGAGATGTTGCGCATGCTCCTCATGACCGCAGGAGTATGTCAATATGGAAACAATGAAGACTACAACGAACAAGTCTAAATAAGGCACGAACACACTCATGCGTATGCACATATCCATGACTCTGGAAGTCTGGCCATAAGAGTTATTCTTAAATTACAACATTGTCAATTAACCCTGTTATCAAATACCTTATTCTACAAATCCCACTTTACTCAGAACGAGGTATG
This sequence comes from Nicotiana noctiflora, assembly GCA_032618575.1. Lineage (NCBI taxonomy): Eukaryota > Viridiplantae > Streptophyta > Magnoliopsida > Solanales > Solanaceae > Nicotiana > Nicotiana noctiflora. The sequence continues at coordinate 129,301 of JASVEL010011855.1, forward strand.
GTGACCTCGTGATTATTTTCCCGAATTAATGCGTCATATTTATCCTTACCCGGTGCTCGTCTCAAGGGCTAAGCTCAACGGTTTCAAAATAGAAATGGCTAAATATGAACATAAACTATACAAGAATTGTCAAATAGTCCTAACGGGCATGACTCTTATTTACTGATGCAATACGAAAATATTAATTTCATAAAAGAAGAATTTTAAACACATAAACTCTTACTACCAGGACCCAGTCCTCATATGATATCCACCTCAGCTTGAAGCTCGGCTTAGAAATATTTCACATTATGCCAAAAAATTGGAGGATCTCATCCTCAACTCTGAATCACAGTGCTTGCACATCATATCATCTGAAATTTTTCATTTCCTTTCTTTCTTCCTTTCAATAATTGTCCGTCAAAGGTAATCACGACATAAAATAAGCCCGCATACTGATAGGGAGCACAATTAACGATTAAAATTAGTTATCCCGAAAATTATATCAAAACCCACTGTAATAAGTAATATAAAGTCACTCTTAGCCTCATGGATATTTTAGTGACTAACACCTAATAATAGGGATGTCTATCCTCATGTAATATCTCAACGTGAGTATTTCCCTAAGTAGGTTTGATGATTACGATGCTCGCTCATGAATGGAGCATGTTAAAAGGACTCGCCTAAATTTTCTCTCAAAAACCAAATCAAATTAAGGGAAAATTATTCTGTCTATAACAATCTGAATTATACGTGTGATGGCCACATTTGGTGTAGTGACCTCCCTCATATCATAAAAATTATATCAATGGCTGGGTCTCCACCTCTAGGATTTTCACCTCCACCTCTAACATCATAACCTCTACATCTGGCTGGCCATGTAGGATAATTATTAACTGCAATGGAGCGTGTAGCCTGAGTGCTTTCCTAAAATTGTATTTCTCCAATATTCCACATTCACAACAATTCCTTTAAGGATCAGTTAACTTATTGCTCATGGCAATATATATTCGGACATAGTCATTGTGACCTGGTACAACCGTTCAGATCACATATACTACATATTGTAGAGAATCTCGGGGTGACGTCTTCATAACATTTTCTAAAAATAGAGTTTAGAAGATAGCGTTGCATTAGCCGGCTTGCCCTCTTGGTAATCTTGTCACAGACATTGATGGCCAATTTCCTCTTTTGCTATGTTGGCTTACACTGTTGAGCTACCCCGTTTACTCATATACTCTTCGTCATTCTCTGGGGGCGATCCTTACCCCATGAAAAGAACCAACCTTAAATATGTATAAATTATTTGGAGGACATTTCCATACCATATATATATACATTCCAATAACTCATCATATTTGTCCTTCACAACTCCAACACATCGACCGGACGTCAAGGTCCGTTGAAACCCAACACGATTTATTAGGTGATCTCCCGATATAATTGCGTCTTCCGTTGGGACCATAACTTGTGTGGTAAATACATTATCTTCCCACTACTTCTGTGTGCCTTCCGTAGCACAATAAAATGAACTCCTCGCATTCGACTATTCCCACGTTCTGTAATTCCTCATAAGAACTGTCAAGCACAATCTCGTGGGTTCTCAAAAGATACACCGCTGAAGGTGGCAGCGAAGACTTTGGTGAAACCTATCTGTCCTCCGTAAAACTTTTGAAGGCATAGTTGATCTATCACCAGTCCGTGCCATTGTTCGGCTGGATAAGCGGTACGTGACTACGCCATTCGTGGGAAGACAAGAGTGGAAATTTAACTTAACACTTTGAAGAACAAATTCGCACGATAAGAAAGAACAAATGAGAGACTCTTTCCTAACTCAATAGACTCGGGAGGACAAGCACGGACGTCTCCGTACCTACCTCTCAAACTCTACTAAGCTTGTTCGTGAGTGGTGAGACCTATGTAACCTAGAGCTCTGATACCAACTTGTCACGACCCGGATTTTTCCCCAACATCGGGATCGTGATGGCGCCTACTCGTGGTAGCTAGGCAAGCCACCGTATTCATACTATCGTCCTGTTTTTAACACAATTTTGATTGAATAAATGCGGAATACTTTATCGAAATGGAAATAACAATTCACAAGGTAAAACCATACCGAAAATCCTCTACCCAAGATGTGGAGTCACCAACTCACAAACTACTATGGAATACTACACATAAAAGTCTGAAGAAATATAACACAATTCTGTTTGTCTCGGAACAAAGAGACTCCAGCTAATAATATAGATAAAGAGAGAGACGCCGGGCTTGCGGACGTCTGCAAGCTACCTCGGTCTCAAATATGATCAACTCCCACGCAATCTATTTACTGCCGCTGCTGCTCCTGATCGTAACCTGGACCTGTGCAAAAACGCACAGAAGTGTAGCATCAGCACAACCGACCCCATGTGCTGGTAAGTGCCTGGCCTATCCCGGCGAAGTAGTGACAAGCCTAGGACCAGACACCCACATAAACCTGTGCAGTTGCAATATATATATATATATAACACATTTATAAGGAAATACTCCGCTCTGAAATAATATTCAATAACTCACGATATCTAAAATAATCTAATCAACATAATAAATCTGACTTTCATGTCTCAATTCCTCTCTCATTTCATATCTCGTGGTAGGCGTACCACCCGCTCCCAACTATCACAGTAATTATATCTTGTGGTAGGCGTACCACCCGCTCCCAAATATATCAATAATCATATCTTGTGGTAGGCGTACCACCCGCTCCCAAATATATCAATAATCATATCTTGTGGTAGGCGTACCACCCGCTCCCAAATATATCAATAATCATATCTTGTGGTAGGCGTACCACCCGCTCCCAAATATATCAATAATCATATTACCACAAATAACAAGAATTAACCAAGTAATAACACAATAAGGAATATCTCAAAGAACTCAACAATTAACAACAGTTAATAAGTTCACAAGGAAAACAAGGTATAATGGAAACACAAGTAATATCAAGTCAAGGAATGACAATTAGTTGCACGTCATCACCCAAATAAAATATAATGGAAAAACAAGTAATATCAAGTCAAGGAATAGCAAATAGTTGCACGGCATCACCCTTCGTGCTTTTACTCTCATCCTCACATCCATAGTACGGCATGATCCTTCGTACATGGTTCAATAATAGGGCACGGCATGATCCTTCGTGCATAATCAATAATAAACATGGCACGGCATGATCCTTCGTGCATAATCAATAATAAACATGGCACGGCATGATCCTTCGTGCATAATCAATAATAAACATGGCACGGCATGATCCTTCATGCATAATCAATAATAAACATGGCACGGCATGATCCTTCGTGCATAATCAATAATAAACATGGCACGGCATGATCCTTCGTGCATAATCAATAATAAACATGGCACGGCATTAACCTTCGTGCATAAATAAATAAACATGGCACGGCATCACCCTTCGTGCATTATCACTCTTCCTCACCCAAATAACAATCACAGTTAAGGGCAGAGAAAGAAACAACAATTCATAAATCGTCCCATCAAGGGCAATCAATAATTATCTTCACAACAAGTCCCAACAAGGGAGAACAATAACGATTCACATGTAATATATCTCAAAATATCATTTTTCAACGACTCACGGTCATACTAGACGCCAATGTATGGATGCTCGTCACCACAGCCCATACACCGCACTCGATCACAAAACACATAACACATAATCCTATTCCCTCAAGCTAGGATAGAACAAACACTTACCTCGAGTGCTTATGAACAATTCAATCCGTGGATATGTCTTTTCTTTCAATTTGGCTCCAATTCAACCGTATCTATACACAATTGATTTAATATCATCAATTATACTCAACAAACAAATTCTTAATACCAAATACCACTTTTACAACATTCTGCCATGAATAGTAAATTTCAACCCCGGGCCCACATGGTCGGAATTCGGGGTTATGACTAAAATCCGGTTACCCATTCCCCCACGAGTTCATATATATGATTTGTTTCAAAATCGGACCTCAATTCGAGGTCCAATTCCCCACTTTATGAAAAACCCTATTTTCTAACAAAAACAAGAATTTTACCATGAAAACATTTGATTTCTAATGAAAAACATGTTTAATGATGTTAGGAATTGAAAGAATTAAGTAAAAAGTGACTTACAATCGTTTTGGTGAAGAAGAAATCCTTGAAGAGTCGCAATTGGGTGTTTTGGTTTTGTGAAAAATGAAGAAATGACTGAAATTCGTGTTTTTCAGGTCTCCGTGTTCGCATTTGCGAACATGGGTTCGCAATTGCGAACCCCGACCAATTTCTGGAGTTTGAAAAATAAGCTAAGGGTGGGAAGTTCGCATTTGCGACAAAAGGTTCGCATTTGCGAACAAGGCTCTTCGCATTTGCGAAGAAATCTTCGCATTTGCGAAGCCTGGCTGGGCAGGCATCCTTCGCATTTGCGAAGAAAGCTTCGCATTTGCGAAGCCTGGCTGGGCAGGCATCCTTCGCATTTGCGAAGGAAGCTTCGCATTTGCGAAGCATGGCTGGGCAGGCTCCTTCGCATTTGCGATCAGGGGTTCGCATTTGCGAACCCTGCCTTGGTCTGTCACCTTCGCAATTGCGAGAAATTCCTCGCAATTGCGAAGCCAACAGCTGGGTGAAAAAAACCAGCAGTTCAAAATTCAGAATTTCATCCAACGGCCTATCAAATCTTTACCCGAGCCCCCCGGCTCCAAACCAAACATGTACACAACCTCAAAAACACATTATGGACTTGTTCGTGCGATCATATCGCCAATATCACTTCGTTTCAATCAAATCAAGCCCCAAACTCATGGTTTTCATAGTTTTGATTTTCAAAACTTCTTAACTTGGAACTCAAGGTCCAAAACATCTCAAACGACATCCAAATGTCACCAAACTTTACGGAAATCACATATATAATATTTAAGACTTGTACCGGGCGTCGGAACCAAAATACGAGCCCGATACCAATGTCTATCAATTTATTTCCTTTAATAATTGCATCAAAAATAATTTCACATAAAAATTCATAACTTGGGCTCTAGGCCTCAGAATTCGACTCCGGACGCATGTCCAAGTCCCATATTTTTCTACGGACCTCTCGGGACCATCCAATCTCGAGTCCGGATCCGTTTACCAAAAATGTTGACCGAAGTCAACCATATCAATATTAATATCATTTTTATCCAATTTTCTCATAGAATTCATATTTTCTATCACAAAATCTTTCCGGCTACATGCTCGGATCGTGCACGTAAATCGAGGCAACATAGAATGAGGTTTTCAAGACCTCAGAAGCTCTTAATTTATTAATAAAATAAGTGATGACCCTTTGGGTCGTCACATAACCCAATTACCCTAACCTAATCCCTGTCTGAACTGACCCAAAACCAACCCCTTTAAACTGCTCCATATACCCGATCAATCCAGGTCGTTGATCATTTTGATCAACGACCACTAGACTCTTTTTTTAAATTCAAACGACCCCTAACCCTAACCCTATTTCACACCCGAGCCGCGTTTGAATACCAATTCTCTCTCAAACTCTCTCTCAAAACCTAGCTGCCACCCTCAACCGCCACCTAAAATCATCCAAATCAATGGCTTCCAAAGCCATTGAAGGCCAATATCTACCACTTTTGGCTTCTATATACCCGATTATCACGGTTTCAAGGCTAAATCCTAGAAAATTTTGGTCCTGTCCTTGGTTGATTTTAGTTCTATGGCTGTCTATGATCACCTTTGACTTTGCACCGGCCAACCATGGCTATTCAAGCCTGATTCTTGACTTTTCCTTCTTAGATCGATGATTGTCTAAGCCTTTCTCACCATCTGGGTTTCTTCTGAAACCCTAACCTTTGAGGTTCTTCAGATTTATTTTAGGCCTATTTTAGATCTGTGTTCACTCTCGACTTCTAAATGTTTTTCTCAAAGTGCCTTTCAAAACATTGCCTTCAATACTCCTTTATCTTTTCCAATTTATGTTTTTGTTAAGTTATTTCTAAGATTTCTTTGATTTTTGACATGTTCTACTATATTTCCTTGAGTCGTTCTTTTACTGGAGATTACATGTCAAGAATCTTAGTTTCTTTTGAAGTCTTTGAATATCTTTTTGTGTTAGTATTTGTTCTATTATTTATTTTTCATCTCTAGACTCGGTTGATGGTGACAACCCTAAAACTTTGGGTTCATTCGAGTTCTGAGATTATGCGCTATGTGATTTGCTTGTTCATCATCCCTGAATTTGACTGGTTCCAAAATCCTAATTTATTTGGGGCTTATTCAAGCTTGTGAAGCTGTTTCACCTGTTTGAAGTTGCTCGACTGTATTTGAAACCTATTCGTTTCAACTTCTGTTTTTATATGTGATTTGATTTCTTGCAATCATTCAAACTAGACTATATTTTTCAGAAAGGACTTTTTGCTTGACCCTTTTGCATGCTTTTGATACCCTATTTTCCCTATTACTAAGCTGACCTATGTGACTACCATATTTCAATGTCTACTGACTTGTAGTTATGCTACTTCTCTTTGCCATAGTTTAACCTCGCATGCCTAATATTTATGTACTCTTTGTATATGCTAAATTTCCGTCTAAAATGACCATCAATTTTGGACTAATTTCAAACCTCCTTGTGAAATTCTGATTGCACTCGTGTAATTGATTCTTTTCTTGTTTTATTGATTTTTCTATTTCTTGGATTGATTTGAAAACTTCCCTTTGGACTTTTGATTCTCTTGTCTTTAACTTGGTTTATTTTCTTATTCATGGGAACCCATGTTATTCTCCCCAAATTAGTAATTTCGAATTCCCGATTCCTTGATTTACTATGTGTTGATTGTCTCCATATTCTGCTAATTTATTGTATTTCTTACCTTATTTGGTTAACCGAGTATTTTAAAGATTCTTCCCTTAATTAAACCCCTATTTACTTACCCCTAATTGTCGATCCAGCACATGATGCTCTACTTGATTTTTTTCCTTAAATATTTTCCGCCTATTACCGTTTGATTTTAACTCCTTTATTAAAGGAAGTACTTAGTACTAATTTGATTTTAATTAGTATATAATTCCATTATTGATGCTGAACTATGACTCTTGCCTTATTTTTCACATGTTTTCAAACTATAAATACCCTACTCTTTTATTAACACAAGGACACACGGACACTCTTAGTTTCTGAACTCACACTCATACTCAAAATGTTCTCTCTTGTTACTTTGTACTGTGGCCTGTGGCCTGTCTTCAAAGTCCTGGTACTTGCTTTTACTGTATTTTTGCTTTTTTAACTAGTATGTCTTGATTAAGATTTTAGCATCACAATAATATGTTTACTTAATACTTTGGTTTTCCTGTCTATCTATTGCTTAACGTTTAATTCAGTACTTTATTCTAAGCACGATGTAATTCCATTCTACATGTTCTGAATCTACTATGCATCCTAAACCCCTACCCCAATGTGTTTGATACTGATATCTTGTTTGAGGCATGACAGTATTAAGTATTACTGTCTATGATTCAAAATTGATTCCCTGGGATCATAACCTCTATGTTACCATTATATGTTGTATATTCTGGTTGATTTTGTAAACATAATAGCCCTCCCTATTGTTGTCATGCCCAGAATTAACTAATGCCTAAGTACATTGTCAATTTCGTAATTTTTAATATTTTTCGAGTCTTTTTGATTGGGTTATGTTCCCTTAGCCTATTGTAATGTATTCCTTGTGGTTTTGATCAGATAGGCTCTTTGGAGATTTCCCAACTCCTGAACCCCTTTGTATGAAATTACCAACTTGTTTATAGCTGTTTCACATCACATTTTTCCATGTTCTTTACTTCTTAGTTCTTAAAGCTCTATTTTTTCACTTGCACTCTCTTTTAGACCTATGTTCTGCCCCCCCCCCCCTCTTGTGAGCCTTGAACATGGACACTTTAGGGCTGGCACTTCCACACTGTACTTGTCCATATTCTGGTGATACAAATTTATAACCAAACATACACGCCTTTAAGCTAATTCACTATGTATAAAAATTGAATTAAACATCTACTGTGACGACCCGGCCCGTCGTCACGGGAATTACCACCCCGTTGTGTTGTAATTACATAATTCATGCTTTTATATAAGTGTTAGAGTCTATCGGGGAAGTTAGGAGTGAATTAAATTGGGAATGAGGCATATAGCCTTTGTGAAGGAAACTTGAATAAGAAATAGTCAACCCGGAGTTGACTATTTAGCTAGAGGGCTCGGAATCGGATTCTGATGATTCGGTTAGTTCCGGAAGGTGATTTGTGACTTAGGGAGCGATCGGAATTGAATTTGGAGGCCCGGTGTAGAAATAGGCTTGAATTGGCTAAGGTTGAATTTTGGCGAAATCCGGACGATAGGTGAGATTTAGATCCGGGGTCCGGAATGGAGTTCCGACAGTTGCAGTAGCTTCGTTAGGTGATTTTGGATGTGCTCCTGCAAAATTTCAGGTCATTCGGACGTCGTTTGGTCGGGTTTTTCATCAAATGTGTAATTCGGAAAGTTTTAAGAAATTTAGGCTTGAATCCGTGTGTAATTGGTGATTTTGATGTTTAGGATGGTGTTTTTATGATTGGAACAAGTTCGTATCGTGTTTTGGGGTATGTTGGTGGTTTTCGTTGGGGTCCCGGGGCCCTCGGGGTGAATCCGGACCATCATCCGGCACTTTGGAACAAGGAATGGTCTGCTGTAAATTGCAGACCACTGGGCACCAGTTAAGCCTTCGCGTTCGCGAGGGCTAGGCCCGCGTTCGCGTAGGCTGAGGGAAAATGGTCATCGCGTTCGCGTGGGTGAAGGACGCGGACGCGTAAGAGGAAAAGACGAAGCATCGCGTTCGCGTGGTATGGGACGCGAACGCGTAGAGGAAAAATCCGGGCTAGGAAGATTGGTCTTCGCGAACGCGTGACTTTACGTCGCGTTCGCGATGAAGGAACGGATCAAGGCATCGCGTTCGCGTGGAGACCATCGCGAACGCGTAGGGTAAAATCGTCTGGCAGTGAATTAAAATCACAGAACAGAGGGCTCTCGGGTTCATTAACCCAAAACGCCATTTTTGAGTTCTAGGGAGAGAAACTCACGGGAATTGCTGGTAATTCATCGGGGATTCGTTGGAGGTAAGTTTTGTGGCTTAATTACATCATTTTAACATGAAATCCTTGGATAAATCCCTGTAAATGGAAGATTAAAGGTGGGTTTGAGCCCTAGGCCTAAATTAAAGAAAAACACCGATTTGAGTGGGCAAATGAAGTCCGATTTTGGTAAATTTTATATGCCTAGACTCGTATCGAGATGAGGATTCCGAATATGTAATTTTTGTAATTTTTCGACAAGTGTACCAAAAGTCGGGTTTTGACAACTTGTGGGTTTTGATATAAATTGGGTTATTTCGAATGAATTTCGTGAAATTAGCGTATATTGATGCATTTTCTATGATTTTGAGCAGAGTTGACATCCGAGGAGATTGAATTGCGAGGCAAGCGTAAGGCGGATTGAAGTTTCTACCGGTTCGAGGTGAGTGGTAGTAGTAAACAATACACTGAGGGTTTGAAACCCCGTTCTAGCACTTTACAGTGCTATATTGAGATGAGACACGCGTTCTATGACGGGCGTGGTAACATTGTGATAAGGGGTTCGGACTTAGTCCTTCTCGGCTAATAGAATACTGTGTTGTACAACTGTTAATGAGGTTATAACTGTGCCATTGGGCTAATAGCCATGTTTGGGGCCTTGTGCCGATCCGTAGAGCATTAGGGAACCTATAGAGCTAGGTGACCTTTATATCGTGTCGGAAATATACACTCAGCCATAGCTCTAGCCGTATAGCATAATATGAGCTCGTACTAGATGTGTACATTGAGAGAGATTATCTAGGGTGGAATTCTCTGTTCTAGCGAGTGGGCCTGAATGGCCAAGTTTATACCGATCGAGATGAGATAGGGTCGAGGACCCACTATGAGATGTTATATCGGGCCTGAAAGGCCAAGTCTATATTAACCGAGACAGGGTCAAGGACCCATTATGATATATTATATTGGGCCTGAGAGGCCAAGTACATACTGACCGGGATAGGGTCGAGGACCCATTATGAGGTATTATGCATATAGATACCTATTTTGGATCGGACTGCACGCCGCAAGAATATGCATGTGATATACATGTAATATACATGTGGGACGGACTGCACGCCGCAGCATTATTGCGCTCGGGCTGTAGGAGCCCCTTCGGAGTCTGAGTCTGCACACATTCCAGTGAGCGCCGGACTAGTAGTGGATCGGGCTGCACGCCGCAGCAAGATATATGTTGGACCGGACTGCACGCCGCAGTGATATATGGTGGACCTGGCCGCACGCCGCAGTATCATAGCGTTTGGGCCTAGGGAGCCCCTCCGAAGTCCGTATACACCCCCAGCGAGCACCGTCGACGTTAAATGGAGCGGGTTGCGCACCTCAGCGGTATATGTATTGGAGCGGGCTGCACGCCGCAACATTATACTTAATCATATCCTACTATTTACTTAGATACTTATACATTATAGACATAAGTATGTGCCTTTATATGTTGAGATGGCCGTACATCGTAGGGGTACGAGCGAGGGTTTGTTCAGTGTGGAGATCTTGTAGAGATAAACGTAGATTGGAGGTTAAAGTACTACTATAGTGATGACGTACTTGTGAAGATTGCCTTAGAACTGCTAAGTGATAGCACAGGAGTTCTTACTTTCAGTTATTATTTATTATTGTTACTCACTGAGTTGAAATATACTCACCCCACTCCCCTGCACTTTTTGGTGCAGATCCACAGGTGCCCGAGAGCAGTTGAGGCATTTTAGCTGCTGATCTATATCTACTTTGGCGGAGATTACGAGGTAGCTGCCAGCGTCCGCAGAGCTTGTTTTCTCCTTCTTTATCATCTTGTTGATTTCCTATTTGTCTAGACTTGGTTGTATTAGGATGCTATTCTGTAGAGGCTCAGTCTCGTGACACCACGATATGTCTGGGACCGTATTTTGTATGTTTTGACGTTTCGGTTATCACCTGTTATGACTAACTACTGTTTAAGTAATTTATTTAATAATTGGCTGGTTAAAGGGATAATATGGTCGGGCTTGCCTAGCATTGGGTTGGGCGCCATCACGACCAGGGTTTGGGTCGTGACAAGTTGGTATCAGAGCCTAGGTTAATAGGTCTCGCGAGTCATGAGCCGGTTGGTAGAGTCTCGTGGATCGGTGCGGGGACGCCTGTACTTATCCTCGGGAGGCTGCAAACCTTTTTAGGAAAAGTTTCAATTCTTGGAATTCTTGTCGTGCGATTACTTTTGACTTGAACTGAACTTTGACATTCTATTCTCTCGCAGATGGCGAGAACTCGATCATCCGGACGTGGAGGACGACCACCACTACCACC
>JASVEL010011856.1:0-17077 GCA_032618575.1 Nicotiana noctiflora
TACTAGAGGTCGCGGACGCGGCCGTGGTCGTGGCGGAAAGCTGTGGCACCGAGGGCCGCCACCGACCCACGTACCCCCCATACAGCAGAGTGCCAAGAAGACTCGCATCGTGCACCGACCGTGCCCATCGCTATTCCGGTCTACAGAAACCCCGGCTCGCATACCAGCAGCTCCGCACCGGCCTCAGCACAGTGCGGTTTCGCGCACTACCGCAGCAACCGCATCGGGGATCGGGTGGTCATCGACCCCCGCAAGACGCACCCGTAGCCGCAGCGGCAGTGCGCGCGCACACCGCAGGCTCCTCCGCCCGGCCCGTGGTTCCGGTTCGACCCGACAGATCGTATTCGTGGGGACAGTGGTCCCAACCATGTCGACGACGAGCAGCGTCGTCCCGAGAGGTTCACCAGGTTATCTCCTCCAGCTGTTCACCGGTGCTCCGGCGAGGACGCCCAAGGTTTTCCGGATAAGTGCCGCTGGATGCTTCGCACAACAGGAGGATACTGGAGTCCAGCCGGGGTATCTTTACTACCTTCGCTCAGTGGACCGGCCCTTGCTCAGCGGGGAGGCTTGCGAGCGCCGCAGAGCCGCCCGGGCAGCACCACCATCATGGCCGAGTTCTCCACTATGTTCTTGGAGAAATGGGTGCCTCGATCTCGGAGAGAGGAGATGCGTAGGCAGTTTGAGGGTCTCCGTCAGGGGGGACATGTCAGTGTCAGAGTATGAGATCAGGTTTACAGAGTTGTCCGGATATGCACCGTGGTTGGTTCATTCCGACAGAGAGAGGATTGGGCGCTTCGTGGACGGCCTCATTTACCCCATTCGTATTCTGATGACTCGGGAGAGGGTTTTGAGTCGCACATTTGAGGATGCTGTGGATATTGCTCGCGACATTGAGACAGATCGTCGCAGGGAGCGGGATGAGAGGGAGGCCAAGAGGCCTCGAGGAGCAGCTAGTTCCAGTGGCACACAGACCAGAGGCCAGAGTCGGCAGAGCCGAGGTCGCTCTTTCAGGTCTTCGCAGTCGAGACGCTCAGATCGTCGCAGATGGTCTCTTAGACAGGATTATCAGGGTTCGCACCAGAGCCAGCCAGCTCTCAGTGCCATGCCAGCTCAGAGTTCTTCACAGGCCCCATCCGCTCAGGGTTCATCTCGGCCTAGTTCATCAGCTGGCCACTCCAGCGCCAGAGGTCCTTATCAGTCTCAGTACCCAGCACCGGGGAGTTGCTACGAGTGCGGAGAGTTTGGGCATCACCGTAGGGAGTGTCCCCGTCTTGTTTCCAGATCTTATCAGCAGAGGGGGCAGCCCTCGTCATCCGGTCCTTCTACTTCAGCACCCGCCCCGCCAGCTAGGGGTGAGGGTCAGACAGCTAGGGGTCGCCCTCGAGGGGAGGCCGATCAGGCGGACAGGCTAGATGCTATGCTTTTCAGGGCCGATCTGAGGCCGTTGGTTCTGATGCTGTCATTACAGGTATTATTTCAGTCTACCACAGAGATGCCTCAGTATTGTTTGATCCCGGTTCTACTTGTTCTTATGTGTCTACATATTTTGCTCCTCATTCGGGCACGACCCGAGGGAGTCTTGAGTTGCCAGTGCATGTATATACCCCGGTAGGGGATACTATTGTTGTGGACCACGTATACTGGTCCTGTTTGGTCACTATTGGAGGTCTGGAGACCCGAGTGGACCTGTTGCTTCTCAGCATGATTGATTTTGATGTTATATTGGGCATGGACTGGCTATCTTCATGTCATGCTATTCTGGACTGTCATGCTAAGACAATCACCTTGGCTATGCCGGGCATTCAGAGGATCGAGCGGCGAGGCACGACCGAGTATGTACCTAGCAGGGTAATATCTTTCCTCAAGGCCCAACGAATGGTTAGGAAGGGATGTCTCTCTTATTTAGCATTTGTGCGGGAGGTGGAGGCCCAGACTCCCAGTATTGATTCTGTTCCCATTGTGTGAGACTTTCCTGATGTGTTTCCCTCAGACCTGCCGGGCATGCCGCCGGACAGGGATATTAACTTTGGGATTGATTTGGTGCCAGGCACTCAGCCTATTTCTATTCCTCCGTATCGTATGGCACCAGCTGAGTTGAAGGAATTGAAGGAGCAGCTCCAGGAACTCCTAGATAAGGGGTTTATTCGGCCGAGTGTGTCGCCGTGGGGTGCACCGGTCCTGTTTGTTAAGAAGAAGGACGGATCTATGAGGATGTGTATTGACTATAGGCAGCTAAACAAAGTAACAGAGAAGAATAAGTATCCTCTTCCTCGTATTGATGATTTATTTGATCAGCTCCAGGGAGCTAGGGTGTTCTCGAAGATTGATCTTCGTTCAGGCTACCATCAGCTGAAGATTAGAGAGTCTGACATTATGAAGACTGCATTCCGGACCAGATATGGTCACTATGAGTTCCTTGTGATGTCTTTTGGGCTGACCAACGCCCCAGCAGCATTTATGCATCTGATGAACAGTGTATTCAAGCCGTATCTTGATTCATTTGTGATCGTATTCATTGATGACATACTTGTCTACTCTCGTAGCCAGGAGGAGCATGCTCGGCACTTGAGTGTTGTGTTGCAGAGATTGAGAGAGGAGAAGTTGTATGCCAAGTTCTCCAAATGTGAGTTCTGGCTTGAGTCCGTGGCATTCTTAGGGCACGTGGTGTCCTCTGTGATGGTATTCAGGTAGATCCGAGGAAGGTCGAGGCAGTGCAGAGTTGGCCCAGACCGACCTCAGTTACTGAGATCCGTAGCTTTCTGGGATTGGCAGGGTATTATCACCGATTCGTTCAGGGATTCTCTTCTATTGCTTCACCCTTGACTAGATTAACTGAAAAGGGTGTTCCTTTCATATGGTCCAAGGAGTGCGAGGAGAGCTTTCGTAAGCTCAAGACAGCACTGACCACATCACCAGTCTTGATATTGCTGTCAGCTTCAGATCCTTATACTGGGTTTTGTGATGCCTCGGGAGTTGGAATTGGTTGTGTGTTTATGCAGGAGGGTAGAGTCACTGCTTATGCTTCTCGCCAATTGAAGCCCCATGAGAAGAACTACCCTGTTCATGATTTGGAGCTAACAGCCATAGTTCATGCTTTGAAGATTTGGAGGCATTACCTGTATGGTGTCTCATGTGAGGTGTTCACGGATCATCGCAGCCTTCGGCACTTATTCAGACAGAAGGACCTTAATTTGAGACAGCGGAGGTGGTTGGAGTTGCTTAAGGATTATGACATCACTATTTTGTATCATCCGGGGAAGGCCAATGTGGTGGCCGATGCCTTGAGTCGGAAGGCGGTTAGCATGGGCAGCCTTGCTTTCATCCCAGTTGGGGAGAGGCCGTTTGCTTATGATGTTCAGGCCCCTAGCCAATCGGCTAGTGAGATTAGATATTTCGGAGCCGAGTCGAGTGTTGGCTTGTATTGCTTCTCGATCTTCCTTATATGATCGCATCAGAGAGCGACAGTATGATGACCCACATTTGCTTGTCCTTAAGGACAGAGTGCATCATAATGATGCCAGGGATGTGACTATCGACAGTGGTGGTGTTCTAAGGATGCAGGGCTGTATATGCGTGCCCAATGTTGATGGTTTGCGGGAGTTGATACTTGAGGAGGCACACGGTTCGCGGTACTCTATTCACCAGGTGCCGCAAAGATGTACCAAGACTTGAGACAACACTACTGGTGGAGGAGAATGAAGATGGATATTGTTAGGCATGTAGCTAAGTGCCTCAATTGCCAGCAGGTCAAGTATGAGCATCAGAGACTGGGCGGTGTTCTTCAGCGTATGGTTATTCCCGAGTGGAAATGGGAGAGGATCACCATGGATTTTGTTACTGGACTCCCTCGGACAGCAAGGAAGTTTGATTCTGTATGGGTGATTGTTGATCGGCTGACTAAGTCCGCACATTTCATCCCAGTTTGTAATACTTACTCATCGGAGCTGTTGACGGCGATCTTTATCCGGGAGATTGTCAGGTTGCATGGGGTCCCGTTGTCTATCATATCTGACAGAGGCACTCAGTTCACTTCTCAGTTTCTGGAGAGCTATGTAGCTGGAGTTAGGCACTCGGGTGGAGCTGAGCACGACATTTCACCCCCGTACGGATGGGCAGTCTAAGCGCACTATTCAGATTTTGGAGGATATGCTCCATGCGTGCGTGATTGAGTTTGGAGGGTCATAGGATCACTTCTTGCCACTAGCAGAGTTTGCTTATAACAACAACTATCAGTCGAGTATTCAGATGGCCCCGTACGAGGCATTGTATGGCAGACGGTGTAGATCTCCCGTGGGATGGTTTGAGCCTGGTGAGGTTAGATTGATAGGGACTGAGTTAGTCCAGGATGCTCCGGATAGAGCAAAGTTGATCCAGGAGAGGCTTCGTACAGCACAGTCTCGTCGGAAGAGTTATGCGGACCGTAGAGTTCGAGAGTTGTCTTTCATGGTTGGTGACGCAGTATTGTCGAAGATTTCACCCATGACGGGTGTCACGAGGTTCGGGAGGAAAGGAAGTTGAGTCCCAGGTATTGGTCCTTTTGAGATACTCGCGAGAGTCGGAGAGGTGGCATACGAGTTAGCCTTGCCACCCAGCCTTATCGAGCGTTCATCCGGTATTCCACGTGTCTATGCTCCGAAGTACATTGGAGATCCGTCTCATGTATTAGACTTCGGTACCATTCAGCTTGATGGTGATCTGTCCTACGATGTGGAGCCTATTGCTATTTTGGGTCGTCAGGGTGAGAAAATCGAGGTCCAAGGAGATTGCATCGGTTAAGGTTCGGTGGAGAGGTCGGCCCGTGGAGGAGGCTACTTGGGAGGTTGAGCGAGAGATGCGGAGCAGATACCCTCGCCTATTTGAGACTTCGTGTAGTACTTCTCAAGTAAGGCAAAAATCACGTGCTCACAGGGAGAATGTGACGACCCGGCCCGTCGTCACGGGAATTACCACCCCGTTGTGTTGTAATTACATAATTCATGCTTTTATATAAGTTTTAGAGTCTATCGGGGGAGTTAGGAGTGAATTAAATTGGAAATGAGGCATATAGCCTTTGCGAAGGAAACTTGAATAAGAAAAGTCAACCCGGAGTTGACTATTTAGCTAGAGGGCTCGGAATCGGATTCTGATGATTCGGTTAGTTCCGGAAGGTGATTTGTGACTTAGGGGAGCGATCGGAATTGAATTTGGAGGCCCCGTGTAGAAATAGGCTTGAATTGGCTAAGGTTGAATTTTGGCGAAATCCGGACGATAGGTGAGATTTAGATCCGGGGGTCGGAATGGAATTCCGACAGTTGCAGTAGCTCCGTTAGGTGATTTTGGATGTGCCTGCAAAATTTCAAGTCATTCGGACGTCGTTTGGTCGGGTTTTTCATCAAATGTGTAATTCGGAAAGTTTTAAGAAATTTAGGCTTGAATCCGTGTGTAATTGGTGATTTTGATGTTTAGGATGGTGTTTTTATGATTGGAACAAGTTCGTATCGTGTTTTGGGGTATGTTGGTGGTTTTCGTTGGGGTCCCGGGGCCCTCGGGGTGAATCCGGACCATCATCCGGCACTTTGGAACAAGGAATGGTCTGCTGTAAATTGCAGACCACTGGGCACCAGTTAAGCCTTCGCGTTCGCGAGGGCTAGGCCCGCGTTCGCGTAGGCTGAGGGAAAATGGTCATCGCATTCGCGTGGGTGAAGGACGCGGACGCGTAAGAGGAAAAGACGAAGCATCGCGTTCGCGTGGTATGGGACGCGAACGCGTAGAGGAAAAATCCGGGCTAGGAAGATTGGTCTTCGCGAACGCGTGACTTTACGTCGCGTTCGCGATGAAGGAACGGAGCAAGGCATCGCGTTCGCGTGGAGACCATCGCGAACGCGTAGGGTAAAATCGTCTGGCAGTGAATTAAAATCACAGAACAGAACCAGTCGCGGGTTTCATACCCCAAAACGCCATTTTTGAGTTCTAGAGAGAGAAACTCACGGGAATTGCTGGGAATTCATCGGGATTCGTCGGAGGTAAGTTTTGTGGCTTAATTACATCATTTTAACATGAAATCCTTGGTTAAATTTCTGTAAATGGAAGATTAAAGGTGGGTTTGAGCCCTAGGCCTAAATTAAAGAAAAACACCGATTTGAGTGGGCAAATGAAGTCCGATTTTGGTAAATTTTATATGCCTAGACTCGTATCGAGATGAGGATTCCGAATATGTAATTTTTGTAATTTTTCGACAAGTGTACCAAAAGTCGGGTTTTGACAACTTGTGGGTTTTGATATAAATTGGGTTATTTCGAATGAATTTCGTGAAATTAGCGTATATTGATGCATTTTCTATGATTTTGAGCAGAGTTGACATCCGAGGAGATTGAATTGCGAGGCAAGCGTAAGGCGGATTGAAGTTTCTACCGGTTCGAGGTGAGTGGTAGTAGTAAACAATACACTGAGGGTTTGAAACCCCGTTCTAGCACTTTACAGTGCTATATTGAGATGAGACACGCGTTCTATGACGGGCGTGGTAACATTGTGATAAGGGGTTCGGACTTAGTCCTTCTCGGCTAATAGAATACTGTGTTGTACAACTGTTAATGAGGTTATAACTGTGCCATTGGGCTAATAGCCATGTTTGGGGCCTTGTGCCGATCTGTAGAGCATTAGGGAACCTATAGAGCTAGGTGACCTTTATATCGTGTTGGAAATATACACTCAGCCATAGCTCTAGCCGTATAGCATAATATGAGCCTGTACTAGATGTGTACATTGAGAGAGATTATCTAGGGTGGAATTCCCTGTTCTAGCTGAGTGGGCCTGAATGGCCAAGTTTATACCGATTGAGATGAGATAGGGTCGAGGACCCACTATGAGATGTTATATTGGGCCTGAAAGGCCAAGTCTATATTAACTGAGACAGGGTCAAGGACCCATTGTGATATATTATATTGGGCCTGAGAGGCCAAGTACATACTGATTGGGATAGGGTCGAGGACCCATTATGAGGTATTATGCATATAGATACCTATTTTGGATCGGACTGCACGCCGCAGTAATATGCATGTGATATACATGTAATATACATGTGGGACGGACTGCACGCCGCAGTATTATTGCGCTTGGGCTGTAGGAGCCCCTTCGGAGTCTGAGTCTGCACACATTCCAGTGAGCGCTGGTATATTATGGGATCGGGCTGCACGCCGCAGCAGTATATATGTTGGATCGGACTGCACGCCGCAGTGATATATGGTGGACCTGGCTGCACGCCATAGCACCATAGCGCTTGGGCCTAGGGAGCCCCTCCGAAGTCTGTATACACCCCCAGTGAGCGCCGTCGACGTTAAATGGAGCGGGCTGCGCGCCGCAGCAGTGTATGTATTGGAGCGGGCTGCACGCCGCAGCATTATACTTAATCATATCCTACTATTTACTTAGATACTTATACATTATAGACATAAGTATGTGCCTTTATATGTTGAGATGGCCGTACATCGTAGGGGTACGAGCGAGGGTTTGTTCAGTGTGGAGATCTTGTAGAGATAAACGTAGATTGGAGGTTAAAGTACTACTATAGTGATGACGTACCTGTGGGGGTTGCCTTAGAATTGTTTAGTGATAGTACATGAGTTCTTATTTTCAGTTATTATTTATTATTGTTACTCACCGAGTTGAAATATACTCACCCCACTCCCCTGCACTTTTTGTGCAGATATACAGGTTCAGGAGGGCAGTTGAGCTATCGCAACTGCTTTATTATCCCCATTCTGCGGAGATTACGAGGTAGCTGCCAGCGTCCGCAGAGCTTGTTTTCTCCTTCTTTATCATCTTGTTGATTTCCTATTTGTCTAGACTTGGTTGTATTAGGATGCTATTCCGTAGAGGCTCAGTCTCGTGACACCACGATATGTTGGGACCGTATTTTGTATGTTTTGACGATTCGGTTATCACCTGTTATGACTAATTACTGTTTAAGTTTAATTTATTTAATAATTGGCTGGTTAAAAGGATAATATGGTCGGGCTTGCCTAGCATTGTGTTGGGCGCCATCACGACCGGGATTGGGGTCGTGACAGGATCAATGCTCTTTGAGTTCGTCTATCTCATAACTCAGAGAGGAAGTCAAGAATCAGGCTTCCTCCGGTTGTACTTTTCTTTGTACTTCTCTGATGTAATTTATTATTCTGGTTTGTAATAAGTTGTAATAAACATATGGGACTGGCTAGTGGAAAAAGGTTGTGTAAATATGCATACAAAGGTAGAAATCATGCCTATAGGGTGTTTTAATTTCTGCATATTCAAACTTCACCTAGAAATCATGCCTATATGGTATTTTATTTCTGCATATTCAAACTTCACCTAGAAATCATGCTTATAGGGTGTTTTAATTTTTGTATATTCAAACTTCACCTAGAAACCATGCCTATAGGGTGTTTTAATTTTTGCATATTCAAACTTTACTTAGAAACCATGCCTATATGGTGTTTTAACTTCTGCATATTCAAACTTTTCCCATAAGCCATGCCTATAGGAATATTTTAATTCTGCCTAATTCAAACTCCATTTAGATACCATGTTATAAGGATTAACACAAGTTTCTACATTTAGATACCACATCTATAAGGTTTAGCACAAGTTTCTTCATTTAGATACTATGTCTATAAGGTTTCTACAATTAGATACCACGTCCAAAAATCAGTAATGCATAGAAATCATGTCTATAGGGATCCTCTAGCAATTCCAATCCATTTTTACGTTCAACGATAGATATAGAAATCAGTAATAGTATATGTTATCACCTGCAGAAACTATAACCAACTTATCTAATTTTTGTACGTTCTGTATCTCTTTTAATAATCTAAGTCCCTCGCTTAACAAGTTTAATAAGTATGCATATATGACTTCAAACAATTCATTTCGAGCCTTACTATCTCATGACCTTCTAAATTCAGTAGATATCATATCTATAGGACCCCGTCTTAACACTTAGGCAAGCCTTAGAGTAATAACTGTAAATTGAATTTGTTTTCATTAATCATTACAATCAGCAGGCAGGCCTGATTCGAACTTGTTATCTCAATTATGTAATAAAATAGTCCGCCTCAATATTTAAACTCCCTCATCTTTGGTATCTAATCAGACCTAAACAGTATGTGCAAGTCATGCTAATTATATGCTTTCTTTGTTTAAGGAGGTATATATGAGCCTTTGTTTATTTCTATGTGCTTCCCCAAAAACTGCAATATGTATTTTTGTATGTTGCCTTAGAGTTTTTAACTTTGAAACTCCAAATAAACCTAATATCCTTCCCTTTTTAGGATTAGTAGTCCTATGTGCCTCCGGAACTGATAGGTGTGTGCCAGATAATAACATGCAATAAGTAACCGATACCAATCCACACTTTAAATACCTTAACAATGTGGGATGGATATATATGGATATGATGACCACGTGATAATGTCACGCGTAGACCCTCATTGAGGAGTGATTACCAAATATTATGTGGGGTGAACCATATTTTAAATAAATTTAAAACTCCCACCCCCTTTTCTTTATTATTTATTAACATTCAGCTTTTCTAACTATTCTTTCAAACCATTATATGTTGAAATCCCCTCTTATTTGAGCCTTATCTGCCTATATGTTAATTGCACCTCAATTTATAATAATTGTCTTACCGGGAACCACACTAGTTGATTCTAAGGGGTGCCTAATACCTTCCCTTTAGAATAATTTTGAGTCCTTACCCTATCTCTGGCTATCAAAATCAAACTCTTCTGGTGTCCTAATGGCATGTATTTCTTCTAGCAGTTTGGATGCTTCCTTTGAGCCGACACATCATAGTAGTCCCATATTAGAAGTTCTCATATACAAGATTCCTCCACTGTGGAAGAAATTATTGGACAGCCTCCGAAGCGTGCACTTTTGAGTAGGATTTGCAAGTCCTGGATATTCTCCTTTTGTCAAATATTCCTTGATATCATGAAACCAAGGCTTTCCATCTGCTTCTTCTTCAACATAAGCTGGTTGATCATGGATCTTTACTAGAATAGGATCAATGAAGTTTTTGTGTGGATGTTGTATCATGGATGATAGGGTAGCCAATTCATTGGCGAACTCATTCTAGATTCTGGGAACATGCTGGAATTCCGTCTTTGTGAACCTCTTCCTGAGGTCCTACACATTGTGCAGATACGAGAGTATCTTGGAGTTCTTGGTCGCCAATTCTCCTCGTACCTGATGTATAAGCAAGTCTGAATTTCCGATCACTAGCAACTCTTGAATTTTCATGTCAAGTCATTTTGAGCCCTAAGATGCATGCTTCGTACTCGGCCATATTATTGGTGCACGGGGACCTGAGTTTGGCAGACACCGGATAATGCTGACCGGTTTTTGTTGCTAGGACTGCTCCTATGCCGAATCCATTAAAATTTGCTGCTCCGTCGGAAAACATTCTCCAGTTATAATAGGATTCTACAATGTCTTCTCCTACAAATGATACCTCTTCATCAGGAAAATACATCTTTAGGGGTATTCTCCATCCACGGGGTGTTTGGCTAGGTGACCTTCTAGTGCATGTCCCTTGATTGCTTTCTGAGTTACGTAGACAATGTCCAATTCACTCAACAGGATTCGCCATTTGGATAGCTTGCCAGTGGGCATGGGCTTCTGAAGATGTAATTCAAAGGATCCATCCTTAATATGACATATGTAGTATAGGCACAGAAGTAGTGCCTCAGCTTCTGGGCCACCCAAGTCATAGCACAGTAGGTGTGTTCTAACAGAGAATACCAGGCTTCATACGGAGTTGAGTCTCCCCAAGAAACTCATCACGTCCTTGTTGTTCTTTAGCGGTGGGAATTCTTCAATAGCTTTGACCTTTGATGGATCCAGTTCTATTCCTCGATGACTCACAATAAACACAAGAAGTTTTATCGCGAGAACCCCAAATGTACACTTTGAGGGATTTAGTTTCAAGTTGTACCTTTCCAATCTATTAAAAACTTTCTCTGATCTTCCATGTGATTAGTGACCTTCTTGTACTTGATGATAACGGCATCTATGTACACATCGATCTCTTTGTGTATCATATCATGAAAAATGGTAGTCATAGCCCTCATGTAGGTGGCCCTTGCATTCTTTAACCCAAGTGGCATCATCTTGTAGCAGTACATTCTACACAGTGTAATGAAATCCGTTTTCTCATCATCTTCTTCATCCATCCAAATCTGATGGTAACCAACGAAACAATCCATGAACAATTGCAATTCATGCTTGGCGCAACTATTGATCTGGATGTGTAAGTTTGGTAAAGGAAAGTTGTCTTTTAGACTGGCTCGATTGACATCCCGGTAGTCGACACAGACTCTAACCTTTTGGTCCTTCTTTGGTACCGGTACAATATTGGCTAACCATGTCGGGTATTCCACTACCCTGAGGACCTTGGGTTTGACCTGCTTGGTGATTCTTCCTTGATTTTCAAACTCATATCAGCTTTGAACTTTCTGAGCTTTTTCTTTACTGGCGGACATGTTGGATCAGTTGGTAGTTTTTGAGCCACAACAGACATGCTCAGGCCCTTTATGTTGTCATACGACCAGACGAATATGTCCTCTTATTCTTTTAGATATTCTGTGTATTCCTCCTTTTCCGATGACGATAAGTAAACCCTAATTCGTGTTTGTTTGACATTGTCTTCATCCCTCATATTCATAATTTTGTCTCGTCCAGGTTGGACTTAGGTTGATTTTCAAAGTTCTCAACTTCTTTAACAATCTCTTCAGGTATGTCATCTTCCTCTAAATCTATGTCTATTTGTTGCGTTGTCTCATTACATGTCATATTCATTTTTTCATCAAGATAAGTAATAGTAATGCTGTATAAATAAAGTAATGAGAGAAAATAATAAGAGTGTCGATTTATAAGGAAAAACAAAATGCTTTGATAAATTCCATAATTGTTTTGAACATTGAAGATCTTATTGCGGAAAACTAAAAATGCAAAAGAAAAACTAGCTAGTAAAATTAAAGATAGTGCAAGATGCTTGTTCAACCTTGCTACCCCGAGGCTCGCCGGACTCTGGTGGTTTTGATGGTCTAGTTATTGAGACGTTCTCCTCTGCTTACGGCCTGTATGGAAGGGCCTTACTCCCCTTCCACAAAGAGAATGGTGCAACAATCCATATTATCGTCTTGCTTGGCACATATGCTTCACTCAGCACCCTTAATCGAGCATTCTTGTGTACATCAGAATTTTGTAGCAAAGCAAGGATAGAAACTTGTGTCGGTATTTTGTTCCGCTGGTCGATGACCAAGTATTCCTTGGCCTGTATCTTTCTCCAAAGATTATCTGGCTCGGTCTCGGTGATGGTCGGCCACTTGGAGTCCTGCTTGCTCGACTCAGCCAGATGTTCCGGGGTATAAACTCTACCAATTCTTGTCATACCCTGTGCTACAATAGCTTCTCTGAACATAACCTAGGGTGTTGGCTTGCTTTGTTTCTCGGTCTTCCTTATATGATCGTATTCGTGAGTGCCAGTATGATGATCCACACTTGTTTGTCCTTAAGGACAGAGTTCAGTATGATGATGCCAGAGATGTCACTATTGATAGTGATTGTGTATTGAGGATGCATGGCCGGATATGAGTCCCCAATGTTGATGGCCTTCGTGAGTTGATATTGGAGGAGGCCCATAGCTCGCGGTATTCTATCCATCCAGGTGCCGCGAAGATGTACTAGGACTTGAAACAATATTATTGGTGGAGAAAGTTGAAGATGGATATTGTGAGGCATGTAGCACGGTGCCTCAACTGTCAACAGGTCAAGTATAAGCATCAGAGGCACAGTGGCGTGTTCTAGCGTATTGATATTCTTGAGTGGAAGTAGGAAATGATCACTATGGACTTTGTTAGTGGACTCCCTCGGACGGCGAGGAAGTTTTATTCAGTTTGGATGATTGTGGATAGGCTGACCAAGTCAGCTAACTTCATTCATGTGTGTACTACATACTCCTGGAGCGGTTGGCTGAGATATTCATTCGTGAGATTGTGAGATTGCATAGAGTTCCAGTTTCTATAACATCTGACATAGGTACTCAGTTTACTTCGCAGTTCTGGAGGACATTTCAGCGTGAGTTGGGCTCACATGTTGAGTTGAGTACTGCATTTCATCCTCAGACGGACGGACAGTCCGAGCGTACTATTTAGATCTTGGAGGATATGTTACGCACTTGTGTTATTGATTTCGGTGGTTTATGGGCTGATTAGTTACCTCTCGTAGAGTTTGCTTATAATAACAGCTACCAATCCAGTATTCAGATGGCGCCGTATGAAGCTTTATATGGGAGACGATGTAGATATCCAGTTGGTTGGTTTGAGCCATGTGAGGCTAGGTTGTTGGGGACAAAGTTGGTCCAGGATGCCTTGGACAAGGTGAAGGTGATTCAGGAGAGACTTCGCACAGCCCAGTCGCGCCAGAAGAGTTATGCGGACCGGAAGGTTCGGGATGTGTCTTATTCCGTGGGTGAGAAGGTCTTACTGAAGGTTTCGCTTATGAAAGGCATCATGAAATTTGGGAAGAAAGGAAAGCTTAGTGCGAGATTCATTGGCCCTTTTGAGATTCTTAGGAGGATTGGAGAGGTGGCTTATATGCTTGCTTTGCCACCCAGTCCATCGGGAGTTTATCCAGTGTTTCACGTATCTATGCTCTGGAAATATGTTGGCGACCCATCTCATGTGTTGGATTTCAGTACTATTCAGCTTGATGATGACTTGACCTATGAGGTGGAGCTTATAGTTATATTAGGTTGTCTGGTGAGGAGATTGAGGTCCAAGGAAATTGCATCAGTAAAGGTTCAGTGGAGAGGTCGGCCCGTGGAGGAGGCCATTTGGGAGATCGAGCAGGAGATGCGGAACAGATATCCTCACTTATTTGAGTCTCCAGGTATGTTTCTTGACCGACTCGAGGACGAGCGTTTGCTTAAGTTGGGGTGAATGTGACGACCCGGCTCATCATCACGAGAGTTACCGCCCTATTATCCTCTCATTTATGTATTTCATGTTTCTATATCTGTGTTAACGCCTATGGGTGAACTCGGATTAATTCTGGTTGAAAATAAGGCATATAGCCTTTTAGAGTGAAACTTGTTTCTGAAATAGTCAATTTGGAGTTGACTATGTGGTTAGAGGGCTCGAAATCAAATTCTAATAATTCGGTTGGCTTCGGGAGGTGATTTGTTACTTAGGGGAGCGATCAGAATTGAATTTGGAAGTCCGGTGTAGAAATAGGCTTGAATTGGCTAAGTTGGAATTTTGGAAAAATCCGGTCGATATGTGAGATTTTGATCCGGGAGTCGAAATGGAATTTCGACAGTTGCAGTAGCTTTGTTAGGTGATTTTGGATATGTCTGCAAATTTTCAAGTCATTCGGACATCGTTTGGTCGGGTTTTTGATAGAATGTAGGTTTCGGAAATTTTGGTTGAATCTTAGGCTTGAACCGGACTTAATTTGATGATTCGTATGTTTGAGGGTGTGTTTTTATGATTGGAACAAGTTCGTGTGATGATTTAGAGTGGATTTGTATTTTTTGTTGACGTCTCGGGGGCCTCGGGATGTTTTCGAAGGGTAAAACAGATGAATTTTGGTGTTTGTAACTGTTGGTATGTGTTGCAGTAGTTGTTTTCGCTTCTGCGGATGGAGCACCGCAGAAGCGGCTCCGTAGAAGCGGAATATTGCTCGCAGAAGCGATTTTGGGGCTGGCCAGTGAAATTCCGCAGAAGCGGTCGTTTGGTCGCAGGGGTGCACTCGCAGAAGCGAGCCGTGGTCCGCAGAAGCTGACTTCAGTGATTGAGGGAAATTCGCAGAAGCGGATAGGATTCCGCTTAAGCGGTCTCGTAGGCACGAGACATGAACCGCAGAAGCAATGAAGGACTTTAGTTAAAGGTCGCAGAAGCGATGATACTTCCGCAGAAGCGATCTCGCGGAAGCGAGCCTAGGGTCGCAGAAGCGAAAAACGACCTGGGATTAATGAACAGAAGGGTTTGAAATTTCAGAATATTTAACACATTTGGGGCTCCGAACTAAGAGGCTATTTTGGTGATTTTGAGGAGTAAATCGAGGGAATTCATCAGGTAAGCACTCATGGACTCAATTTATGTTAATATATTGATAAATTATGGAGTTAACCTCTGAAATTGGAAGAATTAAGGTGTATCAATGGGGGGGGGGGGTGCTCTAAGCCTCGGTTATTGAAAATCGCTTATTTGAATAGGCAAATGGTGTCCGATTTTGATAAACTTTATATGTATAGACTCGTGGCGAGATAAGGATTCTAAAATGTGACTTTTATAAATTTTTGAGAAGAGTGCCTGGGGGTCGGGTTCTGGCAACTTCGTGATTTTGGGTGTAATTCGAGTTATTTCGATTGGGTTATGTTCCTTTAGCCTATTTTGATGTATTCCTATTGGTTTTGATCGAATTCTGCACCCGTGGAGGCTGATTCTCATGGTAAGGGCATTGCGAGCTAGTTTTCGAGCCGAGTCGAGTTGAGTAATGGGTATGGGTGATGACCCGAGGGTTCGAAACCCCGATATATCACTATGTGACACTATATTGAGGCGAGACACGTACTCTACTGTGAGTGAGGGGTCGATTGTGATTGAGGACTATGGCTTAGTCCGACTGTGTAATATTACACTGTGTTGTTAGCTGTAATTGAGCTGGTAAAACTCCTACTTGGATGATTTTGGATATCTTTGGGCTGCGAGCCAGTTATTTGGTCCCGTGAGGATCGTTATCATAGCTTTTGTGGTTATAGCATGTTATTCTGATATCAATCATAAGCTAATTACTGTCTAAAATGGTTTTCCAAACTCTGGTAATTTTGATACACTATTTTCTACTGCTATTGAGAAAAAGAGATTTCAAATGATATTTTTGTGTCTGTGAGGCTTGCATTGCATATTGCTGGACTGATAGTAGACCGGGCTACGCGCCGCAGTATATCATTGATATTGCGCTTGGGCTGTATGAGCCCCACCGGACTCTGAACCCCGACAGTGAGCGCGGGTACCCAAATGGATCGGGCTACGCGCTGTAGTGGTGATGTTCATGCATTTGCATTGCATTTAGATATACCTGTTGTACTGTTTAGCTGATATTGCTGATTCTGAGACTGTTAATGTTAAAAATGGTAAAAAAAATTATTATATAGCCTTGTTTAGTGCATTATTGAGTGTTCTTATCTTCATTGTCTTACCCGTACTTATTACCACTAAGTTGGAAGTACTCACACTACTCCATGCATCTTATGTGCAGATCCAGGTACATCGCAGCAGGGCTGATTCCCCAGCTGATTCAATGATCACTTCAGATTGTCGAGGTAGATGCTAGCATCCGCAGGACCTCACATTTCCTTCTATCTTCTGTTATTTTAGACTTTTCAATATTTTGTCAGATACAGTTATTCTCAGTATATTGTTGTATTCTTGGTAGAGGCTTATGGTTTATGACTCCAGATCTGTGGGAGATATTATTACTGTGTTGGGTTTATTTTGCAACTTATGTTAAACACTGATTTTGAAAGTAAAGTATGAGCTAATAGCTCGGTGTTGTCAAGAATGGTCAGGCTGGCCTAGTAATGTGCTGGGCGCCATCACGACTTGGTTTTGGGGTCGTGACAGGCTTGGGTTTTGCAAACTTCATGATTTTAGTGATTTTCGAGTAATTTCGATTGGGTTATGTTTCTTTAGCATATAATAATGTATTCTTTGTGGGTTTGATCAGATTCAGCACGCGAGGAGGCTGATTCGAAAGGAAAAGGCTTAGCGGTGTAGTCTCGTGGACGGCTTAAGGTGAGTAATAGATGTGGATGATGACCTGAGAGTTTGAAACCCCGGTATATCACAGTGTGACGCTGTACTGAGGCGAGACACGTACTCTACAACGAGTGCGGGGTCGTTTATGATTGGGGACTATGATTTAGTCCGCCCGAGCGATGTTAGTACTGTGTTATTGATTAGAATTGGTTGACAAACATCCTACTTGGATTATTATGATCATATTTGGGCTGAATGCCGGTTATTTGGATCCCTTAGGGATTATTATCACT
>JASVEL010011857.1:0-105385 GCA_032618575.1 Nicotiana noctiflora
GCCCCGCGTCAACTATACAGTCGCATCTGCGATCGCAGAGTAAGCATGCAGTCCGCATAATGGACCGTAGAATTGCTCCCCAAAATCTAAATATTCTGACTCGGTTTGCGGTTCATGTTCTACGGTCACATAATGCGCCGCAGAATTGACCCCCGTAAATCCCTGAGGAACTTATGCGATGATTATGCGGCCCGTATTTTGATTATGCGATCGCATAGTAGACCGAATTTTCAACTTCAATTTTGACAAATCTTCTTTTACACTCTGCGACAAAAATGCGGTCCTCATAGCTGATCTACGACCGCATTTTGGACCACAGAAATGACAATTTTCTAGGAAAATTGATTCTTTTGATTTTTAAAGCCTAGATCACTACCAAGGGTCCGAACATTCCTAATACATATTTGGACCTTGGCACTATGAGCTGCTAGGTTTTAAGCACAAAAAGTTTTACGGGGCCTTATATAAATGGATCGGACTACGCGCCGTAGCAGTCATGTGCATTGTGTTTCATACATGCATTGTTATTTACTTGTTCTACCTGTCATTACATGTTGTTGTTCCATTGATGAATATGTAGACTAATTGGTTATAGCTTTGCATTGTGCTATATTTGGGATTTCTTACTGTCATACATTATACATGCCTATTACCACTGAGTTGGAAGTACTCACTCTACTCCCTGCACCTTGTGTGTAGATTCAGGTACTTCGGGAGCTTAGTTGAGCTAGTTGCTATTTTCCAGAGTTTCCAGGAGTTATCGAGGTAGCTGCTTGACGTCCGCAGGAACCGACTGATCCCCTATCCCTTTATTATTTTTGTACTTTAGAACATATTTAGTGTTGATGATTCTTGACTCTGTATTATTTAGAGGCTCTATACTCATGACCCTAAGTCTTTGGGAGTTACAGTTTATGTTAGGGTTTCGTATTGTGTTCATTTTGAGTATTTCAACTATGAGTATTGATATTTGATTTAAGTATTTAATTAATTGGTTTGAGCTCCATGCTCAGGTTGAGAGAGTGAATGGTCGGGCTTGCCTAACATTAGTGTTGTGAGCCATGATGATCGGGTTTGGGATCGTGACAGTGTGGTGTTGTGATATTTTTGAGGAAAGGAGATAATTCTACCACCATCATCGTAAAAGCTTTACTTGAATTATGAAGGTCGTGCCAAAAAAGTTCAAATGTTCAATTCACTAGGCATTAATCTATGCCATTGACAATTTGTAGATAACTTTAAGTTAATGTATAATGTAATCTAATTAACTAAGAAATCATATATAATAATAGGTTATTACTGATCAAAATTTTAATACTGTGAATGGAGTAGACTTCCATTATTTTAAAAATTACTTGACAACAAGTTATTAACTTTATGAGATAAAGTATTTTTGATTTTCGGTTATATTATAGATGATGGAAAACTTAGTGAAGTTCATAATCAACTAGCATACAATATTCATTATTCTTATGTTAGGATTTGCACACAAATAATTTTGGTTCTTATCTTATTAAGTGTGTTATTGGAATACCTTTTTATACAAAAAAATGAATTCCTGTGAATGTTTGGTGAATTTTATTCTTTAAAGTATATCATTATCTCTAATTTAATGTTACAATTACTCAATTAAATGTACCTCATAAAAGCATGCTTTAATTGCCAGAATAATGCAGTAAATTAAAGGAAATGTTGTAAGGTAAGAGGAGGAAGTCTTCCTAATGATCTTTTGTCAAAAAGTAAATATTTTTTATCATAGAATTTTTTAGCTTCTCAATATACGACTAACAATATTTTATTTTATTTGTGTAATTAGTAGTTTTAAGAATCTATGCAACTTTTATTTTTATTTTAGTCTTTATGTTGTTTTAGTCTTGGACTTTTTTAGTTAGATAAAACTTAAGTAATATTCATGGTAATTGTGACGACCCAAAGGGTCATCACTTGTTTTATTAATCATTTCTAGCTTCTGAGGTCTTGAAAACCTCATTTATAGTTGCCTCGATTTGCGTACAGAGTTCGGGCACAAAGCTGGAAAATTTTTATGTTGAAATATGTGAAATATGTTAAAAATTTGAAGAATTTTGATATTAATATTGATATGGTTGACTTTGGTCAATGTTTTTGGTAAACGGACCCGGACCCGTGATTTGACGGTCTCAGAAAATTCGTAAAAAAATATGGAACTTGGGCGTATGCCCGGAATTGAAATCCGAGGTCTAGAACCCCGGTAAAAGAATTTTTCTGTTAAATTGTTTTCTGAAAATGTTTAAGGAAAATGAAATTGAATTTTGATTAAAAAGTACTTGTATCGGGCTCGTATTTTGGTTCCGACGCCCGGTACAAGTCATATATATTGGTTAAGCGCTTCTTGTAAAGTTTGGTTGAAATCGAACGTCGTTTGACGTGTTTCGGCCTTAAATTGCAAATTTTGGAAATTATTAAATTTGAAAGAATTCTTGAGTTTTAAGGCTCAATTCATTGATTTTGATGTTATTTTAGCGATTTAATCGCGCGAGCAAGTTCGTATGATATTTTTGAGTTAGTGTGCATATTTGGTTTGGAGCCTCGAGGGCTCGGGAGTGTTTCGGAGGTGGTTCAGGGTGTTTTTTGACTTAGGAAACTGGCAGATTTTCTGCAATTTTTACACACACACTTTACTCTACACGATCGCGGCCTTGTACACGCGATCGCACTGCCTTGTCAAATTACTCAACGCGATCGCAGCCGTCTACACGCGATCGCGTAGCTTCCTGTTCTTCTTCAACACGATCGCAACCGTCTGCACGCGATCGTGTAGCTTTCTGCTCTCTTTCAACGCGATCGCGACCCTGTTCATGCGATCGCGTAGTACAAACAAGCCACCCCAGCAAAATTCTTCTACGCGATCGCAGCACTAACCACGCGATCGCGTAGTGTTGAACGTTTGCCTTCCGCGATCGCGACCCTGTTCACGCGATCGCGTAGAACAAAATCGTTGCCCAGTGAATTTAATCCCAAAACAGAACAGAAACGGGATAAAAATCCCATTTCTGTTCAACTCTCTTCTCCAGAGCTCCTTGGGCGATTTTTGAGCGATTCATCATCAAACTTCTTGGGTAAGTGATTTTTAACTCTTTTTCTTCATTTTTCATCAATATTATTTGAATTCCTAAGCCTAAATAGGTGTAAATGGGTAGAAAAATTGAGAATTGAGTATAGTAAGGGTTTTCAAAGAATTTGCGATCTAGACCTCGTTTTGGAGTCGAACTTAATAACAAATTGTATATTTGAACTCATGGATGATTGAGTGAACTTATTTTGGTTCGAAACTTTAGTTTCGATTATGTGGGCCCGGGGTTGATTTTTACTATTCCGAGCAGAATGTTGTAAAAATCATACTTAGCAATATGAACTAGTTTGTTAAGTAGAATTGATAATATTAAATCAATTGTGTATAGATACGATTGGATTGGAGCCAAATTCGAAAGGAAAAGACATTGCTACGGATTGAATCATTCGCAAACTTTCGAGGTAAGTGTTTGTTCTATCCTATCTTGAAGGAATAGGAATTTAGTTATGTATGAATTGTTGATTAAGAGTTATTGGTGTCACACCGGTAATGGAGATAAATTGTTGAATTATTATCAATTATTGGTTCAAAACCGGTAATTATAAATATTATTGATGCAGAGATTATTGGTTAAATGCCGGTAATATATATATATTTATGAATTGGGATCGTGTGGCACGCCGACCACTTATATGATAAGAAATGGGATCATGTGGCACGCCGATCACAAAGTGATTTAAATCATGGCATTGGCCATAGTTGCCGGTAGCCTATTGATATATCTGGGAGCGGGTGGTACGCCTACCACAAAATATAATTATTGATATATTTGGGAGCGGGTGGTACGCCACCACAAGGTATAATTTATTGATATAATTGGGAGCGGGTGGTACGCCTACCACAAGGTATAACTTATTGTTACATTTGGGAGCGCGTGGTACGCCTACCACAAGATATGAAATGAAAAATGAATTGAGACATGGAAGTGAGATTTATTCTATTGACTAGATTACTCTGGATATTATGAGTTATTGACTGTTATTTCAGAGCAGAGTCTTTCCTTATAAACGTTTGTATATGTATATATATTTCAACTGTACAGGTTTATGTGGGTGACTGGCGTTAGTCTCGTCACTATTTCGCCGGGATAGGCCAGACACTTACCAGCACATGGGGTCGGTTGTGCTGATACTACACTCTGCGCTCTTTTTGCGCAGATATAGGTTACGGACAGCGGCACCAGCAGTAGCACGTTTGTGGATATTCTGACTACTGAGACTACGAGGTAGCCTTGCAGGCATCCGCAAGAGCCGTTGTCTCTTCTATCTATGTATTTCATTCTGTTATCTCATGTATTCGAGATAAACAACTTATATTTCTTTCAAACAATTGTGTGTATTATTCTTAGAAGTTCGTGAGTATTGTGACACTAGTCTTGGGTAGTGTATCATGTTTGGGTTTCTGTATCATATTTGATAAAATTGACTAAGTCTTCCGCTAAGTTTAATTATTTCGCTGTAATTATATGTTTTTAATTTAAAGTCTTAAGAGGAGTTTGGTAACTAATGAAAAATGTAAGTAATAGTTGGCTTGCCTAGCTTCCACTAGTAGGCGCCATCATGACTCCCGATGGTGAAAAATCCGGGTCGTGACAGTAATATACAGATACTATACATCATGTTGATTATTTGTTACGAACAAACTAAATTTATAAATTTAACCATATGTATTTTATTTATTGGAGTTTTCTTTCTCATAAAAAGAGGGATAATATCTACATGTGTTATTAACTCAATAATATATTTTTAGTTTTATGATGTATCTTAAAAGGAAAATTTCATATTAGAACAATCGAGTTCCCTACTTTTTAAATTTTATAGCCCATATGTTAACTTACAACCAATTAGCCCAAAAATAATAGGCTAAGATTCAATATCCAACTCCAATAGTTTCTTAAAATTACTATTTAATTTTTAAAAAAGATTTCTCAAGCTTATAAATTAATTTTTGAATCAATAATTGTAACTCAAATATTAGTTCAACAAATCAATTTCATTTGGGTGGTGAAAATTAAATTTTTAAGAAGCTTAAATATGTGAGTTTAAATTTTGAACAGGGGCGACCATTCCATAAAGCAAGTAAAGCAACCGCTTTAGGCCCCGTATTTGTGGGGGACCCATTTTTTATTCCACGTAAAAATGGCATGGGGTAGCTACTATTTAAGGTGGTATTTATTTTTTATCCAGCAATTCTAATGTTAAAGCAAAAATAGCCACTGCCTATTAAAATTAATATGATAAGATATTTTTACCCTTTCCTCCCTTACTTTTCTTCCCAAACTCTTGCTTCCCCCCTCTCTCTCTCTCTCTCTCCGTGCCTTCTCCATAATTGTTGCATTATGTTGAGGTGGCGGAGCCTATCTACACAGTCATTCTAATACACATCGCTTGTAAGCATTCATTAAAAGATAAAAGCTCTTAACATAACTTTTCAATAATCATGGTTCAAAAGTTAGTAACAGAACTTTGTAAGTAGGGTGTAGACCTTCTGCTCTCCTTGCGTGGTTTAGTTGGAAAGCACAAAATAAAAGAAAAAAACTAATGATTGCAATTCATAGCCAAAGAATAATGTCGCAGACTCTCCCAAATTTAAATATTTTAACTTTGATTGCCAAGTTCAAAAGTTAAGGACAAATATTAGTTACAAGTTCAAAAGTTAAGGACATACAGTCCTTAACCTACAGTTAACATTCAAAAGTTAAGGACAAGCAATGCTTAACTTATAGTCACGAGTTCAAAAGTTAAGGACAATAAGTCCTTAACTTTGACTTACAAGTTCAAAATTTAAGGACAATAAGTCCTTAACCTTGACTTACAAGTTCAAAAGTTAAGGACGGACAGTCCTTAACTTACAGTTACATGTTCAAAAGTTAAGGACAAGCAAGTTCAAAAGTTAAGGACCTATTGTCCTTAACTTTGACTTACAAGTTCAAAAGTTAAGGACGCTTGGTCTTGAAGTTTGAGTTCCATGTTCATAAGTTAAGGATATGTAACCTTGAAGTCCTGAACTTAGAGTTCTAAGTTCAAAAGTTAGGGACATGTAGTCGTGAACTTAGAGTTATAGGTTAAAAAGTTAAGGACATGTAGTCTTGAAGTCCTAAACTTAGAGTTTCAAGTTCAAAAGTTAAGGACACGTAGTCCTGAAGTTAATGACATGAGCATAAGGGTATTATCGTTCGGGCAGTTAAAGTTTATTAAACTAGTGGCTAAAGACTAAAGACATTTAAAACACCGGCTTTAAAATAAAGACATGAGTTATTAGTGGCTATTTGTGCACATCACCATTGTTCCGGTAGACTATGTATTAGTTTAAAAAAGAGTTTTTGTACAGTGAAAAAGTTTGATTTCTTTCTACCAAGAAAATTACACTTGAAATGAATATAGAACCCGAATTTCGTAAGAAACGTGTCTATTATGTATAAAAGTAATCAACACAAAAGGGCTCTTTGAAAGATTTTGAGATTTCATTATCAATAGCTATTTTTCACTTCAAAATAGATTTGGACAATTTGAAGCATATGAATTAAGATCACTAGATATTGGAAATTTGAAAATAAATTGCCTTAATTGTGAATGTTCATTAAAATGTAATAATCAATTCGATATTGATGGTTAAGATTTATTTTCTGAATTTAAAGTATTAAGAAAAATAGTAGAATTAGAAGATAGCAGTTTAATTAATACACTTAATGAAACAAAAAGATTTAATTCTTTTCCAAATGGCTAAATTGCTTATGGAATAATATTAATAACTCATGTTACCGTTGCTTCAACTGAAAGAAGTTTTCAAAATTCAAATTTATGAAATTTTATCTACGAACAACAATGGCACAAGAAAGATTAAATAGATACTTACATTGTCAATTGAAAAATACTTATAAGAATTATTGATTATAAGAAAATTATAAATAACTTAAAAATCTAAAATATAGTTTTCAAATAAATAATAATAAAAATATAAAAAAGTTAAGGCCCCTCATAAAGTTTAGCTTTAGGACCCGAAATACGTGAGACCGCCATTGGTTTTGAATATGATTTTGTGAGAAATTTGGAGTGAATGTTATTTAGACTTGTTAAAAATAGTATAAGGAGGTTATATATAAAACTTGAAGTCATTTAATGGGGATTCGAACTAGTTTTCAACAAGAATTGCAACTAAAAATTATGAAAGAAGTTCTTCTACAAACGCTTGTATAAAAATGTATAAGGTGTGTTTCTCTATTATATAGAAAACTGACTCGTTTTCTTCCTTGCGTCTTTTTTGAAATTTAACTCAAATATACTTCAAAATTAAATTTTGATCTCCTTTTGATATTTTCAATCAATTGGAATAACACCCAATTCAAACAACTAACAAATTCAAAAAAATTTCGAAAGCAAAGCTTTGAATGGTCTTCAATGATAGACTTCTACTCTTCAATTTTCTTACATTGCAAACAGGTGACACAAGAAGAGAAGCAAAAAATATACGGCCACTTGAAGTGTATATAGAAGATGTGAGAAAAAGAGAATGAAAGCAAAGAATACACATTTAACTCCATAGCTTTTAGAAGTAATGACTCTAAGAACACATATTTTGAATTTGCTAGTCCTTTCAAAATATATACAACGTGGGCTAAGTCCGGTAGAACTTAAAATATATGGGTTATCTATATATAATTAAAAGCCAAAGACAAAAGCCTCATATGAAGCCAAATGGCACAACAAGAACATGACACATGGAATGTTAGGACATTGGTCCTAATTATTAGGAACTACACTAATTGAATAACCCTGCAATCAATCCTTCTACAAACCGTCACATGCCTTTGCATTTTACTTATTTTAATTTTTTTCAATTATTAAATAATTTTATTTGAAATAAACCACCAGCTTCCTCAAAAAATATTGTGGGCTTCTAAACCTTCTGTTTACGAAAAAAACTGCTACTTTTTCTTTACAGTTTTTTTCTTAAATTATTAAATCATTTCAATTTTAAAACTTCAAACAAATATCAACTTTTACAGTTTCCGCGCTAAGCCCACGATCTATGAAAGTGCAAACTCAAACTGCTTAGTCAAAAACAGTTTCCTCTTTTCAACAAAAGTTAATCTTTTTTGAACTTCCACTTTATCTGTTAAAATCATGGAACCACTTCATCTTCTCTCCAATTTTTTTAAAAAAGGAATACTAATCCACTTTCACGGAGACGGTGCAAAAAAACTTCAGTTACCAATGATTTGTTCTTTGTAAAGGTTTGTTTTTTGGTTATCATTACTATCTGCTAAAATAATTTTTATGTATTTTTTTGTGTGCAAGCATATAACTATAAGGCCTTTAAACTAAATCTCTGCTCTTCTTTGTATAAAAATGGGGTAAGAAGATATAATTGATTATTTCTTGAACTTAAAAGCAAAATTATGAATTCCTTTGGTCTGGCGTGCTTTATGTGCTAGCAAGCATTGCAATCTTTGAGAAAGTCTTACTCATCGAAATCTTTGCTTAATTCTATGGGGTTGCCAAATTTATTTTCCTATTATTTTCTAGCTTGTGTAATTTTCTTAATAGTCATCTTTTGGTGCCTCCAATTTATGTTAGTTGGCTTTACAGTTATAGATGTCACTTTGTTATTATACTTCTTACAAACAATTATAAGAATATGCTTCTGCAATCTTATAAGTAATTAAGAATTCAGGCATTTTGCTTAAAAGTTTAAAGTAATAAAGGAAATCGTTCGCGACAAATAATGTGAAGCATATTCTTTATTATTCTTATAACATTTTGGGTCTCTGATTCACTGAATACGACGTTGAATAGCAAAGAAGCAACATAATTTTTTTAAAAATAATTTTATATACTCCTAAATACTTTATCATATTATATTACAAGAAATTTGAACTCTAAACTTAGTGTAACTCTTTTTAATTGATGAAACTTTAAATATTATCACTGAAAGATGAATATGCATGTATTAGTTTTTATTTCAAAGATAAAGAAAGCATTTATTTTTGTTTATTGTTGCTATTTCTATTTTTGCTTAATTTAATTTTATTGGTCAAATCGTTTGCTTTTTGCTTTCACTCCATACTTTCAATGAGAGATGCTGGAGCGGAGAGATTTTTAAATATACTATTGCTTATATTTTCTCTTGATCAATACAGGGAAAAAAAAAAGCAGAAACATGAAAAACACTCTAATTTTTTTTTGGACGAATAGAATCCGTAATAGAATTAGTCAATAGATTATGCAAAGTAATTCTTTTACATGTATTCGAAAAGCTAACTTAACATAAAAATTTCATCTACAGATAAAGTAAAACCCTTCAAAACTGAAATTATTTTATTGAAAGTGAAGAAAGAGTTTTTCATTTGTCTGAATGGTTACTCAAAATAGCATCGATTTCTTATATATTTACAATTGTGTTGTTACAACCCAATTTACATCAATTTATCCTTATTACAATTTTTGGTTCAGTTGATTAATATTTATACTACTAATGATGTATATGCAACTCATTGTGTAGACGTGAAAATACATCATCTTCACATATAAACGTGAGAATACATCATCTTCACTAATAGGGCAACCGCAATTTAATATAGAAGATGAAGATGAAGAAGAGTATCCAAGTATGACAACCGTATCATCACAATTCTATTATTATTAGTATCAATTTTGGGGTTTTATGCATTTTATTGTGTAGCCGGTAAATCAAGTCAACAATTTTATACGTGGATAAAGCTCACAAAAAATTATAAACTCCAATGTGAAGCTCAAGGAACCAAGTGGTGCAAAAATTTGTGTGCGATATTGAGCTACGTTTTTGGCTACTTCGGTTCGAAATGGAGTGTTAAGATCAGCACTTTGTGTGGCTAGAGTGCTACACCTGTGTGAGACGCAATATTTGATGCAAACGTTAATAAGAATATTGGGTCTTGCCACAAGAGAACTAGCATGAACCTAAAGTTGGAAATACGCAATAAAGTGAGCTATCAAAGTGAAAAGGAAAAGGAATTTCTCATGGCTATAAAAACTCCGAGAAAGGACAAAGATCAGAGCAAACTGTGTAAGTTATTTTTTTTGCTTGGAAAATTTGTCTCGATATCTCTATAATTGCATAAGAAATCATAACTACATATATGTCAAGATGAATCACATTGATTTTGGTAAGCCAAAAGCTTAAGCTAAGTACAATAGTATTTAGTTGTAATGATAAGTGCAGTAACTTGAAGCTTTGTACAATTTTAAAAATATGACGAATGATGCAATAATCCTTTTATTTTTATACATTAATTAGTTTTGGTGGATTAAAATTTTTTATTATTTAAGAAAGTGTTTTAATTATTTCACTGTATTTTTTTTGTATATTATATTATTTTATATATTTTCTCTTTCCCATGAATGCAGTATATCTCTGACATTAAGCATCTTTTGTATTTCGACAATATTTAGGAAATTATTTATGTAATCAGCTAAGCATGGACCAAATCCATGTATCTGTTATAAACAAAAAGAAATAGTTATGGAATAAATGTAACAAATGGATGTAAAATCTACTAGGAAGAGGACTCCTTATCATTGGGGTGCAAAATGTGTTGTTGCGCATGGTCTTCTTTTTCTGTCTTTCTGCCCATGGTTCGCAATTTAATTTGGGACACTTAAATTTATATTACTACTTATTAAAATTGGTATAGTAATGGGTGTAAAAATCTTAGTTTTGTCGAGAATGAATGAACAGTTTAGCCAATGAACTTACAAGAAGGGAAAATAGGCAGAGGAGATGCACAGCTGGGTAGCTGCCACATTTTTTCCTATGGCATTAGTATTGGTTATTGTTACTGTTTTTACATTTATTTTCTAATTATTACGATGCTAATATTATTTTATTTTTCTAGCTTATATTGTTGTTAGTGATCTATTGTCTATTGATTTTTTTTTCTTCTTGAGCCGAGAGTCTTTTGGAAATAGCCTCTCTACACTGGGGTAGGGGTAAGGTCTGCGTACACTCTACCCTCCCCACACCCTACTTGTAAAATTTTTACTGGGTTGTTGTTGTTATTGTTGTTGTTGTTGTTGTTGTTGTTGTTGTTCTCTTTATTAACTATTTGTCAATTTGTGGCATATCACTTGATGCTCATTCTGCGGAGAGGATGCCGATAGAAGGAACTACCACAGCGAGTTCTAGCTGCAAGAAGAGGATGATTGAGTTGAACTACATTTTTATCAATTCTATCAAGAGTTGATCGATGATTTTGTCCACAAGAAAGTTGAGAATTTATGCAATTTATTTTTGTATTAAACCATTGATTAGAGGTGAAACCTTGAGCATGTCTTTATTGATTGCTTGATTTCTTAAGAATACAATAATTCCCCGCTATTAGATGTAGAATGAATAAAACTAAAGAATTTTTTCTTCTTTCTTCTTCCTTCTTCATTTTCCTACAACAAGTAAAAATACAGACATTAGACCTTATATAATTATCTCTATTTTT
Organism: Nicotiana noctiflora; assembly: GCA_032618575.1. Classification (NCBI taxonomy): domain Eukaryota; kingdom Viridiplantae; phylum Streptophyta; class Magnoliopsida; order Solanales; family Solanaceae; genus Nicotiana; species Nicotiana noctiflora. Next base: position 11,583 of record JASVEL010011857.1, read on the forward strand.
TTTGCCACTCAATGTTCTGATATTGCTGGGTACATTGGTATATGAATGTCAATACATACTATTGTTTCGGTATCAATTGTAGCTCGAGAGGCTTTGCATGCTCTTTTGTTCACTTCTCAAATAATTTCAACATGAGCGAGATTAAAATTTTTTATTGTATAAATTAACTTACATCTTTCGAATGTACATAGTTGTTCGTGCCGGTGGATTTTCAGCATTGGTAGTCGTTGGAATGGATGTAATGGGTGTTGCCATCTTTATGCAACTTTTTATGTGCGGTTGGGGGTGGATTCAGCTGAAGCAATAAAGGCAAAATATATTTCTCATCCAAAGTACAACACAATAAAAGGTGATGTCTTAATTAATGTGAATTACAAATTATTTAACTGTTCTTCGTTTTTTTTTATCATAACTTGAGACAAATATATCTACTTTTGTATGTGGACTTATCCGTTTAAAGCCGAGTACTTTTGTAGCAATATACATATGTTTCTAATATATTCCTCCGCTCTTTTTCCCTTTAAAATAATCCGCGCATCGCGCGGGTACATCTACTAGTTTTTTGTTAAAGTATGAAGTCATTTGTATTTTCTTGTTTACTAGTATAAAAATAAAATAATCTCGTCATAGTAAGAAATATCGCCGTTACGACGCCGTTTGAATTGTTTTTTTTTTCCTTCTTCCTTTTCAACTGCTATCTACCTTGTTTCCCAAGATCTCTCTGTGCTCTCTTTGATTGAACCAGTAGTGATCAAAGGAACCTCAAAGTCTCAAACCCTAGCTGCACATTTCACTATTAACCACCAAAAATGGCTAGATACGATAGAGCCATCACCGTCTTCTCGCCGGACGGCCATCTATTCCAAGTAGAATACGCTCTGGAAGCCGTACGTAAAGGTAACGCTGCCGTCGGCGTCCGCGGTACTGATACCGTTGTACTTGGCGTTGAGAAGAAATCTACCCCTAAGCTTCAGGACTCTAGGTAGCATTTCGTTTTATTCATTAATAAATCATTTATGCTTTTGAGGGGAATTCAATATGTTAAGTCGGAGTACCATTGTACCATCCCATAATCATTCTTGCGTTTATATGCATGATTGATTGATTTGTATTTTGTTTTAGGATCTAAATTGCAATACTATGATTTAATGTATGAATGCACAGAGTTTAGGGTTTTAGATTTTCCGCATCGGTACTTTTCCGATTCTAGTTACTTACAATGTATCATCGGGGAAGTTTTACAATTTAACTCTAAAGCTTCTGTCAGCTGGTGAAGTGCCAGTGTGCACACATACTCAATTAGGAACCTTCCTTTTGATGGATAAAGAGTAACTTCTATTGATTGGCCAGCAAAAAGTAATTGCTTTAAAAAGTTGCATAAAAAATAGAGAGACCATTATCAGTTGTATAATGAGTTAAGGAAGTTTACAATGTCACAACTATCATTTACATCTGAAGGAGCCATGTTACACCAATCCCTAGGAGAAAATATACAGTTGTGCTTGAGTACAAGTATAGAATCTTCTTTTCTCCCAAAAGATCTGTTGCTCCTTTCCGTCAGAATGGCCCACCTGATAGCACCTGGAATTTGTGCTCCAGTTAGAGAAGGATGGCTGGTATAAGTTCTTTCTTTGCCAACCTTAAAGTAGATGTAAGGTAGAGGTGGGCATTCACCAATGAAGACCCATGATGGTTGAAACCAAATTACGCAGATGTTTTGTGAATTTGCAGCGGATAGACAGGTGATTAATATCCTCTTCCTTCTCCTTGCAATGACAACATCTATTGAACAACGGATATCCCTTCTTTGTAGCTTGTTTAGGAGACAATCCTCATTAGCTACTAGTCACGTGAAACAATTCACTTTGAATGGTGCCTTTGCCTTATTCTTCATATAGTTTTACAGGATCATTGAGGGATAGGGACTGAATTTGCAAGCAAAACATAACAACTTTTTACTGTAAAAATACCCTTGTAATTTCCTTCTATCTAAGGAGATCCACGGTTGATTTGGGAGGGAGGAAAGCTGTCAAGCATTCAAAAAATTAAGAAAACTCTCAAGTTCCCAATCATCAATGCTTCTTCTAAAGGTCATGTGCCAGCCATGAACATCTCTGACATCAGCAATTTTTGTTACACATTAGAACTTAGAAGTCAAACTAAACGGCCCCGGGAAGGTATCTTGAGAGTCCAACCAAATTTTGATTTTTGCACCATTACCTACTTCAAGTTTTGAGTTTGCTTAAAAGGTTCCCAACCCAAGAGAGGAGGGAGTTGTACCAGACACCCAAGAACTAAAGAAACCACGTGTGGTGTCAATAACCGTCTTCCGAAGGGCAGTGCCCTCATAACTGAACCTCCAAAGCTATTTACAAAGTAGACTTTCTTGTGACCCTTCAAATAAATCCCTTAACCCCAATCCACTTGATTTTTGTCCATGTAATGATGCTCCATTTAACCAAGTAAAAGGATCTCTTTTCCCTGTTACCAAGCCATAGGAACTTTTTCTTATAAATATTATCTTATTGCATCAGAGAGGGGAAGGTATTGCTACGCTACTGATGGAGTTTGAATCCTCCACTTCAACTGTGGAAGACATGGAGCTCACCAACTTAGATAGTCCTCAGCCCTAGTCATAGGAACTCCCTATGTAGTTTGTCAAGCCTTTTTGAAACTGAAATTGGCATTGGGAATAGGGACATAATGTATGTAGGCAAAGATCCCAATAAATTGTTGATGCGACCTAGCTTTCCCCAAGAAAGATTTTGCATTTTCCAGTTTTTATATCTCTTTTGACACCTCTCAAGGACATCATCCTAAATGGAAGTAGAATTAAACTTTGTATGTACCCCAAGTGGACGTCCCATAAATTTGGTGGATCAAGACTCGAGAGTCAATTTTGCATCCTGGAATACAAGAAGCAAGAAGCGTGTATCGAGAAATTCATTCGTTGAAAAAAGGGTGCTTTTGGAATGATTTATTGGATGCTTGGACACTGCTTCAAACAAGAGGATGACCCTTAGAAAGAGAACTTGTTGGAACTCCGCATTTCACGGAATTAGATTACCATCCGTATACAAAATATGGGTGATATCGAAGTTGTTGGGCAATCTTTGCCTTACTCAGCTTCATACTTAGACCTTCCATTACAATAATAGGAAAGGTGGAGTAGGAACTCATTGCCTTAAGCCTATTTTTGATGCAAAGAATTCTGAATTTTTTTTTTTTGGGGGGGGGGGGGTATTGATTAATACATAGAACCTTATATACACAAGGGAAATCCAATTAATCCAGTTGGGGGAGGCCCATATCAGAAAGAAGATGTGGAAGAACTTTCAATTTAACATGATCAAAAGCCTGATTATTTTGAGTGGAGAACAGTAGAGATGCATGCTCATTATTCGTAGATTGTATGCCACTTTGTCTTATTGTCCGCCAAAGTTAGAGCCAAACTGTATTTGTTAGCTCATTTTTGCTTTGCCTTTAATAAATAGTTAGATAATGTCGCTCATCTGGTGAGGGGAACTGGTCATTGTCTCTTCTTTTGCATTTACATTATATTAAGGAGAACTTCATTGACACCAGGATCAATACATGTCCTAGGATGTAGATTTGGTAGTGCATAGCAGAGACTATCACAAAAAAGCTAACAGTCTTCATCCAATCCCACTTCTGACACTTCATTCGGTTATAAAAAAAAGAAGCTTAGCAATCTTTAGTTTCTCAATTATACATTTGATATTTGGAGATTTACTATCCTTCTATTTCATTTTGGCAAGAGATTAGCTTAATAATATTGGAGCTTAAATAGAAAAGAATAGTATACATGTAACATTTGGGAACCAGTTGAGTTTATGAAGGGCTTATAGATGAAAAAAGAATGTTTTATATGTTGATATTATTGTCTTTTGACCTGAGCCGATGGCCTCCTTACCTTCACATGGTAGGGATAAGACTGCGTACACACTACACTATCGTCCCCCGACCCTACTTGTGGTATTACACTAGGTTCCTTGTTATTGTAATGTCTTTTGAGTTCTTTTTTCCAACTTGAGGAGGGATGGCGAAAGTGAAAGAGTCTGCAGCGCTGAATAGAGAGTTCTAGAGCAGCTTAGATGTTGTGTTGGTCATGTAAGAAGCGGAACCAAGTGACTTTTGAAAGTCACAGTACTGATGAAGTTTATACAGAGCTGGCAAAAGGCTCTCGGCAGTGCACTGATAGGTGAAAAATTAGGTGCCAGGATTGTGTTTTTCATATTTGGTATGTGTAAAATGTGTTGGTTTTCATTCAGTTCTTATTTAGTTGAGGTGTGCTTTCATGGGTCAGAAGGTCCATTTGATTCTATTGACTTGATTTTTGCACTTGCTTTGAAATGCTCTGCTGATTAATCTCTTTTTACAGGTCAGTAAGAAAGATAGTAAATCTGGATGATCATATTGCCTTGGCCTGTGCTGGCCTGAAAGCAGATGCCCGTGTCCTCGTAAATCGGGCACGTATTGAATGTCAGAGTCATAGGCTTACAGTTGAGGATCCAGTTACTGTTGAGTACATAACACGTTACATTGCTGGTCTTCAGCAGAAGTACACTCAAAGTGGCGGTGTTAGGCCATTTGGTCTTTCAACCTTGATCATCGGTTTTGATCCTTACACTGGTGTCCCGTCACTTTATCAAACAGATCCATCTGGAACATTCTCAGCATGGAAAGCCAATGCAACAGGGAGAAACTCCAATTCTCTCCGGGAATTCTTGGAGAAAAATTACAAAGAAACATCTGGCCAGGAAACTGTGAAACTTGCAATACGTGCTTTGCTTGAAGTAAGTCACCTCTCATTTGATTTTTGCTTACTGCTATTGCCGAACATCCTTTTTCTGGCTGTCTTCTTTCGCTAGACAAAGAGTTGTTAAGGGGGATCTTGAACTAAGATATAGACCCTACAAGCTAAAAGGGTACAAAAGTTATATGATAGGTCGATCTTTTTATTGGAAAATTACGTCCTCGAGCTCGAGGATTATCTTTATCTGTTATGGAGAAATAGTCTTTGTACATCTTTGTAGTGTTATTAAACAATCGTTTCGTCACTTAAAGTGATGAAGCAATGCATATTGCGGGTTATTGCTTCATGGGTGAAGCCACGTGTTTTAGATAATAATGCAAAGTGATCGATGTTTTGACTAAAATGTTTACTCATTAAAAGGTAATTTGCTAATACTTCTCTTTAACATAGGAGTATAAACTTGTTTTTCTTTATGTCAATTTGAATTAAATCCTCAGAAGATAGGGGATCATTACCCCTCTCTACTCCTTTCTAATTCAAATATCAAATTGAAGTCAAGAACAGAAAGGAGAAAGAAGATTGTTAAAACTTTATTGCTTTCAGTTACTGCAGTAACTTTTTTAGCATAATAAGTTACTTAGTTTTAGGATAAATCTACTTTTTTGAATTCAAATTTAAGTTAGATTTTTTAGGATAGTTGAGATATTTTGGGATTTTTAAATTCCTCCTATGCAGATTTTTCTGCAGATTATGTTCTTAAATTGGCTATTTAAAGCCTTGTTATGCTTAATAAAATAATTGAGAGACTTTTTCAATCAGCACTTTTAATATTTTTGCTGCCCCATCTTTTAAAAAAACCAACAGTGGTATCAGAGCCTCATTGATCTTACGAGATCTGCTAGTTCTTCCAAAAAAAAAAAAAAATCATTTTCAAATTTATTTTAATCAATATCAATTTTTAAACCTATTTTCAAACATGGCAAGCAACAGTCTCTCTTTGAATGCCCCACAAACTTTCACTAGCGATTACTATCGAATTTGCTAAGTGAAAATAAAATCATATCTTAAAACCTATGATTTGTTGAATGTTGTAAAGGAAGAATTGAAAATGTTGGTTTATGTTTAGTCAACAATGGCATGCTGAAAATGTTGGTTTAGGTTTAGTCAACAATGGCATGCCAATCGAAAGAGTTGGTGGAAAGAGTTGGCATGAATGTTAGGAGGAAGCTTCCTCCTTTGATGTCACCCATGACATCAAGAGGAGGTAGTTTGATGTCACCAATGACATCAAAAGGAGGTCCTTACCCCTATAAATAGATGCACTCTTTCATTTGTAGAAACCATCCCAAAACAATACAATATATTGTTGTGAGTAGAGAGTTAAAGAGAGAAATTCTCTTAAGTGTAATTGGGAAATCTCCCATTCCTTTGTAAATAATAGTAAGGCAATTGTTCTCTGGTGGACGTATGATTATTTTGATCCGAACCACGTTAAATCTTCTGTTCTCTCTTTTTCGTTTCCGCTAACAATTGGTATCAAAGCGACATGATTCTTTATAGATCCAACGAGAAAGAACAAGCTAAGGTGAGTTCCATGAAGTTTGAAATTGATAGATTCAATGGACGCAACAACTTCAACATCTGGAAGATCCAGATGATGGCGTTATTGCGGAGGGAAGGTTCAATCCATGCTATTGACGGAAAGTATCCTAAGGATACATCAGCTCCCGACATGGAGAAGATTGAAGGGGATGCATTGAGTGCAATCCAACTATCCCTTGCACCTAACGTGCTTTGTGAAGTGAGTACAGGTACTGAAGAGACGGCCAAATAATTATGGGAAAAGCTAGAAGGGCTATACCAAGACTGATCAGTGACAACAAGGATGTTGTTACAACGACGTCTTCACACATTTAAGATGGGGCCATGTACTTCGTTACAAGATCATTTAGATGCGTTCAATAAACTTGTCATGGACTTGTAGATTGCAGGAATTAAAAGGGAGGAGGAGACGCTTGCATGTGCTTTGCTATTTTCATTGACTTCAGGATATCATGATATTGAGAATTCAATGATGTATAGCAAGGAGCCTATCAAGCTTGAGCAAGTGCGTCAGGCACTTAACTCTAGTGATGTGCGGAGGCATATCGAAGGAGACAGAGATGACCAGGCAAGTGAGCTCTTTGTGAGAGGTCGGACTAGCCAACAAATCAAAGTACAGATCAAAGTCTCGTGTTAACAAGAAGAATACAGAGTGTTGGGGTTGTGGCAAGAAGGGTCACTTTGAACGAGATTGCTCAATGTCAAATTCCAAGAAAAAGGCGAGGGCATCTACAGTTGAATAGGTACATGATTTTGATAATGATTATGTACTAACAACATCATGTAATAATAGTAATTATGGAAACAAATGGGTGTTAGACTCTGCTTGTACTCTGCATATGACGTTCCGAAAACACTGGTTTAGCAGCTACGAGAAAAGTGGAGGAACCGTAGTGATGCAATAATGCAACTTGTGCAATAGTTGGCACTGGCTCGGTTTGAGTTCGCTGCCATGATGGAGTCGTGAGGACTATTACACAAGTCCGTCATGTTCCTGATCTGAAGAAGAATTTGATCTCCTTTGGTACTCTGGATGAACAAGGCTACAAGTACATGAGCGAAACAGGAACTATAAAAGTGACTAAAGGTTCGTTAGTCATGCTGAAAAGCAAGCTGGAGAACGGCCTTTACACATTGGCGGAAGCACCATTGTTGGCTCTGCAAATGCATCTACAATGTGGTTATCTAATGATAACAAGGTAAGACTATGGCACATGAGACTGGTCTATATGAGCGCACGTAGACCGGAGATGCTGAGCAATCGTAACCTTTTGGAAGGTGAGAAGATCAGCACACTTGACTTCTGTGAGCACTGCGTTATAGGGAAGCAGAAGAAGGTCAGCTTCAGCACTCGCAAACACAAGACAAGAGGAGTGCTAGACTACATCCATTCAGATTTATGGGGTCCCTCTAAACTTCCATCGAAGGGCGGAAAGAGGTATCTTCTCACTTTTATTGATGATTTCTCACGAAAGGTTTAGGTGTATTTTTTGAAGACAAAAAGTGATGCTTTTGAAGCATTTAAAGAGTGGAAGATTTTGGTTGAAAATCAAATGGAGCGGAAAATCAAGTATCTTCGCACAGACAATGGCTTGGAGTTTTGCAATGAAGAGTTTAATGAATTATGCAAGGTTCATGGGATCTCAAGACATAGGACTGTCAGGCATACCCCACAGCAGAATGGAGTTGCCGAGAGAATGAACAGAACTCTTCTTGAAAAGGCTCGTTGTATGCTCATACAAGCCAAAATGTCCAAAGTATTTTGGGTTGAAGCAGTTCACACTGCTGCTCATATTGTCAATCGATCTCCAGCATCGGCGATTGACTTTAAGACTCCGAATGAGGTATGGTCAGGTGAACCCTCTAACTATTCATACTTACGAGTATTTGGGTGTCCAACTTATTATCACGTTAATGAAGGAAAGCTTGAACCAAGGGCTAAGAAGGCCATATTCGTAGGATATGTGGATGGAGTAAAAGGGTACAAACTTTGGTGTTTGTCTTTACTCAAATTTATAGTTAGTAGAGATGTCACCTTTGATGAATCCTCTATACTTGATCCCCGTAAAGTTTCCGTGGAGTTTTCGGGAAATAAGAACGAGCAGGTGGAGCCTCCGGTGGTGCTTGCCAAGGAATAGGATCAAGAGACTCAGGTCAAAGATGAGTCAGAAGATGTAGACCTTGAAGAACTTGCTGTCAATAAACCATACACAATTGCGAAAGGGAGGGAGAAGACGCAGACACGAGAACCAGAACGCCTTATAAATCAAGCAAACTTGATTGCATATGCGTTCGTAGCTGCACAAGAAGAGATTAAGGATCTGGAGCCCTCCTCGTATATTGTAGCAACTTCTTGCAAGGATGCTGCACAATGACGGTTAGCCATGACGGAAGAGATGGAGTTTCTTCACAAGAATCAGACATGGGTCTTAGTGAAAAGACAAAAGGGGAAGAGGACAGTTGGATGCAAGTGGATCTACAGAAAGAAAGAGGGAATTCGTGAAGTGGAAGATGCTAGGTTTAAGGCGAGATTGGTTGTAAAAGGTTTCACCCAGAAGGAGGGAATTGACTACAATGAGATTTTCTCTCCGGTCGTGAAGCATGGCTCAATTCGCGTGCTACTAGCATTGGTTGCACAATTTGACTTGGAGCTTTAACAACTTGATGTCAAAACCGCTTTCTTACACGGTGATCTAGAAGAGACAATCTATATGGATCAACCCGAAGGTTTCTTAGCCGAGGGAAAAGAAGATTACGTATGCCAACTAAAGAAGTCTTTGTATGGTTTGAAGCATTCCCCTAGACAGTGGTACAAAAGGTTTGATGCATTCACGACTACATATGAATTCTCAAGGAGTGCATTTGATAGTTGTGTGTATCAAAAGAAGATGTCTGGTAACTAAATGATTTATTTATTGTTGTATGTTGAAAATATACTTATTGATGCTAACAACATTACAGAGATAAATGCTTTGAAGAAACTGTTGAGTAAGGAATTTGACATGAAGGATTTAGGAGCTGCAAAGAAAATCCTTGGTATGGAGATTTCAAGAGAAGACGGTGTTGTACATCTTTCTCGGAAGAGGTATATTGAAAGGATTCTCGAGAGATTCAATATGCATACGTGCAAGCCTGTAAGTACACCATTAGCTCCTCATTTTAAACTTTCAATATGCATACGTGCAAGCCTGTAAGTACACCATTAGCTCCTCATTTTAAACTTTCAGAGTTACAAATGCCTCAGTCCAGGGATGAGGTGGAGCATATGTCAAAGATTCCTTATGCAACGCAATTGGTAGCATTATGTATGCTATGGTATGCACACATCCAGATATTGCTTAATCTGTAAGTGTGGTAAGTAGATGCATGTCCAGCCTAGGAAAGAGGCATTGGGAAGCTGTCAAGTGGATATTGAGATATCTCAAAGGAGCTTCTAGTGTTGGTCTGACTTTTCGAAAAAGTGGTGGAGGTATTTCAATTCTTGGTTATGTGGATTCTGACTATGCAAGAGATCTTGACCGAAGAAGGTCCACAACTGGATACATCTTTACCCTCGTTGGCGGTGCCGTTAGTTGGAAGTCGACTCTGCAGTCGATTGTCGCTTTGTCTACGACAGAAGCAGAATACATGGTAGCAGCGGAGGCGGTGAAAGAAGCTATCTGGTTAAAAGGTTTAGTAGCGGAATTGAGTTTGGTTCAGCTAGAATCAACTCTTAGATGTGATAGTCAGAGTGCTATTCATCTAATGAAAAATCAAAGATTTCATGAGCGCGCTAAACACATTGATGTCAGATTTCATTTCCTTCGAGATGTTGTTGAAGAGGGAACTTTCAAGGTCGTGAAGGTTATCACAGACGATAATGCTGCAGATATGTTGACCAAGATAGTCCCGCTCGCTAAGTTTGCACACTGCAAAGACTTGGCGGGGGTGTGCATCAACTGATGCAACTCCGAAGAGAACAATTGTTAGGTGGAGGTGGTATGTTCAACCATGGTTTGATTCTTCTTGTTTCTTACAACGGGATTGCCCAGTAAGCTTAGAAGTTTTGGTCAGAGTTGTTCACATGCACACTCGAAACGCAAACCAAGGTGGAGATTGAAAATGTTGGTTTATGTTTAGTCAACAATGGCATGCTGAAAATGTTGGTTTAGGTTTAGTCAACAATGGCATGCCAATCGAAAGAGTTTGTGGAAAGAGTTGGCATGAATGTTAGGAGGAAGCTTCCTCCTTTGATGTCACCCATGACATCAAAAGGAGGTAGTTTGATGTCACCAATGACATCAAGAGCAGGTCCTTACCCCTATAAATAGATGCACTCTTTCATTTGTAGAAACAATCCCAAAAACAATACAATATATTGTTCTATGGTGGACGTAGGATTATTTTGATCCGAACCACGTTAAATCTTGTGTTCTTTATTTTTCGTTTCCGCTAACATTTTTGCTGCCCCCATCTTTTAAAAAAACCAACAGTGGTATCAGAGCCTCATTGATCTTACGAGATCTGCTAGTTCTTCCAAAAAGAAAACCATTTTCAAATTATTTTTAATCAATATCAATTTTTAAACCTATTTTCAAACATGGCAAGCATCAGTCTCTCTTTGAATGCCCCACAAACTTTCACTGGAGATTACTATCGAATTTGCTAAGTGAAAATAAAATCATATCTTAAAACCTATGATTTGTTGAATGTTGTAAAGGAAGAACAATTCTTACCAGCAATTCATGAAAATCCTATCATTGTCCAGAATCAAATACTTCCAAAAGAGATTTTAGATTAGACAAGGTCACTAAGGATGTTCTTCATGCACAAAACCATAAGACGAAAAAGAAAGAAGAAAAAAAGAAAAAGAAATGCACTACAAAAGTATGCAATTGCAGCGATGCTCAAAACAATCCTCAAGGACAAACAACCGAAGCAAGAATTTAGGAGTAACTTTTTAAATTGCAGCAACTGAAGCAAAGGAGGAGTGTTAAAATCTTGTTGCTTTAAGTTACTGCAGTAACTTTTTTAGCATAATAAGTTACTTAGTTTTAGGATAAATCTACTTTTTTGAATTCAAATTTAAGTTAGATTTTTTAGGAAAGTTGAGATATTTTGGGATTTTTAAATTTCTCCTATGCAAATTTTTCTGCAGATTATGTTCTTAAATTGACTATTTAAAGCCTTGTTATGCTTAATAAAATAATTGAGACTTTTTCAATCAGCACTTTTAATATTTTTGCTGCCCCATCTTTTAAAAAAACCAACAAAGATATCATGAAATTAGGAGAACATGTCTTTTACGGCAGCCGACAGCCGACAGCCGACAGCCTGTCATATTGATTTAAATTTTGTTAATGGTGATTTTCCGGGATGTTTTATCATACGGAATGTTGGGCAACAATTAGGTAGAGGAGCTGACTTTTTTAGAGGTTCTATACCGAGACTTTACATAATTTCAGTAATGTTGGAGCAGTGAAAATAAAGATACTCAAGACATTTCGGTTTCAAATGAACTTATCATTTTTCTTTAACTTATAAAAAGAAACAGATTAGTGATAGAAATCGCGTGGCACAGATACTGATATAAGCATCTTATCTGATCTAACATAGATACGAACATGCCAAGTTCTATAGAATTCGGACACTACACACTTGGTCATTTTTATTTAGATTTCTATATAGATACAGATGCTACCTATGTGAAAAGGATTTATTAAGAGTCAGTAAATTACCTTTTCGTACAGTTTCAGCTGCCGGGGGAGTATATTCTTACGTCTGTACAATAGTAAATGGTGTTTCCAGGTGAACAAGTGTTTTGCAACTGGAGGGATTCAAAGACACAGAAAACCACTAGAAAGATACGGAACTCAATTTCGATAACTATATCTTGGGTGCTATGGAATAAAAGAAACAAGAGTGTTTTGAAGGAGAAAAACGTTGTCTGCAACAGCTGAAATATGCTTAATACTTTTTGCTTGTTTGGTCCAAACTTGAAGTTGTAAACAATGCAGATCAGCATTTAGGTCACATTTTTCAGATCAGCATTCACGTAGTTTATAGCTACGTCGCTCGGATTCTCCGAAAATGCGGTCGGATACATGTTGGATCCTCCAAAAGTAGTGCATTTTTGAAAGATCCGACATGGGTGCGGCTACATTTTGGAGAGTCCGCGCAACATAGGTTTATAGTGGACTATTGACTGAATAATATTACATGATAGCATCCCTTGAGCAGTTCTTCGCCTAGGATGTGTGCTTTTGGGTAGACTATACTGAAAGTTGATTTGTCTTCCCTGCACCAGGTTGTTGAGAGCGGCGGAAAGAATATTGAAGTTGCTGTCATGACAAAAGAGCATGGGCTTAAGCAACTCGAGGAAGCTGAGATTGATGCCATTGTTGCTGAGATTGAGGCAGAGAAAGCAGCTGCAGAAGCTGCAAAAAAGGCTCCTCCAAAAGAAACCTAGTTCTGCCGAAATTCTTATTTGAAAATGTCTGAACTTTTATTGCTCTATTCAACTTCTAACGACTGATCGTGTTGTCAGTCGAGACCTGTATTGTGGCTATTTTTTTTGTTTGGTTATATTGAGAGTCGTCATCTTCTATCACTGATTATATACTGGTCATGAAATGTTGCTTAAGATATGCGCATTTGTTTACATTGCTTGATGGTTTAGCTATGGAATGTAGTAGTTCCACAGTTCCTTTATTCTTTCTTTTTCAGCACCAAAACTTTGATGGTATTTTTAATTATAATAATGCCTGATCGAGAGCTAAAGGTTATAAAGTGTATCTGGCAGAGAATGAAATACCATGAAAAGAAGTAATGTCGTAACTAGGAGTGGCAAATGGGCAGGGCGGGTATGATATGATTCGGACAAAAAAAAGGTAATAAAAATTGGATAAATTATTCGATCCGATTCATATTAAATACAGATAAAAATAGATTAACTGGCGGATAATATGAGTAATCAAATTTCATGACTTTTTGTATATGGTCACTTTTAGGAGAATTCTTAGTCTCCCTAATTTGAGCTGAACCTCAATATGAAGCTTAACAAATATAAAAGTTAGACCCATTGGTTATGCATTGGTTATCCATTTTTTTGATGGATAATATGGTTCTTATTCATATTTGATCCGTTTTCAAAAAGTTCATCATCAAACTCATTTTTAATGGATAATATGGATGGTTAACTGTTTTCTTTTAATTATTTTGCTACCCCTAGTCGTAACTACAGAAACACGAGCGAAAATGCTTCGACATGATATTTATGGAAGATATGTATTTCGCAACTGGCGGAGCTTTGTTTCTCTTCTTCCCTTTGTTCCTTCTTTCCCCCTTCGGAGTTACTCAAAGATTTTAATTTGCTGATGGGGCTGTTATGTGAGAATCTTAGTGGTGGCAAAATGGTTAAAAGAAATCAGTTAACTAATGGATAACAACGATATTAGTATTCATATAAAAAATGGTTAATCAATGGGTAACTGCTGAACCTCATTTTTTTATCTGTATTAAATGTAGGACGGATTGAATAATTGATCCATTTTTTATTATTCATTTTCGATCCAAACAATATGTGCCTAGCCTCACCCGTTTGACACTCTTATGTAAGATTGTGTATTCAAATGACCAGCGATGATTCATATTTTCGCTTCGTTGCCCCAAACTTTTACATACTATTTCTATAAAAATTTGCAGCTGTCCTAAAGTTCTTATGGGTGAGCTTAGTCATTTTCTCCCCAATGGTAATTCTCGAGGAATTGCCCCCAAACATCTTCAATTTATCCGTGCTTAATTGGTGCCCACATTTTTCGACCCAATCTTCCATCCTTTATCAAGCTTCACACCACTCTCTACCTTCTTCATGAAGATCTTTTTTCATTCTCATCATACTCTGTACTTGCCAAAATACTGCAATTACTCCATGAATTCTGAGCATTAATGGTCTAGAATGTTCTAAGGAGACGAAAAAAGAAATGAACTGCGGAGGAAGAAGAAGAAAGTGGAGTCTACTATTTCATTGCCACTAACATATATTTATATACAAATATTCTAACCGCCTAACCACAACTAATTACAACTAACTTAAGACACCTTAGTTGGCATCTAACTGGCAACCAACTGTACACAGCTTGTCGCATCGGCATATCACAATACTCCCCCTCAAGTTGGAGGGTGCAAAATGTTCAAAACTCCTAGCTTGCTCAATAGATGGACCTGTGATGTATGACTTAATCTTTTTGTCAACAGCTCTGCTAACTGATCTTTTGTAGGAACATGCACAGGCCTCATCATTCCATACTTAACTTATGTTTAATGGAATGACAATCAATCTCTATATGCTTTGTTCGTTCATGAAAAATTGGATTGTCTGCTATGCATAAAGCTTGCTTCTACTAATACATTTGTTAGTTTGATGTTCCACTGCCGGATGCCTACTTTAGTCCATATAAGGACTTAAGCAACTTACAAACTTTCTACTCCCCCTGTCTCCTGAATCCTTGCAGTATTTCCATATAAACCTCTTCATACTGATCACCTTGTAAAAATGCATTATACATATCTATTTGATACATATTCCAGCCCTTGGAGACAACTAATGCAATCACTGTCCTTACTGTGACCATCTTGACCCCAGGGGTAGGTGTCATGATAATCCAATCCCTCTCTTTGATTGTAGCCCTTTGCAACTAGCCTTGCCTTTAATCTTTCAACCTCACCATTAGCCTAGTATTTGGTTTTATATACCCACTTTCAACCAACTGTTTTCTTACCCTTAGGGAGTGTCACTACCTCCCATGTCTTGTTTTCTTCCAAGGCTTTAATCTCCTGCTTTGTAGCTTCTACCCATCTTTCATCCTTAATTGCTTCCTTGAAGGTTTGAGGTTCAATTAAGGTGGAGAACTTGGCAAGATAGCTTTGATAAGCTGGTATAACCTTGTCACAAGACAGATGATTGGAGATGGGATGTTTGGTCGTAGTCTTGTCACCTTGAATCACATAATCCTTCATCCGAATGGGTTGTTTACTTGTTCTAGCAGACCTCTTGCGAGTTGTAGGTTGATCATATGTCATTAGAACCTCCTCAACCTACAACTCCTTAAGAGATGAGGCTGCACCTGTATTTGTCAGCAGTTGCTCTTCATCAGTAAGTAAGGGTACCTATTCTGCACTAGAACAACTCTGCTAATCAATATCTTCTTCAATGGCATAATCTTGTGCCCCAACATCAGATCCTTGATCAATATTTCTGTTTGAAGGTTCCTCTCATGCAAAACAATCATCAAACAAGTTGTGCTGCTCCATAGGAGCAAGAGTGTCATGGACTTCAGCCTGAACTGTGATGGATGCTTTGGCAAAAGGAAATTCCTTTTCCTTGAATATGACATCTCTATTCACAAAGAATTGATGTGTGTGTAGGTCCATAAGTATAACCCTTCCGAGTGTCTGAAAATCCTACCAACACCGCAACTCTAGATCTTTCTCCAAACTTATCTCCTTTGAGTACATTGGTCGGATATCACAAACACCCAATGACTCTCAGATGTGTTAAGAAGGCTTCTTCTTGTATAGAAGTTCATATGGACTTCTTCCTTGGATCACAACAAAATTTAGTCTGTTCATGAAATATACTATTTTTTGAATACAAATACCCTAGTATCTGATTGGCATTCTAGATTGAAATCTCAATGCTCTAGCTATGTTTAGGATGTGTCTACGCTTTCTTTCTACAACTCCATTTTTTTGGGTGTATGCACACAACTACTTTGATGAACTATCCCCAGATCTTGAAATAATGAGCTGCATTGTAAGTTGAAGAACTTTGTTCTATTATCAGTCCTGATCACCTTTACTATGACTCCAGACTGAGTCTTAACCATAGCAAGGAAAGACTTGATAATAACTATAACTTATGTTTTAAGTTGCATTAAGTAGATCCATATATATGTACTATAATCATCAATCACAGTCAAGAAATAGTACTTTTTGTCAAATGTTGGTGTTTTATAAGGTCTCCAAAGGCCCATATGTACAAGAAACAATATAGAATCAACTCTTGAACTGCTAGTAGGAAACACCAATCTAGTCTGTTTTGCTAAATGATAAACTGGACACTTATTTATCAAAGTACTATCCACATTACTATGTATATTTTTCATATATTTCATTGCTAACAAGGAAGGGTGACCCAGCCTCATGTGCCATAAGCTGCAGTTCTCCTAACAAGCTATTGCCATTATTCTGTGTCCTGTGTCTTCATCACTATTATTTCCCTTCTTGGAGATGTAAAGGCCACCTCTTTCTCTACCAATCCCCTTCACCCTGCCATTGTAAAGCTCCTGAAAGATGCATAGGTGAGGGAAAAAGGCTACTGAACACATAAGTTCCTTTGTCAAATTTTACACAGATAATAAATTGTACCTAAAATCTGGCACAAATAGCATATTTCAAATTCTCTTGTTATCAAATAGAGAAGCTTCACAAGTACGTGTTATGTTTGCCTTAGCTCCTGTAACTAAATATACATTGTCACATGTGTGTGACCTTGACAAATGATCTGGTTCTAATAGGTCTTTGTTTGATACTACATGATTGTCGCGCCCCCTTTTTCTTGCGAAATCGGGTTTATGACATTTGAGAAGACAACACGTTCCCTTTTGGGAATTTGGTTTTGATTGAAGAGTCACCACTTAATGATTTATGTGCACTAGGACACTAAGAAGGGTTTGATTCACATAACCAGAGATTGGGTAATGGCTTGAAATTATTCCAAGGGGAAGGTATTAGGAACCCCTCAGGATCCACTAGTGTGGTTCCCAACCAAATTATTATTGTGACTTAAGTGCAAATAACACATAGGCAAATAAAACTTCAAGTAAGAGGGGATTTTCACATAATGGTTACAAATAAGCAAAGTTAAAAAGAACGAAAGGGAGACTAATTTTTCTTAGAGAAATAGTTTAAAAATTTAGACAAAGAAGCAAGGAATCAACAAAACAAAGGGAAGGGGGTCCTACGTTTATATATAATATGGATCACCCCATACAACATTCAGTAATCACTCCTCAGTGAGGGGCTACAGGTGATGTTATTGCGTGGTCATCATAACCATATCTACCCTTTCCCAACCTGTTAAGGTATTAAAGCGCGGGATGGTATGGTTTATTTAACGTATGCTATTACCCGCACCAATTCTATCAGTTCCGAAGGTAGTTAGGACTACTGATCTTAAAAGGAAGGGATATTAGGTTTGTTTATAGTTTCAAAGGCAAAAACTCTTAGGCGACATACGAAAACACATATAGAAAGTTGGGGGAAAACACATAAACAAGTGAAGGGCTCTGATAGACCTCCCTTTAAAGCAAAGAAAGCACATGATTTAACATGAGCTACACATACTGTTCAAGGTCTGCTTAAAACTTAAATGAATAAGGCAGACTAATTTATTACACAGTTCATATAAGAAGCCCGAATCAGGCTTGCCTGCTAGTTGTAGCTAATAAAACCTAATTCAGTTTATGATTTTAGCCCTAAGGCTTGCCTAGGTGTTGGACGAGGATCCTATATGCATGATATCTATTGATTTCAGAAACAATGAAATAAAATAAATATATACTGATTTAAGAAGGTTGTCAGTTATTAAAGAAAGCAAGTTTTTGCAAGAGATCATAAGTTCTGCAACTGATGGTCATCATTATTACTGGTTATAGACTTAAAAGCGAGTGAAGCGATTCATACTTGATTAATGACCCCTATGGACATGCTTTCTATGCGTGTTGATTTTAAACCACTTTTAATGGATATGGTAAAATGCAAAAAACCTTTGTAGCAAGATAAGGATTTTGAA
This sequence comes from Nicotiana noctiflora, assembly GCA_032618575.1. Taxonomy (NCBI): domain Eukaryota; kingdom Viridiplantae; phylum Streptophyta; class Magnoliopsida; order Solanales; family Solanaceae; genus Nicotiana; species Nicotiana noctiflora. The sequence goes on from JASVEL010011857.1 coordinate 29,795, forward strand.
AATATGACTTTTTTATTTTTTCGAGAAGCGGGCCCGGGTGTTGGGTTTTGGCAACTTCATATTTTTGGGTGTAATTTGAGTTATTTCAATTGGGTTATGTTTCTTTAGCCTATTTTAATGTGTTCCTATTGGTTTTGATCAGATTCTGCACCCGTGGAGGCCGATTCTCATGGCAAGGGCATTGCGGGCTAGTTTTCGAGCCGAGTCGAGGTGAGTAATGGCTATGGATAATGACCTGAGGGTTTGAAGCTATAAATGAGCCGGTAAACCTCCTACTTGGATGGTTGTGTGTATCTTTGGGCTGTGAGCCAGTTATTTGGATCCCGTGAGGATCGTTATCATTGCTTCTACGATTAGAGCATGTTATCTTGATATCAGTCCTGAGCTAAGCACTGTCTAAAATAGTTTTCCAAACCTCGGTATTTCTGAACACTATTTTCTACTATTATTGATAAAATGAGATTTCAAAATGATATTTACTGTGCCTGTGAGACTTGCATTGCATGTAGCTGGACAAATAGTGGATCGGACCGCATCATATCATTAATATTGCGCTTGAGCTATAGGAGCCTCTCCGAAGTCTGAACCCCCACAGTGAGCGCGGGTACCCAAATGGATCGGGCTACGCGCCATAGTGGTCATGTTCATGCATCTGCATTGCATTTAGATATATCTATTGTACTGTTTAGCTATCTTTGCTGATTCTGAGACCTATACTATTGAAAGTGGTAGAAGAAGGTTATTATATAGCTTTGCTTAGTGGAATATTGGGTATTCTTATCTTTACTATCTTTATCCGTATTTATTACCACTGAGTTGGAAGTACTCACACTACTCCCTGCACCTTGTATGCAGATCCAGGTATATCGCAGTAGGGCTGAATCCCCATCTGCTCAAAGAGAGCTTATTCGGACTGTCGAGGTAGCTGCTAGCATCCGCAGGACCTGACACTTCCTTCTATATTTTATCTTTTAGACATTTTCCGCATTGATAGATTCAGTTGTATTCAGTTTCACTATTGTACTCTTGGTAGAGGCTCATGGCTTATGACTCTATATCTGTGGGAGATAGTTTGTTGTGCTGGGTTATTTTGCAATTCATGCTAAAGTACCGTACTTCTTTTATTGTTAAATATTGCTTTTAAAGTAAATTGGGAGATGATAGGTCGGTGTTGTGCGAGATTGGTCAGGATGGCCTAGCAATGTGCTGGGCGCCATCACGATCGGGTTTTGGGGTCGTGCCAAGTTGGTATCAGAGCCTAGGTTTACTAGGCCTCATAAGTCTTGATCCGGGTAGTAGTGTCTCGTAGATCGGCATGGAGACGTCTGTATTTAACCTCGGGAGGCTGTAGACCATTTAGGAAACACTTCACATTTCTTGAACTATGTCGTGCGGTTTTGTTGTTCCGATAACTGAACTTCTGTATTCTATTCTATCGCAGATGGTGAGGACTCGTGCTATAGGACAAGATGGACGACCACCATTGTCACCAGCTAGAGGCTGTGGTCGAGGCCGTGGTAGCGTGGCAGGGGCAGTGTCAATAGACCCACTTGTTTCCCCTATCCAAGATCAACCCCTAGTGGTTGAGGCTCCAGCAGTACCCGTTCAGGCACCGACAATGCCTATTGTTATTCCTGGACTTCATGAAACATTGGCCCAGATATTATTTGTTTGTACTGGGTTAGCTCAGGTAGTTTCAGCTACTACTACATCAACAACATCTCAGACCGAGGGTGGTCATTAAACCCCCGCAGCTCGCACACCAGAGCAGGTTGTGTAGGGACTTCAGACGCTAGAGGCAGTCCCAGCTCAGGTAATTGCACCGGTTATTCTAGTTGCGCCAATTGCGCCAGCCCCAGAGTATGTTGTACCGGTGATGTCTAACGACGAGCAGCGTCGATTGGAGAGATTTGGTAGACTTCAGCCACCTTCATTTAGTGGTACTGAGGGCGAGGATGCCCAGGGATTCTTAGACAAGTGTCAGAGGACGTTTTATACAGCAGGGATTCTTGAGTCTAGTGGTGTTTCTTTTACTACATTTCAGTTTTCAGGTCTAGCATTCATTTGGTGGGAGGAGTTTGAGAGCGTAGGCCTGTAGGGGCAGCACCCCTTACTTGGCAGCAGTTTTCCACTCTCTTTTTAGAGAAGTATGTGCCACAGTCCCGTCGAGAGAAGCTACGTCACCAATTTGAGTGGATAGTTCAGGGTGATATGACAGTGACTCAGTATGAGTTGAGGTATACTCAGTTGTCTAGGCATGCTACTTGGATGATCCCGACAGATCGGGAGAGGATCAGGAGGTTCATTGATGGCCTCAACTATTCTATTCGTATCTTGATGACCAAGGAGAGAGTATTGGCAGCATCTTTCGAGCAGGTTGTTGATATGACACGCTCTATTGAGGTGGATCATCGCCGTGAGCGAGAGGAGAGGGAGGCCAAGAGGCCTCGAGGTTCTGGCAGTTTTAGTGGTGCTCCATCGAGGGGGCAGTTTCATCAGGACAGAGGTCGATCATCTAGACATCCTCAGTTAGGTCGCTTGGAGCATAGTGGAGCTTTTTCTACCCATGGCCGTCTGGGTTTTCAGCAGGGCCAGTCTTCGCTCAGTGCCCTCCCAGCTCAGAGTTCAGAACCTACTTCTTCGGCCCAGGGTTCATCTACGGCGAGGGGCTCCCTTCAGCCCCCTTCTCAAGCGCCAGGCAGTTGTTTTGAGTGTGTCGAGTTTGGCTATATTAGAAGGCACTGTCCTCGTCTTCGTAGGGATAAGTCTCAGCAGAGGGATCAAACCTCCTCTTCGGCACCATCTCAGGCTAGTAGAGGTGGAGTTTAGTCTTTTAGAGGTTGCCCCAGGAGTGAGAAGCGACCGAGTGGTGGTCAGGCACGTTTCTATGCACTTCCTAATAGGCGAGATGATGTTGCCTCAGATATAGTGATTACATGTATCATTTCAGTTTGTCACAGAGATGCTTCTGTCTTTTTTGATCCCGGGTCCACATATTCGTATGTGTCTTCTTATTTTGCACATCATTTGGGTGAGACCCATGGTAGTCTTGATTTGCCTGTTCATGTATCCACCCCGTTGGGTGATACGATTATTGTGGATCACGTCTATCGATCCTTTGTTATTTCTGTTGCGGGTCTGGAGACTCGAGTGGATGTGCTATTATTAGGTATAGTGGATTTCGATGTGATTTTAGGCATGGATTGGCTGTCCCGGTGCCATGCTATTTTGGACTGTCATGCCAAGACAGTTACATTGGCAATTCCTGGTATTCCTCAGATTGAGTGGTGGGGTTTGAGTGATTATGTCCCTAGCCGTGTTATTTCATTCTTAAAGGCTCAGAGAATGGTGGAAAAAGGGTGTTTGTCGTATCTATCATTTGTGAGGGATGTGGGAGCTGAGACTCCTAGTATTGATTCTGTGCCCGTTGTGAGGGACTTTCCAGATGTGTTTCCATTAGACTGCTGGGCATGCCACCCGTTGTGCGTATTGATTTATCGGGCACTCAGCCCATTTCTATTCCTCCTTACCGTATGACACTAGCTGAGCTGAAGTAGTTGAAAGAACAGCTTCAGGAGCTTTTAGATAAGGGATTCATTCGCCCTAGTGTGTCACCGTGCGGTGCACCAATGTTATTTGTTAAGAAGAAGGATGGTTCTATGCGGATGTGCATTGATTATAGGTAGTTGAACAAGGTAACAGTGAATAACAAGTATCCTTTAACACGCATTGATGATTTATTTGATCAGCTCCAGGGAGCGATGGTGTTATCAAAGATTGATCTTCATTCAGGCTACCATCAATTGGAGATTAGAGACTCTGATATTATGAAGACTGCATTAGGACGAGATATGGGCACTATGATTTTCTTGTGATGTCTTTTAGGCTGACCAATGCCCCAGCCGCGTTCATGCATCTGATGAACGGTGTGTTCCAGCCATATTTGGATTCTTTCATGATCGTGTTCATTGATGACATTCTGGTATACTCTCGTAGCCAGGAGGAGCATGTTCAGCATTTGAGCGTTGTGTTTTAGAGGTTGAAGGAGGAGAAATTGTATGCTAAGTTCTCAAAGTGCGAGTTTTAGCTTGAGTCAGTAGCTTTTCTGGGTCATGTGGTGTCTAGTGATGGTATTCAAGTTGACCCGAAGAAGATAGAGGCGGTGCAGAGTTGGCCTAGATCGTCCTTAACTACGGAGATCAGGAGTTTCATTGGTTTGGTGGGGTATTATCGCCGGTTTATTCAGGGATTTTCATCAATTGCTTCTTCTTTGACCGGGTTGACGCAGAAGGGTGCACCATTCGTGTGGTTAGATGAGTGCGAGGATAGTTTTCGGAAGTTCAAGACAACTTTGACCATAGCTCCAGTGTTAGTCTTGCCATAAGCTTCAGGTTCATATACCGTATATTGTGATGCCTTGAGAGTGGGGATAGGGTGTGTATTGATGTAGGGGGTAGAGTTATTGCTTATGCTTCTCGTCAGTTGAAGCCTCATGAGAAGAACTACCCTGTTCATGATTTGAAGTTAGCTGCCATAGTTCATGCCTTGAAGATTTGGAAGCATTATTTGTATGGCGTGTCCTGTGAGGTGTATACTAATCATCGTAGTCTCCAGCACTTGTTCAAGCACAAGGATCTTAATTTGAGGCAGCGGAGATGGCTTGAGTTGCTAAAGGATTATGACATTACCATTCTATATTATCCAGGGAAGGCCAATGTAGCAGCTGATTCTTTGAGCCGAAAGGCAGTTAGTATGGGTAGCTTGGCATATATTCCAGTTGGGGAGAAACCATTTGCATATGATGTTCAGGCATTGGCTAATCGGCTAGTGAGGTTGGATATTTCGGAGCCCAGCAGGGTGTTGTCTTGCGTTGTTTCTCGGTCTTCCTTATATGATCGCATTCTTGAGCGCCAGTATGATGATCCACACTTACTTGTCCTTAAGGATAGAGTTCAACATGATGATACCAGAGATGTCACTATTGATAGTGATGGTGTGTTGAGGATGCAGGGCCAGATATGCGTGCCTAATGTTGATGGCCTTCATGAGTTGATATTGGAGCAGGCTCATAGTTCGGGGTATTCTATCCATCCAGGTGCCGCGAAAATGTATCAGGATTTGAGACAACATTATTGGTGGAGAAGGATGAAGCAGGATATTGTGAGTCACGTAGCACGGTGCCTCAACTGTCAACAGGTCAAGTATAAGCATTAGAGGCCCGATGTCATGTTTCAGCGTATTGATATTCTCGAGTGGAAGTGGGAAAGGATCACTATGGACTTTTTTAGTGGGCTTCCTCGGACAGCGAGGAAGTTTGATTCAGTTTGGGTGATTGTGGACAGGCTGACCAAGTCAGGTCATATAATTCATGTGTGTACTATATACTCCTCGGAGCGGTTCGCGGAGATATAGATTCGTGAGATTGTGAGATTGCATGGAGTTCCAGTTTCTATTATTTCAGACAGAGGTACTCAGTTTACTTTGCAGTTCTGTAGGACATTTCAGCACGAGTTGGGCTCACAGGTTGAGTTGAGTACTGCATTTCATCCTCAGACGGATGGACAGTCCAAGCATACCATTCAGATCTTGGAGGATATGTTGCGCACTTGTGTTATTGATTTTGGTGGTTCATGGGCTGATTATTTTCCTTTCGCAGAGTTTGCTTATAACAACATCTACCAATCTAGTATTCAGATGGCGCCTTATGAGGCTTTATATGGGAGACGCTGTAGATCTCCAGTGGGTTGGTTTGAGCTCGGTGAGGCTAGGTTGTTGGGGACAGAGTTGGTCCAGGATGCCTTGGACAAGGTGAAGGTGATTCAGGAGAGACTTCGTACAACCTAGTCGCGCCAGAAGAGTTATGCGGACCGGAAGGTTCGGGATGAGTCTTATTCGGTGGGGGAGAAGGTCTTACTGAAGGTTTTGCCTATGAAAGGCGTCATGAGATTTGGAAAGAAAGGAAAGCTTAGTCCGAGATTTATTAGCTCTTTTGAGATTCTCAGGAGGATTGGAGAGGTGGATTATATGCTTGCTTTTCCACTCAGTCTATCGGGAGTTCATCCGGTGTTTCACCTATCTATGCTCCAGAAATATGTTGGCGACCCATCGCATGTGTTGGATTTCAGTACAGTGTAGCTTGATGATGACTTGACCTATGATGTAGAGCCTATAGCTATATTAGGTCGTCAGGTGAGTAGATTAAGATCTAATGATATTGCATCAGTGAAAGTTCAGTGGAAAGGTCGACCCGTGGAGGAGGCCACTTGGGAGATCAAGCAGGAGATACGAAACAGATATCCTCACTTATTTGAGTCTTCATGTATGTTTCTTGACCCGCTCGAGGACGAGCGTTTGCTTAAGTTGGGGAGAATGTGACGACTGGCCCGTCGTCACGAGAGTTACCGCCCCGTTATCCCCTCATTATGTTTTTTCATGTTTCTATATCTGTGTTAGAGTCTATCGGGTGAATTTGGATCGATTCTGATTGAAAATAAGGCATATAGCCTTTTAGAGTGAAGCTTGTTTCTGAAAAGTCAACTTGAAGTTGTCTATATGATTAGAAGGATCGGAATCAAATCTGGTGATTCGATTAGCTTCGGGAGGTTATTTGTGACTTAGGGGAGCAATCGAAATTGAATTTGGAGGTCTAGTGTAGAAATAGGCTTGAATTGGCTAAGTTTGAATTTTGGCGAAATCCGACCGATAGGTGAGATTTTGATCTGGGAGTCAGAATGGAATTCCGACAATTGCAGTAGCTTCGTTAGGTGATTTTGGATATGTATGCAAATTTTCAGGTCATTTGGACACCGTTTGGCTGGGTTTTTGATAGAATGTAGGTTTCCGAAGTTATAGTTGAAACTTAGGCTTGAATCTGCCTTGATTTGATAATTTCCGTTTTTAAGGACGTGTTTTTATGTTTGTAACAAGTTCGCATCGTGTTTTGGAGTAGATTGGTGGTTTTCGTTGAGGTCCCGGGGGCCTCAGGGTGAATTTGGGGGTCCTAACGGACCATTTTTGGTTAAGTGAGCAGTTAGATTTTGCTGTCATTGTTGTAGGTTCTTTTTGTTCTCTGCGATCGCAAGGGTACTCCTGTGATTGCGTAGAAGGATTTTTGGAAGGAATCATTTTGTTCTCTGCGATCGCATAGATGGGTATGGATTGCATAGTTGGTCGAGGTTCATATCTGCGATCGCAGACATAGTATCGCGATCACGTTAGTCATTTTGCGGGGCCAGTAAAATTAGTTATATGCAATCGTAGGCTGAAGGATGCGATCGCGTAGTTTCAGCTAGTTGTGCATTGCGATTGCAGGCGAGAGGTCGTGATCACATAGAGATAATTAAGTGACAGACAAGATTGATAAGTAACATTTCATCCGCGAGGGTTTTTATTATTTCACCATTGTTGGGAAAGTTTTGAAGCTAGGGAATGTGGGATTAAGAGATTTTCACCTATATTTCGATTGGAGGTAAGTTTTATGGTCTAATTACGTGATTTTATCCTAGAATCTTCACCTATATCACTGAAAATTTGAGGATTTAAGGTGTATCAATGGGGGATTTTTCTCTAAGCCCGTGTTATAGAAAAACACTTATTTGAATGGGCAAACAGAGTCCGATTTTGATAAACTTTATATGGATGGACTCGTGGAGAGATAAAGATTCTGAAAATATGACTTGTAATTTTTCGAGAAGTGGGCCCGGGGGTTGGGTTTTGGCAACTTCATGTTTTTGGGTATAATTGGAGTTATTTCGATTGGGTTATGTTCCTTTAGCCTATTTTAATATGTTCCTATTGGTTTTGATCAGATTCTGCACCCGTGGAGGCCGATTCGCGTGGCAAGGGCATTGCGGGCTAGTTTTTGAGCCGAGTTGAGGTGAGTAATGGGTATGGATGATGACCTGAGGGTTTGAAATCTCGGTATATCACTATGTGATGCTATATTGAGGCAATACACGTACTCTACTGTGGGTGCAGGGTTGATTGTGATTGGGGACTATGGCTTAGTCCGACTATTTAGTACTATACTGTGTTGTTCACTATAAATGTGCCGGTAAACCTCCTACTTGGATAGTCGTGGATATCTTTGGGCTGTGAGCCAGTTATATGGATCCCGTGAGGATTGTTATCATTGCTTCTATAATTATAGCATGTTATCTTGATATCAGTCCTGAGCTAAGAACTGTCTAAAATGGTTTTCCAAACCTCGATATTTCTGAACACTGTTTCCTACTGTTATTGATAAAAAGAGATTTCATAATGATATTTACTGTGCCTGTGAGGCCTGCATTGCATGTAGCTGGACTGATAATAGATCGGGATGCACGCCGCAGCATATCATTGATATTGCGCTTGGGCTGTAGGAGCCCCTCCGGAGTCTGAACACCCATAGTGAGCGTGGGTACCCAAATGGATCGGGCTGTGCACTGTGGCAGTCATGTTCATGCATCTGCATCATTTAGATATACCTATTATACTATTTAGCTATCTTTGCTAATTCTGAGACTTATACCGTTGAAAGTGGTAGAAGAAGGTTATTATATAGCTTTGCTTAGTGCAATATTGGGTATTCTTGGCTTCACTGTCTTTATCCGTACTTATTACAATTGAGTTGGAAGTACTCACACTACTCCCTGCACCTTGTGTGCAGATCCAGGTACATTGCAGTAGGGATGACTCCACAGCTTCTCAGAGAGAGCTTATTCGAACTGTCGAGGTAGCTACTAGCGTCCGCAGGACCTGACACTCCCTTCTATCTTTTAGACATTTTCCGCATTGATATATTCAGTTGTATTCAGTTTCACTAATGTACTCTTGGTAGAGGCTCATGGCTTATGACTCCAGATATGTGGGAGATAGTTTATTGTGCTGGGTTATTTTGCAATTCATTCTAAATTACCGTACTTCTTTTACTGTTAAATATTGCTTTTAAAGTAAATTGGGAGCTAATAGCTCGGTGTTGTGCGAGATTGGTTAGGCTGGCCTAGCAATGTGTTGTGCACCATCACGATCGGGTTTTGGGGTCGTGACAGATGCGGTCAATGAGTCGCAAAAGCGAAAATCGCTGAGGGTTTAAGTGATCATTGCATTGAAAATTTCAGAAGTGTTAAACATTTGGGGCTTCGAACAAAGATGGATTTTGGGCGATTTTGAATAGGAGTTCGTGAAATATCATCAGGTAAGGACTCTTGGACCAAGATTATGTTATTAAAGTGATAAAACTTGGATTTAATCACTGAAATTGGAGGAATCAAAGTATAAAAATGGAGGTTTTTGCTTAAAGCCTAAGAAATTATAAAATGATGATTTGAGGGGTCAAATGGACTCTGATTTTGATAAATGTTATATGTACGGACTCGTGGTGAGACGGGGATTATTAAAATGCGTGTTTCATAATTTTTCGAGAAGTGGGCCTAGGGCTCGAGTTTTTCTAGTTTCGAGATTTTTCCTACATTCTAATTGTTTTCGATTGGGTGTTATTCTATTAGCATATTTTGATATATTTGTACTAATTTTGGCTAGTTTCGATGCGCATGGAGGCTGGTTTGAGGAGAAAATGCGTCATGGGCTAGAGTTTTCGTCGGATCGAGGTGGGTAATACTTGAAAATAATGTCCTAAGGGTTTGTAAAGCCCGAACTTGCATATCATAGCACTGTATTGAGGTGACTTGCATGCCGGATAATGGGTGCGGGGTTGAGCACTATTGGGGATTGTGACATGGTCCATCCTGCTTAATAAAAACACTACCTAATTGTCATTTTTGGGCTTCACGCCAAATATTTGAATCCATTAGGGATTGGTATCATTGTCTTGGCAATACTGTGCATATTTTCATCTCAGCCTAAGATTTTAAAATGGTATTTTCTGACTCAGCATTTTATAAGATTAGAAAACTTAAACAAGGCTTTGATGACATTTTAGCGGTGAGCTTTTATGATACTGTTGCCCAAAGGGCGTATATGAATTCATGACTATGCATGGATCGGGCTGCACACGCAGCGGGAGTGATATTGATATTGTGCTTGGGCTGTAGGAGCTCCTCCGGAGTTTGAATCCCTACAGTGAGTGCGGACGCCTTTGCATGGATTGGGTCGTACGCCACAACGTCATGTGCATTGCATTACATTCATGCATTGGGTATACTTATACTACGTGGCATGACATTTAGCACTCATACATTAGTTGCATACATGTGTTATTTGCCCTAATTACCTGATACCCTGCTGGAAATTGTTAAGGAGTGCTGAGCCCAAGGTGCTGATTTGAGTGCAGATTTGCACTATTTGAGGTTGTACCCAGATATTGAACTGTTAATAATGAAGGAAAGAGATGCATAAAATGAGATTTCAAAATCTACTCATTTATGTTAAAAAGGAATACCATGAAAGTGTACTGCAATTTAAAAGATGATTTTGTAATTTATAGTGAGATAGTGCTTTGTGTGGTTTTCCTTTTCTCAGCATTATTTACTATTGTTACTGCTTGGAAGTACTCACTCGACTCCCTGCACCATGTGTGCAGATTTAGGTACTTGGAAGCTTAACTGAGCTTAGTGCTGGTCTAGAGCTCCATTTGGGATCGTCGAGGCAGCTGCCTGGCATCGGCTGGACCCAACACTCCCCTCATTACTCTGTTGTTTTATTTATTCCGCGTATTCTCAGACTTGTAGAGTTACTTACAGTATTGTATTGATAATCTGATAGAGGCTCTTGGCTCGTGACCCCATATCTTTGGGAAGTTACGTTATTTTTGGAAAATTTCGGGATATGTTTTTTATAACTATCAGTTTATTTTGGTTTCCTTCACTATTAATGACTTAAAATAAATTATTTTGAGCTCTAAGCTCCGAATGAGAGTGTATTTGGTCGGGCTTACCTAGCCGTTGGGTTGGGCGCCATCACGACCGAGTTTGGGGTCATGACAAGTTGGTATCAGAGCCTAGGTTACTAGGCCTCATGAGTCTTGAGCCAGTTAGTAGTGTCTTGCGGATCAGTACAGAGACGTCTGTATTTATCCTCGGGAGGCTGCAAACCTTTTAGGAAACACTTCACATTCTTGGAATTCTTATCGTGCGTGCTTGATTCAGCTTGAGATATAATTCTTAAAATTCCTTCCACACGTCTGTATGCGCACTCGAGCGCTCATTATTATATTTTCCTTGATGGCCTGTGACTCCCCGATTAAGGGGCGAGATATGTTCTCCGTGAGTTCATGTTGGGCCAGTTGGAGGACCTGAGGCCGGATCTTTGTTTATGGCTTGAACACCAAGGTGCTGATTTTGCAAGCTAGTATTATGAAATTTATAAGATCAGTATTGTCCCTAATTGTGGAAATGTTGGCTTGATAATGGATGAGCTGTTAGGTGTTTGATTCTTATTGTGATCTGTTGTGTAGCCTCGAGCTATGGGCGCGGTAAATATTTTCATGTCTGTTAATGGAAAAGTAGAGTGCATTAGGTGCGGTGGTATGAATTCAGACTTAGGAAGACTAATTGATTGTGCTATGTGTATCGTGGTGGAAGGTGTGCTGAAATACTAAATCGAGGCAAAGTAGGTGGGCTATCTCCCACAGAGTGCCCTTAGGTGGGTTGATTCTTATGTGTAATTGAAAGGTATTTGATATGTGTTATGATTCGGGTAGGTGCAACACATGTTCATGTATCAATTTTGATAATATAATTCGTGTGGTATTGAGATTAATGTTTTTGATATACAATGTGATGTCTTGTCGAGTTATGGATGTGTTGTTAGGATGGTTTTGGTGATTCTCTGACAGGTGGATATGATCAAATTACAAAAGGAAACTCTGTCAAAATTTTTGGAAAAATTTAGGACTTAGAAAAGATTTTGTCAACTAAAGAATGGGTTAACTGTTGTGTGTGAATGAATGCAAGATTTGTAGAAGAGTTAAGATTTCTAGTGATTCGAGTCTCCGCCAAAGTTTGTAAATGACTTGAGTTTAATCTCTCTATAAAATTGTGTCGTCATTAGAGAAAAACTGCTATGAGTTGTTAAGAGTGCCTGGGTGTATGGCTTCGAGCTAAGTTGGGGAGGTTGTTATTGAATAGCTGATTGCACTGTTGTGTGCTATGTTGGTTTTTTCTTTAAGTGTGAAGGAACATTTTGATAAAGGTTTTATGGTGCGTCATAGATGTGAAGAAATATTAGGATGTTTTGAGTTGCTGTTCATAAAGAATACTTAGTGCATAGAGCAGAAAGATGGTTGTTTGTATATGTATGAAATTGTGTTCTACGGTGTCAGAGTTCTAACAAGGCACGAGTGGTTCTGTTCAATAAGATAATTGAATTACAGCTGAATAAGGGTGAATGACTCCCGAGAATGGTATTGCGGTGTTTGAGATTTTGCATGTAACAGTCATGTATCTTAAGATTGTGTATGTGGCTAGAGACTGTGGTTTCGTTAGATGAGATCAAGACTTATGGTATGTTATGTTACTTAGGGAATTCTATGTATCCTTATTGGAAGGTAATGATAATGAATTCAGAATCGTAGGAAGTTCTTCAAAAATATGTATTATAGAATGTGGTACTTCTGGGAAAAACACCGGAGAGAGTAATTAGTGGTCTAAGTGTCTTAAACAGTGTGGTTTTATGTGCAAGTCTCGTGTGGTAACCTGAGTTGAGGTATTGTGGTGCTACAACAAAGGAGAATATTAAATTAAAGATGAATTAGAAAGGAAATTGGGATAAATGGAATCGCTTGGTGATAAACCGAAACGGTATGATAAGGATATGATTAATTCTTGGTATGTGTTTGAGGTAATGAGTCTTATAGGTATTATGCAGCAAGCTCTTGAGTGCTGGCAGTTTAGCGTGTGCAATGGAATTGGTAGAATGAGTTCTTGACGTGTTTTGCCGTGGTTTGAAGACGAGTATAATTCCTATGGGTATACAAGGCATGGAATGTATAATGATTTTTTCTTCTATATGGGATCTGAAAGTTCTTGACTAGTTGAGTGCGTCGATGTCTGCGGCGCAGGAGAGAGATAGAGGTCCTCATGTTATCCTAAGTATAGTGTGGTCTGTGTGTACTGATAAATAGGATTGAGAATTTTGTATTTAAGGTTTTGGTCTAGTTCATAATAATGGGAAGTCATTAAAAGTCTTGAGCAGCGCGGACAGCTGCAGATAATTTAAGAATCGATCTTTCTGGTGATTAAGGAAAATGGTATTGCTATTCTAGTGATTTGGCGGGGTATATATTCAAAAAGGGGAAGGTAATGTAACTGATAATATCTGGTGGTATTGCGGTATTCTCTTGTTGGATCGACTGTGATGATTGAGTTGTTGATGGCATAGTGAACTTTCTGAATGTCTTTTGTGGTATGAATGAATGATTGATGTGTGTTATGTATTCGTACGACGGAGTGTGGGATCAGGCATAGTGAATCATGTATTATATATATGTTGAAGACTAGAAGTTCTCGTGATCCGCCTGTGCAGTGGTTGTATATCGTGTGTATCGGCACCGTTTAGCGATTATTAGAAATTGGAAGCCCTAGTGGATCTTTTTTGCTTGATATGTTAAATTTGGGTTATGATAATAGATTGTAGACTAGTTGTCCTAATGTCAAGTTGTCTAGACTAGTGTGTTATGGGCTATGTCAGAAAATGCCACAGGTTACGTGGCAATGTGTATCAGATAATGTTCTAGCAGGGTAGTTTCTAACCCCAGGACCAGCGTACGGCTGGCAGGTATTGCTTGTTAATTGGGCCTTCATGGCGGATGTCGATGTATAGGTTTCTACCATGGATTCAGTTCCGGTATTGAGGGACTTTTCGGATACGTTTCGTGTGGCCGAGCATAGGTCCATATAAGTTATTGTAATGAGAAAATTTGACTCTATGTGCATTTCCCTTTTGTGAGGTATATATGTGTAGATCGGGTGGCACACCGCCACGGGTATGTTTTTTGGAGTGGGTGGCACGCCGCCATGGGTATGATATCTGGATTGAGTTGCACGCCGCAATAGTGTGATGTGAAAAATAGTCTTAATTATATGTTACCTTGTATGCATTACTTCCTAGTTTCTGAGGAAAGTCCGTAATGGGCATTGCTCAGTGAATAGCGCATCGCTTGTATTCATTTAGGATTGAATAGACTATATTAATTGTTTCACCATGGGTGTGATGGATTGCTTGAGTTCAAACCTAAATTTGTGCGTGGCTGACCGTTTTGAGCATGGTGACTTGAGTTGCTTCATGGGTAATAGTGTTTGGATAGAATCATGAGTTGTGGCAAGGCCACGTGATGTTATGACCTTTCGAGGAGGATTTAGGTACTCTATTTCTATGATGTGAGACAGGATCTCAGTTCTGTGTTGTGATGGTACGGAGGAATTGAATTATAGCTCTTTTGTTTGAGTTAGTTTTCATGATTTGAATGTGTCCAGATCATTTTTATTGGAGCCTATGTTGTGCTCGTGGTGGCTTAGGCCGATATTGAGGTGTCATATCACCAGTGTGGTGTGTTATGATCGAAATGATCGTTAGAGTCATTAATAAGTGCGAGTATATGTTATTTAGCTGGTTAGAAGGGTAATATCAAGGTTTGGCTCCGAAATCTCTTGTGGTATCAGTCAAAATTGAATTGGATTTATGAATGGTTGACTTGAGTGATGGGTTCGGTATATCGCGTGTTTCGATTGCCGTGAGCATTATATGAAGGTGTTGGAATAAGACTTTAGCTAATGAAAAAGTTTTTTTCTATTGATATTTGGTTATTGCGGGTAATTGCTGTGGATAGATGCCATCGTCTCCATATCATATGGTCTCACCTGGAGTGGCAAGTATTGGTTATTACAGTTGGATCGGGTTTATTCTGAGTATAGATGTGGGGTTCTTATTTGGTGTATGATTTTAGGAAGTGCAATGTGGTTTATGGTTTGGATGGGCTATGAAATTCCTGCTATATTGGCGTGGGATCACCCCGATTATATGCTTAATAAGGTCATTCAACTATTAGGTTGCTTCTAGTACAACTCTGGGTCAGCTCGAGGATGAGCATTTATTTAAGTTGGGGAGAATGTGACAACCCGACCCGTCGTCACGTGAGTTACCACCCCGTTTTCCCTTTATTGTGATGCTTCATATTTTTATGTCAGTATTAGAGTCGACCGGGTGTAATTGAATTGGTTTTAGTTGAAAATAAGGCACATAGCCTCGTAGAATGAAGCTTATTTTAGAAAAGTCAACTGGAAGTTGACTATGTATTTAGAAGGTTCGAATGTGAATTCTGGTGATTCAGATAGCTTCGGGGGATGATTTATGACTCGAGAGAGCGATCCGAATTTAATTTGGAGGTCCGGTGTAGAAATAGGCTTGAATTGGCTAAGTTGGAATTTTGACGAAATTCGGTAGATATATGAGATTTTGATCGGGAAGTTGGAATGGATTACTGAGAGTTGCAGTAGCTTCGATAGGTGATTTTGGATGTGTCTTCAAATTTTAAGTTCATTCGGACATCGTTTGGTCGGGTTTCTGATTGAATGTTGGTTTCGGAAGTTATAGTTGAAACTTAGGCTTGAATCCGTCATGATTTGATAAATTTTTTGTTTAAAGATGTGTTTTTATGATTGGAATAAATTCGTATCGTGTTTTAAAGTGGGTTTGTATTTTTGGTTGAGGTCCCAGGGGCCTTAGGATGGTTTCAAATGGTTAAACGGAAGGAAATTGGTAAAATTGCAGGTCTATAATTATATGACTTATTGTATTTCCGCTTCTGCGGAAATGGACCGCAGAAGCGATTTCGTAGAAGCGGATGATAGAGCACAGGAGCGGTTTGGGCTTCAACAGTGAAGTTCCGTAGAAGCGGAGCATGGTCCGCCTAAGCGGAGTCGCAGGTGCGAGTTTAGAACCGCAGAAGCGGTCCTAGAGATTAATAGAAAGACCGCAGAAGCGCTCAAGGTACCGCAGAAGCGGAACCGCTGGTGTAGTTAAGAGTCCGCAGAAGTGGTTATTGTGAGTTTAAGGAGAAACCGCATAAGCGGTCATTTTGCCGCAAAAGCGGGACCGCAGGTGCCGTCAATGAGTCGCAGAAGCGAAAATCGCTGAGGGTTTAAGTGATCAGTGCATTGAAAATTTCAGAAGTGTAAAAACATTTGGCGCTTCGAACAAAGAGGGATTTTGGGCGATTTTGAAGAGGAATTCGTGGAATATCATCAGGTAAGGACTCTTGGACCTAGATTATGTTATTAAAGTAATAAAACATGGATTTAATAACTGAAATTGGAGGAATGAAAGTATAAAAATGGAGGTTTTTGCTTAAAGCCTAAGAAATGATAAAATGATGATTTGAGGGGACAAATGGACTCCGATTTTGATAAATTTTATATGTACAGAATCATGGTGAATCGAGGATTCCGAAAATGTGAGTTTTATAATTTTTTGAGAAGCGGGTTTAAGGCTATGATTTTGCTAGTTTCGAGATTTTTCCTATATTCCGATTGTTTTCGATTGGGTGTTATTCCATTAGCCTATTTTGATATATTTGTATTGATATTGGCTAGTTTAGAAGCGCATGGAGGCCGGTTTGAGGAGCAAAGGCATCACGGGCTAGAGTGTTCGCTGTATCGAGGTGGGTAATACTTGTAAATGATGTCCCGAGGGTTTGTAAACTCCGGACTTATACATCATAGTGTTGTATTGAGGTGACTTGCATGCCGGATAACGAGCGTGGGGTAGAGCACCATTGGGGATTGTGACTTGGTCCGTCTTGCTTAATAAAAACACTACGTAATTGCTTGAAATTTAATTGACACCTTAATAAAGATATTAATTATCATGAAACGGACAAATTATCATGTTTTGGGCTTCGCACCGAATATTTGAATCCTTCAGGGGTTGGTATCATTATCTCTGCAATACTGTGCATGTTTTAATCTCAGTGTAAGATTTTAAAATGGTATTTTGCGACTCAGCATTTTATAAGATTTGGAAACTTAAACAAGGCTTTGATGACATTTTAGTTGTGAGTTGTTATGATACTGTTGCCCAAAGGGCGTATATGCATTCATGACTATGCATGGATCGAGCTGCACGCCGCAACGGGAGTGATATTGATATTGCACTTGGGGTGTAGGAGCCCCGCTGGAGTCTGAACCCCCACAGTAAGCGCGGGCTCCTTTGCATGGATCAGGTTGTACGCCACAGCGTCATGTGCATTGCATTGCATTCATGCATACTCGTGCTATATTGCATGACATTTAGCACTCATACATTACTGGCATACATGTGTTATTTGCCCTATTGACCAGATACCCTGGTGGAAATTGTTAAGGAGTGCTGAGTCCAAGGGGCTGATTTGAGTGTAGATTTGCACTTTTTGAGGTGGTACCCAGGTATTAAACTGTTAATAATGAAGGAAAGAGATGCATAAAATAGATTTCAAAATCTACTCATTTATGTTAAAAAGGAATACCATGAAAGTGTACTGCAGTTTAAAAGATGATTCTGTAATTTATAGTATGAGATAGTGCTTTGTGTGGTTTTCTTTTCCTCAGCATTATTTACTTTTTTTTACCGTTGAGTTGGAAGTACTCCCTCGACCCCCTGCACCATGTGTGCAGATTCAGGTACTTGGAAGCTTAGCTGAGCTTGGTGCTGGTTTAGAGCTCCATTTGGGATCATCGAGGTAGCTGTCTGGCGTCCGCAAGACCTGACACTCCCCTTATTATTCTGTTGTTATGTTTATTCCGCATACTCTAGGACTTGTAGAGTTGCTTACAGTATTGTTTTGATATTCTGATAGAGGCTCTTGGCTCGTGACCCCAGATCTTTGGGAAGTTACATTGTTTTTGGAAGATTTCGGGATTTTTTTATAACTATCAGTTTATTTCTATTTCCTTCATTATTAATGACTTAAAATAAATGATTTTGAGCTCTAAGCTCGGGATGAGATTGTATTTGGTCGGGCTTGCCTAGCCGTTGGGTTGGGCGCTATCACGACTGGGTTTGGGGTCGTGACACCCTTTTACTTTGGGTTTTAAACCTCCAATTGACCCAATCATTCTCGATTTTGGCCGCTTCTTTAATATTTGCTTGGCCCAAGTTGGTCTTTTAGTATGGAGAGAAATGGATTGTTTGAGATATCTATCTATAAAAGCCAATGTTCATTTCACTTTTGCTCACCTTATCCATTTATACCATCCTAATTTAATATGCCATGGGGTTTTTACCTTAACTGCGAGAAGCAAAAAGGTTTTGGTAAGTACAGAAGATGACAATGACCGCAGATGGTATGCCCGTTATGTTGTTGTACGTACGATGGACTTGCTTGGTTAAACAAATAGTCTCTTCCATGAGAAGTGGAATTTTTCACGTAAGTCTTTTTTCTCGCTTGATCATACCTATTTTTGAGAATCTTGATTTTTTTTCTAACTTCGTCCCTTTTTGGTTTTTTATAGAAACCATGGGAGATGTGGAACCTATTCCCAACTTCCGTGGTTGGGTAGAATCAATTTTAGATTGCTCCTCAGGAGCAAAGAACTTGGAAATTAATTTCTACTCTACATGGTTGGAAAGCTAAAACACACGGTACCGCCTGTTTTACACACTTCTCCTTTTACATATTAAGTACCTTTTCCTTAATGTTGATTATGTATCCTCTTTAGGATTTGGCAACTAATGAATATCAACTGATGTAGCTACGACTATTCGTAAGTCTGGTAATGCTGCACTTGACTTGGATAAGGCTCGAAACTTGCTTCAGAAAAAGAAAATTATAGGAGGAGGTTCTAGGAATGAGGAAGAGGAGAGTACCCCATTAACAGCCAGGTCCAGAGTTAGAAGACGAGTTATTAATGATGACGAAATTAAGAATACTCATGCTCAAACCTCCACCACCGAGCCTGTTTTGATTCCTTCAGATGAGGATACCGTACCAATAAATATGAATGAATCAACTCAACGCCTCTTTGATAGTGGTTTCGATAGTTTTGAGTTCGAACCTGTTCTTAATGAACTCCTCTTTCTTCATTTGTACCTACTTCCTCAAATTACTTTTCCAACCATAAGTGCTTCTTTTCCAACAAGTAAATGTTTCTTTACCAGTATTAATTGCTTCTACTTTCTCGCCAGTTTTGACTGCTCTTATTTCTATTCTCGTGTTAATTTCTACATCTACTCCTTTTGTTCCTACTTCAACTCCCACGACTCCTGTTGTGTTTACCTTTTCTACTACTCCCCATCTGCTATTCCATTTTCATTTGTCCCACACATAGAAGTGAGCTCCACCAGTAGAGATATAGCTATGAGAAGAGTTACACTTGAAGTCCCTGCCAATCAAAATCTCTTGAGAAAATTGGGGGGAGCTAATTCCTAGCTCGAACCTCTTATTGGAGAGTTCGAGAAGAACAAGATGCAAAGCCACTATTGTTACACCTTGATGAATGACATAGTTCATTCAACTTTGAAGGTAACTTTCTTGACCTTAAATGCTTTTCTTCTTTATCCTTTTAAATTATAACTTCTATGCTTTATAAACGTAGGCTAATCTTATTGGGACTGAGATGATGGACCTAGTCTCTATGTTGGAGGAAAAGGAGTGAGAGTCCACAAAAGCTATTTCTAAAGCCAGGAGAATTTATGAAGATGCTTTACTTGAAGCAGGAAATTGGAAAGAACAATTTGAGAGTGCTCAAGGGAATATAGAAAAGTTGCAAGAAAGAAAGGGTCACTTGGAGCAACAAAATCGTGGCTTGACCTCTGAGTTAGGAATTGTTAATGCTTCTTGGGGTCAGCTTAGAAGGGACAAAGAGCTTTTGGAGTGCTCTTTATCTAAAGCTAATGAGTAGATTAAAGACTTAAAGTTCTTATAGAGAAGAAAGAAGAATATGCAAAGGAATTAGCTCAATGCTTAACTCTTTCTCAAAATGATTTAAGGGCTTCTTCTGACAAAATTCATGCCTTAGAAAGTTCCCATGCCTCTCTTGAAGCTTCCCTAGATTCTCACCTAGCTGAATACCAAATAGCGAAAAATGATATTGCTATGTCGAAAAAGGAATATAAGGCTCTGGAGAAGGAGTATAATGTACTTGAAGAAAATTTCAACATAGATGTGAGTTGGGCTTTTCTTAATTCTCGACATGATGCTTTGATGGAGGCTTCACAAGAAAATTTTGATTTGAAATCTGAATTGGCCAAAGTCATAGCTACTATAGAGAAAGGTCAACAACCTGCTGATACTCCTTCTCCAGCACTTGGAACTACTGATACCTCTTTTATAGTACTTGAAGCTCCCAGAACGGAAGAGTTATTCAACTCTGAAGCAATTACTGAGGTACTTGAAGTTGTGATTCCGGCTTGTGATGGTGAAACTTCTATGACTCAGTCTATGGGAATTGAAGTTCCCGTGACTACTGCTCCCCTCGTTGATGTTATTACTTCAAGCTCAGTTGAGACCGCTCTTAGTCCCGATTCTTCCGAAATTGTGAATGCACATGCTATTGCTTTTTTAGAAAGCGATGTTTCAACTTCTGAAGCTCCAACTCCTTCAGTAACCAGCAAAACTTGTTGAGTTTTTATTGTTTTTAATGACTGTTAATGTTATCCCTTGGTAATTTTAAAGGGATCTTTTGGTGAAGTCCCCAGTTACCATAATGGGGCATTTATAGACCAAGTATTTTGATGACAGTTTGATCATTTTGATGACTAAATTTTTTGCCTTACTCTCTTATGCTAAGAAGTTTTATGAGTTCTTTATATTTTATTCTTGCCCATTTTCTCATTTAGGACTTATAGAATAACTTAGCATTTTTATTCCTTGAAAATGCTTTATGATTATTCTCATGGAATATCAACATGAGGTTTATAAAAGAGAGCCCTTTTATTTTATAGACACTTAATGAAGAAGACGTCTCAACTTCATAATGATGTTATAATACGATGAAAGTAACAAGAATATACATGTTTTATATGAAACAACTTTGATAAGTTTTCATTCATGAACTTTGACAAGTTTTTGACTATTACATGTGTTAAAATACATCTATAACTTTCTTGCAACTATTTTTTCTTGTAATAGATTTTTTTATATAATATGAAATAAATATATAAGGTTTTCTTCATAACTCGTTTCAGTGCATAGTCATGACCCTATGTTTACATATTTAGGCAGGGTTTGAGAAGTGACTTTGTTTACAACATTATAATGAATATTTTATGCTGAGTGCTGAAGACTTCGTAACTTCATCTCAACACTTGTCTTTTTGTGGCTGAACCTTTCCAAAACTTTGACCAATATATGTTTGATGCTCGTATCTTGTGATATTCGCATCTATTTTTCTGCATACATAGTGTATAATATGCAGTCCCCCATGTGTTTGAGCGATGAAGAATGAAGCCTCGAGCACTTGTTTGTATCTTTTGGATTGGTCCTTTTCCTGAAATAGAAAAATATATGGGACTCAGAGATGCGATTTATTGATGAAGACTGCCTAACCCATGTATATTTCCATCAGATTAATGTAACCCTAGGCTTGGAATTTTAGAAGATTCCATTTTGCCGTGCATGTTGTGACTCATCATTTGGCATGAGTTAGGGTTTTTTCCTAGCATATAAAATCGTTCGTAAAATCTTAATAAATCGAAGGAAAAAATTAACAAGGGGATACCTGACTGTGACTACTTCCTTACAAGTAATATCTATTTAGATGGACATCATTCCAATGTAAAGGTAAGACCTTGCCATCCATAGTCTCCAACTCGTATGCTCCCTTCCCTGCAATGTCACGAATTCTTTAGGGTCCTCCCACGTTGGACTTAGATTTCCAGAGTTAGCAGCCTTTTGTGGATTGGAACACCTTTTTGAGCACAAAGCACTCAGTATTGAAGAACTTGAGATGTGTTTTCCTGTTGTAGTATCGTTCAATTACTTGCTTTTGATATGCCATCCTTATTAGTGTCGCTCCTCTTCTCCCTTCAAGAAAATTGAGGTTCACCCGTAACTCTTCATTATTCGAATATTCCGTTGCTTGATCGTATCGTGTACTTGATTCTCCTATTTCTACTAGAATAAGAGCCTCAGCACCATAAACCATTGAAAATTGAGTTTCTCACGTGCTTGTTTTTGTCGTTGTACGATAAGCCCATAATACCCCAGGTAAGACCCCGGGCCAATTACCTTTCGAATCCTACAATCTTTTCTTCAAGTTGTTGATGATGACCTTACTCATAGACTCAGCTTGTCCATTTCCTACTAGATGATATGGTGTAGATGTTATTCTTTTAATCTGCTAACTTTCAAAAAAATTTGTGATTTGGGCCCCTATGAATTGTGGTCCATTATCACAAAAGATTTCTTTTGGAAATCCAAAACGTCATACTATGTTTCTCCAAATGAAGTCTTTAACTTCTTTCTCCCGCACCTGTTTAAAAGCACCTGCTTCAACCCATTTAGTGAAGTAATCTGTAAGTACAAGTAAAAATTTTACCTGACCTTTTGCTTGTGGCAATGAACCTACAATATCCATTTCCCATTTCATAAAGGGCCACAGGGATATTACATGGTGGGGCAACTCAGTTGGTCTATGCATGTTATTGCCATATCTTTGACATTTACCCCATTTAGATACGAAATTGTTAGCTTCTTCTTCCATCTTAGGCCAATAATACCCTGCTCGAATGAATGTTTTTACTAACGATCTCCCACCAGCGTGATTTCCACAATGTTCTTCGTGTATTTCCCACATCATATATTATGTTTGAGAAGGCCCGAGACATCTTGTTAGTGGTCATCCGAACATCTTTCGATAAAGATTGCTTTGATTCAAACAGTAAAGAGCAGCTTTCTTGTGAAGTGAATGTTCCTTTGCTTTGTCAACAGGCACAATTCCATGCCGTAAAAAAGCAACAATTTTGTTTCTCCAATCCTATGTTAAATGATTAAAATTTATCTCGTTACTGTCAGGTTCGAGGATGGAATGAAGATGTACAACGGAAGCATTTGCATCATTTGCTATGTCCGTTGCAGATGCGAGATTAGATAAAGCATATGTTTCTGCATTTTCATCTCTTGGGATCAGCATTACCTTCCATGTTTGGAATTATTTTACTAATTCCATACCTTTTCCATATATTCTTGCATTCGAGTTTCACTGTCTATATAAGTCCCCACTATTTTATTAACGACAAGTTGAGTGTAGCTCTTGATTATAATCTAGGTTATGCCAAGTTCTCGTGCCAATTCTAAACCTGCAATTACAGCCTCGTACTCTACTTCATTGTTAGTTATAGAATGACATTTTATAGCTTGTCTAATAGTTTCACCTGCAGGAGGTACGAGAACTGTCCCTAGGCCTACACCTTTTACATTAGATGAACAATCAGCAAATAAAATCCAAGTCCCTGGGTTCGCACCATTGAAAACTTGCAACTCTTTTCTGCTTCTAAATGCATTCCGTGACTGAAATCATCTATGAAATCGGCTAATACTTGAGATTTTATTGCAGTTCTATGTTGATAACTGATTTCATATTCGCTTAATTCTATAGCCATTTTGCTAACTTTCCTAATAACTCATGTTTATGCAAAATGCTTCGTAATGGAAAAGCAGTAACCACAATAATGGGATGGGATTGGAAATAAGGGCTCAATTTTCTAGATGCCATGATCAAAGCTAAAGCTAATTTTTCAAATTGCGGATAACGTGTCTCAGCATCTAACAAAGATTTACTTACATAATATATAGGAGATTGTTTACCTTGGTCCTCTCAAATTATGATAGCACTTACCGCAACTTCTGATACATCCAAATAGATGTAACTTTTCACCCTCCTTTTTGACAAATAAGCTTTCAAATTTCTGAGAGTCTGTTGACAATCTTCGTTCCATTAAAAATGGTCTTGTTTTTTGAATGCAGAGAAAAATTTAAAACACTTCTCCGAAGATTTAGATATAAATCTACCCAAAGCTGCAATTCTTCTTGTTAATCTCTGAACCCCTTTCTTACTTGTAAGGATATCAGGAATTTCTTCTATTGCTTTGATCTGAGAAGGATTTACTTTAATGCCACGGTTAGAAACAAGAAAACCCAAAAATTTTAAGCTTCATATTAAATTTTCGCAGATTTTCAAATGTAACAAATAAATGAGAAATATGATCATTAGAATGCTAGGTTTTGACGAGCATATCATCTATATATACTTCTATAGTTTTTCCTAAATGTTCTTGGAACATTTTGGTGACTAACCTTTGATAGGTTTCTTCAGCATTTTTGAGACCAAAGGGTATTACTTTATAACAATAAGTCCCCCTATCTGTGATGAAAGAAGTTTTTTCTTCATCACTGGGGTCCATTTTTATTTAGTTGTACCCCGAATATGCATCTAAAAAACTTAAAAGCTCATGACCTACAGTTGCATCAATTAACTGATCTATATGAGGTAAAGGAAAAGAATCTTTTGGGCAGGCTTTGTTGAGATCAGTATAATCTACACAAACCCGCCACTTACCGTTTTTCTTAGGCACGGCAACCATGTTAGCCAACCAATCCGGATACTTTACCTCACGTATTGACCTGATTTTTAATATCTTTTGGACCTCCACTTGAATCACCTGGTTTTTGAAAGCTTCTTGCTTTCTTTTCTTTTGTTTCACGGGTGTGCAAGATGGGTCTTCATTTAATTTGTGAGTCATCACATCGGTGGTATTCCTATCATATCAGCATGGGACCAAGCAAAACAATCTGCGTTAGCTTTTAAGAATTCGATTAACATACCTCGCATGTCTGAGCTTAAGTTGGCTCCCATATAAACCTTTCGTTCAGGCCATTGTTCGAATAATATCACAGGTTCGACCTCCTCAATTGTTGTTTTAATGTTCTCATTCTCTTCAGGTTCTTGAATCATATCAGGTCTTGAATCTAAATCTGTCTTTCCTTGTTCAGTTGGGGTTTGGTCTATATTTTTATCTGCTACAATATTAATACTCCTAGCGGTATGTTGTTCTCCACGAATTTGACAGATTCCCTATGGTGACGGGAATTTCATAACTTGATGTAGAGTTGATGGGACAACATCCATATCTTGAATCCATGGTCTTTCCATGATTATATTATATGCCATCTCCATATATACTACCTGAAATTTGGTATCTTTCACAACACCCTTTCTGCAAAAGTTTTTAGAATTACCTCTTCCTTAGTTACTACACTGGAATTATCGAATCCTGATAGAGTATATGCCTTTGGAATCATCTTATCTCCCGCTTGCATTTCTCGTAGCACCCTTAATAGGATGATATTTGTTGAATTTCCTGGATCAATCAAAACTCATTTTACATTAGTATCGTATACAAGTAAAGATATTACCAGTGAATCATTGTGGGGGTTGATCACTCCTTCTGTGTCTGCATCATCAAAAATGATCATTTCATCCTCTAAGGTTTGGCGCATATGTTTTCCTCGTGTGATTGTGACTTTGGAAACTTTATTCGAATCCGTATATGTTACTCCGTAAATATCTTCTCCCCCGCGTATAACATTCACGGTTCTCATGGGTGATGGGGGCTTTGGTGGCTCTTGCCTGTTTTTCATGTACACTTGCTTTCCTTTTTCACTAAATAACTCAGTGAGATATCCTTGTTTCAATAAATGGTCCACCTCACTTTGTAAGAATCTACATTCTGAATTCTTATGATCGTGATCATTATGAAATTCGTGCCAATGATCTGGATGTGTTTGTTTGGATTTGACCGCATCTCCTTCGGCCACTGTTCCTTATCTCCCATACTCCTCAAAACAGATACGAGCTCAGAGGTGATGATATTGAAATTATATCCACCTAATCTTGCTTTCAAACTCCCATCATCATCTCGTGACTCCTGTATGTTTCGATCATTCGTGAACCAAGAAGAGTCGGATTTCCTATTTCTTGATTTTTGATTATATCATTGATTTTCTTGTTTTGTTCGTGAATCTTTTCCTACATGGCCTATATAAGGATCGTACCTGTTTTTACCTGATCTTTTTTTAATTTCGAATTTCCTTGAACCACTTCATTATTCGTGTAGAAATTGAGGTACGGTATCTTCTTCAATTCCCAACTTCGTACTGTATCTGTTATACACATCATTCCATGTAGTTGTAGGGAATTCTTGAAGGCTCTTTTTGAGTCTTCTCGTGGCTTCAGAACTTTTATCATTTAAGTTGCTCGAAAAGGCTATTGCAGCCCAATTATCTAGTACACAGGGTAAAGTCATTCGTTCACGTTGGAACCAATCAACAAAATCTCTAAGCAACTTTGTGTTCCCTTGTTTGATTTTAAAGATGTCCTCCATTCGTTTCTCAACCTTTTGTGCTCCTCAGTGCGCCTTAATGAAAGAATTTGCAAACTCAGCAAAAGAGCTTATAGAGTTTTCAGGAAAAAGAGAATACCAAGTTAGTGCATCCTTGGTGAGTGTTTCTCCCAAATTTCTTGTCTCCTGCTTGGTTAAATCATTTCCTTTGACTTATGTAGTAAATGCTGTAACATGGTCACGTGGATTGGTTGTGCCGTCATATTTTGAAATGTCAGGCATTTTGAACTTCTTAGGGACTGGAAGGGGAGCAGCACTTGGTTTTCAAGGTTGTTGTGAGTATTTATCCGTATCTATTCCTTTGATTATTAGGGAAACACCAGGTATTTGCTTGATGCGCTCATTTTGCTCTTTAAGTTATGCCTGCAAAGTTAGTACCAAATTTTATAAATAAGAATTATTTGTGTTACCTGGATCAACTTCTCGAGGTTCACTGAGATTTCTTCGTTTGAGTTAACAAGGCCAGAACGAGGATTCTCCAGTGTGTTATTATTTGGCGAAGGTGTGGGCGGTGCAACATGTAATCAACTAACTACGCTTGAAGAGCTTGGCTAACTCGTGCATCAATTATTCTTTGGTGGGCTTCATCTGGTCCATCGACGTGTTTTGATTGCTCTTGTTCATCAGCATATGATATTGGTGCAGGAGCACCTTCACGAGATTGACATGGAGATGTTTGAGGAGATGGAACTATTTTAACATTGCGCATATACCCTTGATTCGGATGGATTTGATTTCATCAACATTATTGTTGTTGTTGTTGTTGTTGTTATTTTCCATGATGATAACAATTAGTAGACTGTAAAAAAGAAATAGAGTATCATATTTCCGGTAACATAACCAATTTGTTTAACCAAAAAATAGTATTTTGATCAAAACTAAAATTTAAGATGAAAAATCGGGTTACTGATAATCAAGAGACCAAAAAATAATAGGCTTTCTGAGAATAAGAATAAAACAATAAACAATGTTGTATTTCTGTAGAATGCCAATGATTTTTGTGTCCTTACAAGTGATGGGCCTTCTCCCTATTATAGCTGATTCTAGGTAAAGGGATGAATACCTAAGCTTTAATGAGTCAATTATGAGAAATAAATGACATTAAGTAAGCCGTTACACAATCATTCCTCTTAAATACCAATTTTCTAACGTATCAGGTATTTAATACTGAATTTGGACTCCTTTTTATCTTCAGATCCATGTCTTTAATGCCCTTCAATCCATTGGCTTTAAATATCTTGAATTGATACGAGTATCATACCTAAACTGCTTCTCGTGCCTTTTTAACTTTCTCTTCCCGTATCCGTCATCATCCGTGCCATTTTCTCAATTGCTATGCTTTGACTATTTAACCAATTTACGTGTCATGGCACGTCACTTTTAACACAAATTCAACTTTTTCCCAATACACCAAATTATTGCCTTAGTGGTATGACTTGTTTGGATTTACTTGATATTAAAATCATTTCGTCCGCTAGGAAAAAGAAAATAAAAAGACTTATCACCCCACTACTTTAATTATTAATAGTAACGGTAATTTTAATATTTTACATATAAAGATGGTATACTACGTCTTTTAGGTGTGATTCTTTTTCGAACTCACGTGAATACAAGATATCTCGTAAACTAAGCTATTCTTTTATTTTTTTAAACTTACATATCAAAAAAATATTTTGTTTTCTAAATTTTGTATTCAATCAAATATCTTCGGGTAAATATGTAAAATGAGTTAAGTATCATGTTTGAGGATAAGGATTCAAATAGCAAACACAAGTCACTATTCAATAGTCAGCGACAGTAACGTGATTGACAATTTTTAGTGATTGCTCTTTCAAGAGATTTATACATATATGCTATTAAAATTGTGTCACGCGAGCAGACTTTTTTGTGCAAAAGCAATGTATTGATTTGTTCATTTTTTATAATATTTGTCAATAATTCAAGAATATGATGATAAGTTTATCATCCATCATTTAAGTGCAAAGTTTCAATCTCAGGAAAACATTTCTTCCCTATTTACCTTCTTTCTTATCATCGTTCTAATCTACTGTCACGATCCGAATTTCCTACCCTCGAGAGTCAGGATGGCGCCTATTCGTAGAAGCTAGGCAAGCTAAATTTAGTTACTTTTCATTTAATAAACAAGCCTTTTAACAATCACTCGACAATAATATTTAAACAATAAAGAGTCAACAATAATAAGCGGAAGTCTTAAATTTAAATAGCTAAACAAGATACTGAATTCCAATATAATCTCTACCTACGAACTGGAGTCACATACTCACGGACATCTAAGAAGTACTAAATACAAAGTCTGAAAGAAACATAAATCTGTTTGTCTCGAATACAATGAGGCAACAATCTATAAGAGAGAATAAGAGAGAGACGTCGGGCCTGCAGACGTCTTCAATACCTCGGGTCTCACAGTAGTGAAAACCTGCTCTCGTGCTAATGTTGTTGTGGCTGCTGCTCGAAACCTAGACCTATGCAAAATGCACAGAGTGTAGCATCAGTACAACCGATCCCATGTGTTGGTAAATGTCTAGCCTAACCCCGGCGAAGTTGTGACGAGGCTAGGAGCAGACTCCAGATAATCCTGTGCAGATGTATATACAAGTACAACGGAATAGTAGCAGGAACATAACAGTTTTAACTGGGGAAGGGAGCATGCTTCAGGGGTAGCATATAGAAACACAATATTAGGAAATAATGGTACGTACATCTACGGTTTAACTTCTAGCAATAGTGAAAAGGCAAGGCAACTTTTATATTCCACTCATCTTGTTGTAGGAGTGCAACCTGGTTTCATTTCTCAATATCTCGTGGTAGGCGTATCACCTGCTCCCATTTCAAGATCACTCGTCGTAGGCGTACTACTCACTCACATTTCAATATATCATGTGTGGTAGGCATACCACTCGCTTCCATTTTAATATATCACGTGTGGTAGGTGTACCACTCGATCCCATTTCAATATATCATGTGTGGTAGGCATACCACTCGCTCCCATTTCAATATATCATGTGTGGTAGGCGTACCACTCGATCCCGTTTCGATATATCATGTGTGGTAGGCATACCACTCGATTCCATTTCAATATATCATGTGTGGTAGGCGTACAATCGCTCTCATTTCAATATATCATGTGTGGTAGGCGTACCACCCGCTCCCATTTTGATCCAACACAATATCACAAAGAAAATCCCTTCAAGGGAACAAGAGAATATATTGTTTTCCCGGCAAGGGTACAAGTATATCAAATCAACTATCCCGGCAAGGGAGGGTCAGCTATAACTAATCCTATTCAACTTCTTCTAGGCACAACAAATATCAATATTCAGCCGCAACTTTTATAGGATCAACCTAGGGTACACAATTAACAAAATCAAGACTCACGGTCATGCAAGACACCAATGTATAGATACTCCTCACCATGCCTATATATCATACTCGATCAATTAGCAAGTAGGAAAAACAAGACTCAACTCATATTTCCTCAAGAGAGGGTTAAACCAAATACTTACCTAAAACGTTCACGGCCAATTCAATCCTTAATTACCGCTTTTCCTATCGAACTAGGATCCAACTCAATCAAATAAAAGCAATAACGACTTAATAATATCAATAATAGCTAAACAGATGAAACCCAATTCCTAAATATAGATTACCAACCTTCCTTCCCAAAGTTCCGAAAATTGACTCCGGGCCCGCTTGATCAAAACACGAGGTTCAAACCAAATTCATATCTCCCCTTCTCCCACGAGCCTGAATATATAATTTGTTTTCAAATTCGACCCTCAAACGAGGTCTAAATCAAGAAAAATAAAAAAGCCCCAACTCTACCTGTTTCCCCCAATTTCAACCCTAGATTATATGATTTAAGCTTAGTAATTCAATAATTAATGAAGGAAAATGAAGAAAATCAGTGGGAATTTACTAACCCAATTGGTCTTGAAGAATGGAGGCTTTAATGGAATCCTAAGTGCTTGGGGAAGAAGAGAGCTTGTGTGAATTTTGAAATAAACCCGTATCTAATGTTTCTGAAAACTTAAAAACAAATCACTGGGCGAAATTGCCCTTCGCGTTCGCAGAAAAGGGATCGCGTTCACGAAGGGTAAATAGGAAAAGGCATTGCGAATGCGTAGAAGAGAAGAGTTGGGATCCATGGGTTTACTCTACGCGAATGCGTGAGTTCACACACGAACGCGATGAAGGAAGGGCTGAAACTATATGAACGCGTGATGGGGACCGCAATTGCAAAGAAGGAAACATGAAAGGCATTGCGAACGCGAGCTGAAGGCTTCGAACGTGAAGAGAAACTGCTTGTGAATAAATTGCAGATTTTCTGCAACTTTTTCTAAATTCAAACTACCCCGAACACCTCCGAAAATACTCCCGAGCCCTTTGGGCTCCTAACCAATAAAACACACAAACTCAACCACATCTTACGAACTCAATCGTGTGATAAAATCGCCAAAATAACGTCAAAATCAATGTATCAAACCTCGAAATCCTTACTTTTTCATCAAAACTCATATATTTTCAAATTTAGAGTTTTAAGTCCGAAACACGTCAAACGACGTCCGATTTCAAGACTTTAGTAGACACTTGCTCATGACTTGGAGAACTTATAAACCTAAAGCTCTGATACTAAATTATCACAACCCCAAATCTACTAGTCGTGATAGCACCTACCCCATCCCAGTATGTAAGCTAACTAATAAGTATCCAATCTTAATAACGTTAAAAAGTCAATTAAACATAAATAAATTATTTTTATCTATTACATTTCTCAAGGATTGGTAGTATAAATTATGAGCTTATAATAACAGAGTTTACAAAGTTGATATGAGAAAATACATCTTTCTATTTGAAAAGTACACAAACAGAGTTTTACATCCTAAGGCTACCATGAACAAGAGGTAGCTATAGCAGGAACGCATGTATGCTTTCAATCTATTAACTATCGAACACGGCAACCTCGACATCCGGGATCTGCACACAATGTGCGGGAAGTGCAGTATGCGTACAACCGACCCTATATATTAAAAAATTAACAAACCTAACTTCAGGTTGAAAGTAGTGACGAGTTGGAACATAGGTCGGGTCCAACATCAATTACCAACAACAGTTCATACAACGTAGAGCATATACATAAGGAAATAATCACAGAGATAAAAATGTTCAGCTTTGCATAGCTTTTCAAAGATAGTTCCTCTTTTTAAGAATATCAGTCAAAACCTAAATCCTTTATCGAAATCATCAAAAGATTATGAGATGGTTTGAAAACTGTAATTTTTCTAGGAACAAAAATCCTTTCCAAAATAAAAATATTTCATTTTCTTTCCAAACAACAAGTGAAATACCACTCTATGCTCACATATCAATGTGTGTAAAAAAAATTATGAATGATGTGATACCTTACAACATGAGAAAAATGTGTCTCTATACATGTATGCCATATACTCACGCTAAAGCCATGTATCTTATAGATGAATCATGACTCACACTCTCAGAGCTCAACCTTATTGTATCACACTTTCCACTCATCATACCCAACCACTCGGTGTTGTATATAGTCCATACAGTCCAGGAAAATCCATCATGAAACATATACAACAATGACTATAAGCCACGCAGTATCGAGGAAAAAGGCAGTCCAACCCTGTGGAGAAATTCATCTCCATGTATCAAGTACTTCAGAAAAATCCATGTTTCCATCCCCCAATAATATATAAATGCTCAATCACTCGCTATAGTATATGGCCTATGCGGCCTAAGAAAATCCATATTGGAACATATACATCAATGACTAGATGTCACCCAGCACTGAGGAAAAAGGTCAATCCAACTATGGAGAAATCCATCTCCGGATATCAAATACATCGAACAAATCCATGTCTAGGGAAATCCATCCCTTAACAATATCATCCGCACTGAGTAAGAGTGTGTAGACTCCAGAGGGGCTCCTTCAACCCAAGCGCTATCATAATCATCAAAATGACCCCTATGGTATGCAGCCCGATCCCATAACTAACACTCATAATCAGGCTCTCGGCCTCACTCAATCATCAATCTCTCCAGTCTCACCCACGAGTTCACAATATCATGAAAACTAACCCAGAATAATGATATGATGTATCAACAAGCAACAACTAAGACTGAGATATGATATTAATGCATGAATATGACCGGGTACAAAAATATCAACAAAATCAATGAGATGACAGCAATAAACAACGACATGTGGTCCCAATAATATCAGCATAAAGCCTAAACATTATATCTAGCATGATGTATAGCTCAATTGCTTTATCATATAGTGAAAAATACAAATATCAACAAAGTGATCCACTAAATACCGCCCTGGAAACTACAGAGTCACAACTCATAGGGTAAGCCTACACGCCCATTACTTAGCATGTGCGTCACTTCAACACCAATCACATAGCATATAATTCGGAGTTTCATACCCTCAGCACTAAGTTTAGAAGACTTACTTATCTTACACGAGCTAATTCTGACACCGAGCAAGCGAAGCAATGCTCCAAGAATGCTATCACGTGCGTAGCAATCTCAGAACGGCTCAAAACTAGCCAAAGCAACTCAAATACATCAGATTAAGCCCAAGGAAGCAACTATAACTGATAAAGATCGAATTCTATATCAAATCCCAAATCCGGCAAAAAATTACACCAGGGCCAATGCCTAGAAACTCGACCAAACTCATAAAAGCCCACAACCCGATAAATTTCGAGTCCAACCATACTAGTTTTGCTCAAATCCGACTCCATATCGGTGTTCAAAATTAAAAAATAATAATATTATAATACTTTAGGTCAAAATCCCCAATTTTCTTCTAAAATCATCAACCAATTGCCTAAATGAAGATAGATTCATGAAATATAATAAAAAATGAGTGTAGAATGCTTACCCCAATCCTTGTGATAAAAAATTCTCCAAAAATTGACACAATCCGAGTCCCATATCTCAAAACATGAGAACTAATCAAACCTTGATTTAATAGCTGCAATTTTGCATTTGCGGTAAAAATGTCGCTTTTGCGAAAAAAGAACTCGCATTTGCCAGAAAACCGCTTCTGCGACCGCGCTTTTATGCAAAAACTTCTGCTTCTGCGGACCTCCACCCCTTAACAAAATCTCGTATCTACGATGTGTGGCTCGCATTTGTGGCCATCTCACCTGCAGAATATTAGTCGCGGGTGCGGAAATACTAGAACCAGTTGCTCCTCAACAACGAAAACATGAAGACCAATGATCCAAACCTCGTTTAAAACTTGCCCGAGCCCCTCGGGACCATATCCAAATATACCAACAAGTCTAACAACATCACACGGACCTACTTGAGGCCTTAAAACACACATAAAAATATCATAACGACGAATGACACGTCAATTCGAAATCAATGAACTTGAAAATTCAAACTACCACAACCGATGCCGAAATCTATCAAATCACGTCCGATTGACCTTAAATTTACACACAAGTCACATTTGATATTACGGACCTGCCCCAACTTTCGAGATTGAATCCTACCCCAATTTTAAAAAGTCCACTCCCTGTCAAACTTCCCAAAATTTTAACTTTTGTCATTTCAAGCCAAATTCCACTACGGACCTACCAATCACGATCCAGGCGTGTTCCCTAAGTCCAAAATCACCCAACGGAGCTAACGGAGCCATCAAAAATCTAATCAGAGGTAAATTTCTAGAAAAGTCAAACTTGGTCAATGTTTTCAAATTTTAATGCTTCAAGCTCATTCTTCCAAATCAATTTTAAATAACCTAAAAATCAAAATCGACAATTCACATAAGTCATAATACATCATGCGGAGCTACTCATGCCCTCAAACAACTTAACAAAGTACAAATGCTCAAAGATCGGTCGGGTCGTTATAATTTTTTATCTGCTGTTTGGTATGTTTGTATTAAAAGTGACATTTGCATAATTTCTAAGAAGAAGGTATAAGTTATCCTGACACTAATTACCCCATCCCCTACAAGGTATAAATATTCCCGATACTAATTATAATCCAGGAATTATTTATACCAGATTAGTTAATCAAACAAAATTTTAAGGTAATATTACATTTTTATACCAACAATATATTTACTTATACCTCATATCAAACAGTCCCTAATAATATAAAGAAAATTATTACACTATCAAATGAATATAACATAAATACATAGAGAAATGGTCACTAAGAGAAATTAGGAGAAGGACCCTGTGATGTAGAGGCTCGTTATGAGGTTCACATGAATTCTGATACTTTTTCCCATATATAAAAATAATAAAAAAAATTGACTGTGATTTACGGTATATTTGAATGATTATTATATATCATTTCAAAATGTATCGTATCGTATTGTATCTTACTATATTGTATCGTTTGATGAATACAAAATTTATATAGAATGTGTCGCTTTACTATCGTTTCATGGTATCACGTATCAATAATATGATGAATTAACTTGCAATATTATAAAGAAAAATTATGATACGGTATATAAAAAATATAGGGTAAATGATAAAATAAAATTAATTAATAATAATGAGGAGTGCGATTGAGAGAAAAAAGATAAATTAACGATGCGACCATGCCAAATCGATTGTTATATTAAGTGACACATACTGTTACGTAACGCCGGACTTAACGATACGATATAATAAAATTTAAGTAACGATCAAAACAAATATTGTATATAAAGTAACAACACAATGCAATAATACAATAGGTAACAACCATCCAAACAAGCTGTTAATGTGTTATTTATACATTATCTCCCTTTACAATTTTAATAAAGAAACTAACCTTTTTAGATCTCCTATATGTAAAAGACATATCTCTTATGTGTAAAAGTAAATCTCCTATATATAAAAAGAGAAATAGGTCATAAAAATTGAAAAACAAGTTGTAAAGAGCCAAAAAATCAATTGACCCGTTCTTTAAATATTATTAAAGTAGTAAGTTTAGTTCGTTATAAAGACGTAACATTAAATTTTTGGATTAGCCTTCGAGGGGGCTATCAAAACCCGAGAGGGGGGGGGGGTGTTTGATTTGGTTGGTTAGCTCACGGTTGGGATAATAATTGTTAGGTGGGTAGAGGGATGGTACTAAAGACAAAGTTGTTAGTTCCTTCACGCATTTTCTCTTATTTTAAAGGCACTTTATTACAATTACAATAATATAATGGAAGAGATAGGTTACCAACCTCTCCTCCCTTATTCTTTCCTTCTCATCCTCTCACTACTTATCCACTTTCCTTCCCACTCTCCATCTCTCCTTACCTCCTCATTTGCAAAATAATTCCACAAGACACAAAAAAAAAAGGAATATTTTCCTTTAAAGAGGACAAAAGTTGTTACATAATCTTAAATATGAGAAAAGGATAATTAACGTAATGAACAAAAAATTGACCTAAGTTATGCCTTCAAATTCTTTATTCTTTATAGTCCACATACATATCTTCACACGTATAACAGAGACTCATCAGCATGAGATGTCTTTATATTGAAATACCAGGGGAAAAAATAAGTTCTTTTAAAAATGAAAAAGAACACAACCTCCTAATATACACACTCTATCTGTTTCATTCTACCGTAATTTACCGATTATGAAATTTATTAAAGAAACTACTAATACTTTTGAAACTTGCGATTTTAAATTTTTTATACTATTTGTAAGATTATGTAAATTTTTAAAATTTATGGTATTAAATATGTCATAAGATTTATATAAATATAAAAGTTAGTCATTAAATAATAAGATGAAAAGTTCAAGTTATAATATTTTTAAATTAAAAAGGTGTCATTTATGTCGGAATGAACTAACTAAAAAAAAAAAAAACTAAGGTTGTATCTATAGATTTTAAAGTTTGTTTGCTTGTGCTAAAACTAGAAAACGGTGAATAGAAAAACAAACAAAAATGTTAAATAACAATCTCCTTATACCTGAGGTCAGAGGACCTATATCGGAATTTTAAAGTTCACAACTATTATGAGACAAAAGAAAAAAGAAGCTAAAAATAATGGAGTGTTATATAATAAAGACGGTAAAGTAAAGATAAGTATAGAGAGATATTGATATATTATTCGAATTCAAATTGATGTACATAATAAAATGAAAACCCTTCTATTTATAGAAGAAAAGAAGCTGATGTATAAGCTGCTACTGCAATCTGATGTGTAAGCTGTTACTATACCAATATGGATAATCTTATACTAAGAGTAATATTTATCCATAACCGGATACTGAAAGGATAAGCTTATTATATCCAGTACGGATAATCTTCTACCGGGGGTAATGTTTATCCGTAACCGGGTACCGAAGTGATAAGCTTCTTCAGGAAGCTTATTTCCAATATAGTACTTAAATAGATAAACATATTCACGGCGCAGCCCCATATGAATAAACTTCTTCAGGAAGCTTATTCACAACGGAGTACGAACATCCATAATATAATATATTTATAACACTCCCCCTTGGATGCTCAGTATGGATAATCTTCTACCGGAAGTAATATTTATCCATAACCGGATATTGAAAGGATAAGCTCATTATACCCAGTATGGATAATCTTCTACCGGAAGTAATATTTATCCATAACCGGATACTGAAAGGATAAGCTTATTATACCCAGTATGGATAATCTTCTACCGACGGTAATATTTATCCATAACCGGATACTGAAAGGATAAGCTTATTATACCCAGTATGGATAATCTTCTACCGGGGGTAATGTTTATCCGTAACCGGGTACCAAAGTGATAAGCTTCTTCAGGAAGCTTATTTCTAATATAGTACTAAATAGATAAACATATTTACGGTGCAACCTCATATGAATAAACTTCTTCAGGCACAACGGAGTACGAACATCCATAATATAATATATTTATAACATCGAGAATTATGAAATGTTTTTTCTTCTTACGACGAAATATTTATAAATCTGAAAGTGAAGAAAGATTTATCAAATGACTACAAAATCAATTACTGAAGCAAAAACTTCCACATCTATGTTTTGTATGTACACCCATATACTGTATTTAAAATGTACTCTCTCCCGTCCATAATAAGTATCAAATTTATTTTTAGCACGCCCATAAAAAAATACTAAATCATATACAAAATTATATAGTATGACTAACTATTCTTATTTAGTAAGTTAATGTGATGAGACAAAATTTATTTAGGGATATGCACATAAGGGTAAAAGAGTAAAAAAAAATTGAATTTTTCTTGATTACCTAACTAGACACTTATTTTGAACCAAAATAAAAAAGTATATTGAACACTTATTATAGATCGGAGAAAGTAATACACTATTATATACTCTCTCTCTTCTTTTGATTGGAAATACTCAGGTAAGCCTAATGCGGGCCACTTACTTTTCATGGTTCTGTATTCCAAACCATTTGTCTATAATCCTACAAAGTCATAACCACCAATATTCATACTTATATTCGTGCAACTGCTGCAACCATTTCCATTACTATTGTCACTACAATTGCAAGAGCAATGTCCTACAAGTAATCAAAACTTTCTTTGCCATGGTGAAAACCCAATTTAATTGTTCCATTGGTTCATAAATTCTGAGACTTCCTCTTTCTTGCCCTTTGAGGGAATTATACATTACAAAACATGTCACTATATACCACAAAAAAATGGCCCAGCCGAAAGAAAACACAAGTACCTTTTCGAGACAGCCGGGACATTGTTGTATCAATCTAAACTCCCCATGTAATACTGGGGAGAATGTATTCTCACCTCTACATACTTGATTAACAGACTTCCTTCTACCACTCTTAAATCAAATGTCCACTAGAGCTACTGTACAAAAGAAAACATAAATACTCTCACCTTAAAAGCTTTGGATGCCTCTGTTTTCCTACAAACCTAAAACCTTATAAAGATAAATTTGAATCTAGATCCTTACCTCGTGTCTTTGTGGGATATTCTTTTGGGACAAAGGGCTATAAGGTACTCAATCTAGTCACAAAGAAAATTCATGTTTTAAGATATATTGTATCTCATGAAGGTGTGTTTCCTTTTGCTTTGCACTCTAGCTCTAACAAAGTCTTTCTCTCATTTCCACAAGTAAACGCGAAATTAGCACAAGAACTATTTCCTTCTCATAGGTCAACATCTGCTCCCACTTCTCCCAGTATATCACTCCCAACAATGTCAATTGATCCTTCATCACCAGGGGCAATAGAACATAACCCTCATATGAATTCAAGTTCAGAAGAACAATTTTCTTTATCTGATAACAATAGAACTCATGAAACTTTGTCTAACAACACTCCTAATTCAATAATACAAGAACCTAATGAAATTTCAGGAAGGCCATCCAGAACCCTTAAAGTCCCCACTTACTTGAAATATTACAACTATTCAATATCTAAATTACAAACAAATTATCCTCTCTCCCTCTTGTAGTAACAAAAGTACCACATCTCTTTCCTTTAATGTATCCATACCCAATGCCCAATGCGTCTTACTCAATGCCTTAAATTCTGATAGTCAGCAATTGATCAAAGCTATTTCTCATGAGACTGAACCCAGTTCATATGAGAAGGCAGCTGTTGATGCTGCTTGGCAGGCAGCCATGAATCAAGAGTTGGAAGCCCTTTATGCCTATCACACTTTGAGTCTTGTGCCTCTTCCAAGTGGAAAAAGGGCAGTAGACTGTAAATGGGTATACAAGGTGAAACACAAGGCAGATGGGACAATAGAGAGCTTGAAATCAAGGTTAATAGCAAAGAGATACACTCAAGAGGTTGGGGTAGACTATACAGAAACTTTTTCACCAGTAGTTAAAGTGACAATTGTTAGGGCTCTAGTTGGGATAAAGTAAAGAAAGGCCGGGACATTTTTCAATTGGATGTGAATAATGCATTCTTTCATGGAGATCTTAATGAAGAGTTATACATGGAAGTACCTCCAGGTCTTGCCGTAGAAATGTCAGACTTAGTATACAAATTGAATAAGTCCTTATATGGGTTAAAACAAGCAAGTAGACAATATTATGAGAAGGTGACTGAAGCATTTTATTCTAGGGGATACACACATTCTTTATTAGACTATTTCTTGTTTTACAAAAAGCATGGAGATCCAGTGGTATTTGTAGTTGTCTGTGTAGATGATGTATTAGTGACTGAGACTGATTTGCAAGAAATAGTAGAACTAAAGGTTTACTTACATAAGACCTTCAAAATAAAGGACTTAGAAAGAGTACACTATTTTGTAGGACTAGAAATTATGTATAAAGGTGATGGAGTTCTGGTTTCACAAAGGAAATTCTCAATGGACTTACTTTCAGAACTTGATTGTATGAAGTATTCAGCCTTGTTCTCTCCACTAGATCCCACAGTCAAACTAAGTGTAGAAGACGGGCCTTTGTTGCCTGATCCTTCACACTTCAGAAAACTAGTGGGGAAGTTGAATTACCTGACTAACACAAGACATGATATATCCTATAGTGTGCAACATTTGAGTCAGTATATGCAGAGTCCTAGGGAGCCACACTTGAAAGGCTACATATCATGTGCTGAGATATCTCAAAGGTGATCCAAATCTATGAATTTTTTAATCCAACAACAAAGATTATAGAGTTCGAGCGTTTTGTGATTCAGATTGTGCAACTTGCCCTAACTCATGAAAGTCAGATAGTGGTTATGTTGTATTGTTGGGTGATAGACCTATCAGTTGGTAATCAAAGAAGCAACACACTATCTCATTGTCCTCAGCAGAAGTAGAATATAGAGCTGCGAGACAAGTTGTGGAAGAATTGGTATGGCTACTGAGGTTACTCGTAGAATTGACAGCCTCCTTGACATTTCATGTGCCAGACTTCTGTGACAGTCAAACAACACTGCATATAGCCAAGAATCATGTGTTCCATGAGTACATAAAGCATATAGAAGTAGATTGCCATTTCGTGAGAGATAATTACATGAGGGTTCCAGCGGGCCGATATCCTTACTATGCCCCTCACAAGAGTGAAACACTGCAATTTACTTAGCAAGTTGGCTGTAAGTTCCTCCCTTCCAACTTGAGGGGGGGGGGGGGATATTGACATACGTGTGTATTTATTAGCTATAGTGAGTTGGTAGTTATGTACAGCCGTAGGTATAAAAAACAATGGAGAGTTATGAAATGTGTTTTCTTCTTAAGACTGGAATATTTATAAATTTGAAAGTGAAGGAAGATTTATCAAATGACTGAAGCAAAAACTGTCACATCTATGTTTTGTAGGTACACCCATATACTGCATTTAAAATGTAATACTACTATTATATACTCTTTGTTTTTTTTCTTTTTTTTTTTGGATTGGAAATACTCAAGTCAGCCTAATGCGGGTCACTTAGACTCCAAGGTTCTGTAGTCCAAACCATTTGTCTTTAATCCTAGAAAGTCATAAGCAGCAATATTCATACTTATATTCCTGCTACTGCTGCAACCATTTCCATTACTATTGTCACTACAACTGCAATCTTTACTCTTCTTTAATCCTAAATTGCATTTAAAACATATAGGGCTAATCCTCCAGGAACCAGTACTACTCTGTTCCAATGCTCTCTTCTGTTGGTTTTGTTGATTAGGAGGGCTAATTCTGAGCTCAAGATTCAAATCAGGACACTGTGTTCTGCTACAAATTTCATCTTCCTTGATTGTTCCAAATTCAGCTTTAATGTTCATCTTCTCATCTTCAATATCTTTATAATTCCCAGAAACAAAAGAAATTGATGTCACTTTTTGTGTGCTAGACTCGTTTATAGTCCTGTGTGTTGTAGGATCAATACCACAACTCAACAATTTCCTCCTTATATGAGTATTCCAATAATTCTTTATCTCATTATCTGTTCTTCCCGGTAGTCTTCCTGCTATAAGCGACCACCTATCAAATACAGAAAACAGGAAAAATTAGTAATCTGAGTGGAACTTTTAAAAAATAGCTTTTTGTAGTTTTTAAATTTCAAAATTTATACTACGCAACTGAAAAGTTAAAAGTTTTATGACCAAGCTGATTTCGAAAAAAAAATACAATTTTTCAAATAAAAAAAAAGTGAAAAATTTCATGGCCAAACGCGCTCTAAATCTGCTGACATTTCCACATGATCGTAAAAGTATACTAATTTTTT
This sequence comes from Nicotiana noctiflora, assembly GCA_032618575.1. Classification (NCBI taxonomy): domain Eukaryota; kingdom Viridiplantae; phylum Streptophyta; class Magnoliopsida; order Solanales; family Solanaceae; genus Nicotiana; species Nicotiana noctiflora. Next base: position 71,275 of record JASVEL010011857.1, read on the forward strand.
TGAACATTTTTAGATAAATGGTATAATTCCGACATAGATTCTTCATGTGTTTTAAATTACATAAAAAAAAAATAGTTAAAATATTTAAAAACTACTATTTGAATGAAGCACTATTTAATTTCTTGATGTAATTTCTGGGAATATATAATTTAAAAAGATAACATTACTCACTTGTTTCCGAGGAGGCTGTGGAGTTTAATAATGAGTTCATCTTCTTCATGAGTAAAATTACCACGTTTAAGATCAGGCCTCAAGTAATTAATCCATCGGAGACGACAACTTTTGCCACACCTCAAAAGTCCAGCAGCTTTAGGAAGTGACCTCCAACAGCCTTCGCCATGAGCTTTAATGTAAGCTATAAGCCTTTCATCTTCTTCTTTAGTCCATGCTCCTTTATTTGTATGTGATTTCTCACAGCAAGGTGATCTTCCCATATGGAATCCACTACAATTAACTTTTCTTCCTATTTTTTGTTTGTTGTGAGATGGAAAGGAGGGTTGGGTTTGTTGTTCAAGCAGTAGTAGAAGAAGAGGAAGTTTATCTTTAGCGGTGCTTAAAAACCAAGCCCGGCCTTTAAGGACTTTGAGATGGGGTTTTATAGCCGTTTGACTCTCTCCAAACTGAGCCCTTTGAGTCTAGCTTTGGTCGTGAAATGATCGAGACTCATTAGCGTGTTTGGCCAACTTATATAATATTAGGCTAATGAATTTGAAAAGTATTTTTGAATAATAACTATTGTTTGATCACGCTTTATAAAAGTATTATATATTTTTTTTAAAGTTCTTATCATAAGAGTACTTTTTGAGAGAAGATATATTTTTATGATTCTCAAAAAATGTTTTTCTTTCTCCCCAAAAAATTTTTTTTTCTTCTAAAAGATTGGTCAACGCTTCAAATGTTGGCCAAAAGTGTTTTTCGTCAAAAAAGCACTTTTGGCCCAAAAAAAAGTTTGGCCAAATAGGCTATAACTTTACTTTTAACTCCAGCTTTTAACTAACAAGGATTGTGGTGGAGTGGTAATACTCTTTCATCCTTAATCAGAGGTCTTGAATTCGAGTCCCTGGGTATGGAGTCACCTTTGTTGGGGAACGTTTACCCAAGGATGTATATAGGTTTAGGCATATGGGTTCACGTCAACCCATATTCACCCATGCTCAAAAACTCCTATGATGCAATCATTATTGGGTGCACCTCTACAAGTAAAATTGTGTTTCAAATCCTTGGACAGTCTTATTCTCGGTACAAAGTATAGATATATAAGTGAAAATTACTAAAAGTTTAAAAAGAATATAATTGTGAACTTATAATTTCAAAACTGTTTTACCCTTAATATGAGACTTTCTAGCGCGAATCCGAATTTAATCGACCCCTATGACGGTAGCAGACACCGAGTGAGAAAACAAAACCTCGAGATGTTAGGTTAAAGTTTTGAGAATCAATATATATTTTTTTATAAACAGTGTTTTATTATTCTTAATAGACTCGCCAGCACAAATGTAAATAAATCAGTAGGTAAATGTCAAGTATTAAAGGGGTTTTTTTTTTTAAACCAATTCTTTTGAGACACCATATATTATTGCGTTTGGGTTTTAGAGGGAGACTAGTGACCCTGGTATTTGCTTCTAGATGAGAGTTGGTAAGATAGGTTTGAGGGAGTGGCTGGCGTCCATTCTTTCTTTTTTTGATGATATTAACATCTTCATTATTACCATATATTTATAACTGATATGATATAGTACTTGAAAAGGGAGTCTAACGAAATAAAGAAAAGAAGAGTAGATGTGACATTCATTAACTAGAGTCTAGAGGTAACCTTCAGGTAGGTGTGTAAAGTAATAAGTTACATTAAAGTTGTAGTTAGGACAAAAGACATTGTGATGAGATAACCCCTTTAAATATTTTTTATCTTTTTCCTTTTTCCTTTTTCTTTCCGTGTGTATCTAAACTCTGACCAAACTTTTTATTGCAATAATTTAGCTACCTCCAAATCCTTCCCAACCATATGAATGACAGGTACCAGAATGAGTTTCTTTCCAACTACTAATAAAATCATATCCATTTGATCATTTTACTCCGGTTCGAACTAACACATCTATATTATTTATGGTGGTATGGATAGACCCTAGATCTTTTATTCATAGACAAAGAAACTATCATTAACAATTAATCGACTTTTGCCTACTTTTTGTATTTTTATTTTTATGTTTTGTTAAAAATGAAACCTTTATATTAATGATTTCTATCGTAATTTATATTACATATTTAGAAGAAAACGAATTGTCCACAGATGAATTTTTATTTCATTTTGTATAGTAGTTAGGTAACTTTTTGTTGGTTGAGTTGGTTGTAGTGGCCATTTGGTGAAGATTGTACAACAGTGCAAAAGTGTTATTGGCTCACATATTCTTGCTTATACAAGTAAGACTCTAAAGAGGTTGGGGAAGAGTTGTTCTTTAATCTATAATTGGTATTCCAGCATGCAGAAATAGTGGAGAGATATTGAGTTCATGTGTATACATTTTGTCAGGGTTTCTAGAAGACATGGAATGTGGGAGTATATATGGTGTTGTGGTTGTATGGCCTTTGGTTTACCTTCCACTTCTTCCCCTTTTTTTTTCTTTTCTTTTCTTTTCTTTTTTTAAGAGATAAATATACTTTTAACTGCTCTAAAAAAAAATAGCCAATGAAATATATATATTATATATATATATATATATATATATATATATACACATACATATTTTATACGCTTTTTGACTAACATATGTCACTAGTTTCTATCGATAGATCAATTTTATATTTTGCCCTTTCTTTAATTGCTCTTTTTCTTTTGTTTATGCGGAAGATCAATCCAAAAAAGTTCAACCTCAACTAAACAATTCAGAATAAGATTGTTTATGGCTTGGATTATTTTCTTGCATTTTAGGAAACTCACTGTTCTAATAAATTTGGGAAAGGAAAATTTATTGTACTTGTCGGATTGGAAAAACTTTTCTCCTAGGTTTGAGTATATATATATATATATATATATATATATATATATATATATATATATATATATTATATTGTATTTTTCTTCTTATTCAAAATAGAAAACTCTCTCTCTTGCTGCCCTGAGGATTAGATTTAGCCGAACCTCGCTAAATCCTTGTGTTATTTTTCTTATCTATTTACGTTATGCGTAATTATGTGCTAAAACAATCTTCCGCAACAACTGATATTAGAGCAAGATACATATTTTTACATATAACCTAGGTTTAAAATATCTTCATCACCTCAACAATATATGAAGTAGAGAAATTCCATAAGGGGTCTAGTTATTGTCTATAGAAGATTAGAACAAAATCGTTCATGGTGTTACAAGGGTTATGGAATGCAATTGATTAGCATTTTTCTGATGGGATGAAAGAAACAGAGAAGGCGGACCTGAAGGCGAAGGTAATGAGTGCGATCTGCATGAGGGTTACATATAACGTTCTTTGGGAAATTGCTTTTCTACAGCAACGGCATGGAAGAGGTTTAAAGACATTATTCTAAAAAATTGATGACAAACCACGTTTACATGAAAATGAGGTATACAATCTCTGTATGAACGAAGGTACACCAATTAAAACTCACCTTGATGAGTTTAATTCAATTATATGCACCTGAAGAACGCATATATCAAAATTGAGAGTGAGGTTCAGGCCATGATTGTGTTATATTCTTTACTACCATTTTATAATTTTTGCTGATATGTCGCTATATGAGAAAGATAATGTTTAACTGGAAGATGTGAGTAATGCAATAAAATATAAATTATTGAGAAAGAGTTGTTAGAAAGGATAACTATGGGTAAGGGTCTTCTGAGTAGAGGAAAAACACAACAGAAAGATTTTAATAGAAAAAATTCAACAGCCAGATCGAAGCCTAGTGCAAGAAAGCAGAACTGTTATTAGTACGGGGAGCAAGGACATTACAAAAGAGATTATCCTAAGTTGCAAGAGAAACGAGGAAAATAAAAAATAAATAATTTTGCAAATATTATTTACACTAGCAATCATGATGATATGGACTATGTAGGAGAAGTCTGTGTTGTGAGTTTTAATTATTGGCAGAACTTTTTGGTTCTTGATTCTGATGCTGCTTTTTACATATGTCCATGCAAGAATTAGTTTACAACCTTCAAGGAGGTGAGTGAGATTGTCTAAATGGGAGATAATAATCCATTACTAGTAGAGGAAAATAGTAACATCAAATTGAGAATGTCTAATAGAATTATCAGAAACACTGGGTGTTGTCATGTTCCTCGGATAAAGAGGAATTTGATTTCTCTTTCGACTTTGGATGATCAAGGGTATAAGTTCTACTCCGAGAATGGAATACTTAAAGTATGTAAAGGCTCTATGATATCATGAAGGGTAAATTATATTATAAATTTTATCATCTTCAAGTCAGTGTAATTGAATGAAAAGCTGTTGTAGCTTGTGAAAAAAGTAAAATAAATTAGTCTCAATTGTTGCACTTAGAACTTGATCATATGAGTGAAAAGGGATTTTTTTATTGAGTAAGAAGAATATGGGTAAAAAATTTAAGATTTTAATTTGTGTGAGCATTATATATTTGGTAAACAGACAAGGGTAATATTCAGTAAAAAGGCAGAGCATAAGACCATAGACAATTTAAATTATATGTAGTCAGACTTGTTGGGTCCAAACAAAGTTCTCTCTGTGAGTGGTACCAATATGAATTTGATTAATAATTACTCAAGAATGGTTTGAGTGTATTTTTAGAAAATAAGAAATGAGGAATTTTCGACATTTTCCAAATGGAAGATGATGCATGAGCGGCAAAGAGAAAGAATTGTTAAGCGTATTCGGACTAACAATGAGTTGGAATTTTGCAATTTATAGTTCGATAATTTTTGTAGAAGAAAGGGCATAGTGAAATACTACACTTGTGTCGGAACACCACAACATGTTCCAGGATGTATGAACAGAATGCTTTGTGATAGGCACAAAACATGCTTTGACGCTCATGTGTTAGCAAGGATTTTTGGGCTAAAGCAATCAATACAACTTGTTATTTAGTCAATAGATATTCATCGACATCTATTGAGTTTAAAACTCCTTTTAATGTATAGTCTAGTTCGCCTACTGATTATTCAAATTTGAGGTATTTTGTATCCTGCTTATGCTCATATGAGGGATGAAAAACTTGAGCCACGGGCAAAAAAGAACATATTTTTTAGTATGCAACTAGAGTGAAATGTTGTAGGTTGTGGTGCACAGATTAAAAGACTCCAAGGGTAATTATCAGTAGGAATGTGACACTCAATGAATCTACCTCACAGAACAATCAAAGACAAGGCAATAACAGAAACAGATTATGGTATCAGTGTTCGCATAGAGCTAGAAAGTGAATCACCGCTAACTCAGCCTAGTAGTTCAAAATTAGATGGCTTAGATGAGGTGAAAAATATTGATCAAGATGATAATATTGATGCGCGTGTGTAACATCAACCATGTATCATCTCAACTGGCAGAGAGAAGAGATTGATCAACCGACTACAAAGGTTTGCAAATGTAGTTGATAGAAATCTTCTTGGATATACAAATCTTGTGGGATTTACTTTCGAAGTCGCAGAGTCTGTTGATGCGTTTGAGTGTAATAGCTATCTTGAAGCTATTTTAAGTGCGGAACCAAATCGATAATTTAGTGTTATGACTAAAGTGATTGGAACCTTTAACAAGTTCAGGTGTTGCCTATACTTGGTTGATTTGTGCGGCAATGGGTAAAGCTCCTACGAGGGTTAAAGATAAGACAGGGAGACATTATTCCTGTTGATAAAAGGAATTCAAGCCAAGGGAAAATTTTATTATTTATAGCTTGAATTATTTTCCTGTAATTTTAAGAAACCCATATACCTAATAGGTTTAGAAAATCCATTATTATAATAGATTAGGAAAAAAACTTATTCTCCTTGTTGGATTGGAAAACCTAAAGAAAAACTTATTATCCTTATCGGATTGGAAAATCCTTGCTCTTATAGGTTTTGGACTATTTGGGATCTATATATGTAGTGACTCGAATTGTCGTTTTTGTATTTAAGCCTCATTTATCCTATTTTGTGCTCCATGTATGTATATATATTATTACGTGACTTATATTGATGGATGGTTTGGTTTCAAGAAGGTTTTGAAGTGAATTGAAACACTTAGTCTCATTGGAAGCTTAGATTATAAGAGTTGATTGAGGATTGATTTTTATGTAAACGCCCTCAGATTCGTATTTTGATGGTTCTAATAGGTTTGTATAATAATTTTGGACTTACACATATGTGAGAATTAATATTTGGAGGATCCTAGGTTGATTTAGCTCTAAATGTCAATAGTTGGAGAAGGTTTGGAATATTCATTGATTTAATCAGGAGTTGACTTTGATATTATCGAGTTCATATTATTGTTCTGGGAGTTAGAATAGGTTCGTTATATCATTTAGGACTTGTGTTAAAAATTTGGGTTCATTCCTAGTTAATTAGACGTGGTTTGACATGAATTTTGGATGTTGGAAAGTTGATTAGTTCATTAAGGTTGAATTGAGGTACAATTTATAGTTTTGATGCTACTTTGTATGATTTGAGACCTTGAGTAGGTTTGTGTTATATTTTAGAACTATTTGGTATAATTGAACGGGGTCCCGGGGGCATGAGTGTATTTTAGATGAGTTTTGATCAGTGCCAACCCTGCACTACTATTGAGTAGCGAGAGAGATCGAAGTAACTTTTACCCGATTAAGGCCGGGATCGAGAAACTAGATGTTGGATTCGTGTGTTTATCTAAAGCGGAGTTGTGTATTTTCTCTTAATTGAACTTCTACACATTTCTGGTTTTGCTTATAATTCTAATTTTATAAAACTACAATGCTCAATCAAACTAAAGTAATCTAATGTTAAACTACTACGAGTTGTTCAAATGATTAAAAGGCACTAGGGTAGTGACTTCCGCCTAGGTGGTCAATTGACGGATTCTTGAGTCTAAAGCTAGATTGTCACATTTGGGGAATATGATATAACCGTTGCTCGATTCTACTCACTCTATACCTCTTGGTAGTTCGAATAATTTTACTCGAATTGACTTTCTCAAGACCACTTTGGTATGTAATTTTGCACAAGCAATCAGGGTTCAAGTCGGGTATTACTATCTCTAGGTTTAACCCTTTAATTGGGGCTATCAATCTCTTGAGTACGCCCCAATTCCTTGTTGGAGCAATTTCAGAGACTTAGGCTCTCTTTCTCAAGAAGATCCAAAATCAACTAAACACAAACTAGTGTTTGCAATCACTAATTCAACAATTAAACATGAAATTAGTCCAAATATCAAACACCCATAGTCAATCAAGCCCTAAAACACAAGACCCATCAATTACCCACACAAGGGGTAGTTTTGTATTTTTTTTCTTCTATACTTCTTTGTTTCTAATTTGTGTGAGTCACAACTCCAGGTACAAAATGGCATTAAATGCTAATGACCCTCTTAGAAACGTGATTGCGGGGGAGGAGGTTGATGATAATGGAGCGGATGAGGTGCCTCTTGTACCTCCAGGACAACGAAGAGGCTTCTAGGCCAATGCTAATGAAAATGTTCCAAACCCTTCTCCGCCACCTCCAAAAGCGGTTCCTCGAGTGCTCCCAAACCAAGGCTATGCAAGTACAATTGTCCCACCCCGGATCCGGGCGGGTAATTTCCAAATTACAAATGTGATGCTCATATTGTTGGAGTAGTGTGGGTACATCACGGGCGCTTCCACTCAAAATGCTTACAAACATCTCAAAAGGTTCGTGGATACCTGTTGGGGGGAGCAAGAAAACTAATGTGTTGGAGGATGCACTACCGTTGAGACTCTTCCCATTTTCACTTAGAGGTAAGGCGTTAGATTGGCTTGAGTGACTTCCTAACCATTCCATCACTACTTGGGATGAGTTGGTGGACATGTTCATTAAAAATGTATTTTCACCGGGACATATGGCACCATTGCGGGATGAGATCTTAAATTTCAAGAAGGAGCCCACGAATCATTGCATGAAATTTTGGAGAGATATAGAACCATGGTGAAGAAATGCCCCAACAATGATATGACGGAGAATATGTTACAACAAAATTTCTATCGAGGCATCAACATAACAAATCAATTACATAGTGAATCAGCTTGCTAGGGGCAATTTCATGAAACTGATGTATGATGAAGCTTGTGCCATTCTTGACGAGATGACTGACACATCCTCCGCTTGGAAAAGTAGAGCCAATGTGCCCCGGGTGACACTATAGTCACTCATTTGCACAAAGAATTACATGACCATAGGCAGGCAATAGCTGAGTTGACAATAACCATGCCAACTAGCAAAGGCACAATTGCGACAAGTCCAAAATCTTTGCCAAGTGAATGTCATGGAGGGTGTTAACATGCTAGTGATCCAAAGAAGACAAAGAGGTCAACAGAACCAAGTGAATTCAGATCAATTTGACAATGATGGTAGTGGATTTCAAGATGATGGATATGACGGGCAAAATAAAGAGGTACAATATGTGAATAATTATCAAGGCAAAAGAGGCAATTCTTCCAACCAACAACAACAATGGAGGTCCCAAGGCAATTGGGGTAATAAACAACAAGGTAACAGCAATTGAAACAATCATCAACAAGGGAACAACAATAGGGGAAACAATAAATCAAAATCCAAATTGGGGCAATCGAAACAACAATCAGAGCAATCAAGGAAACTGGGGCAACAACAACAACAACCATGGGGCATTGTTTTCAAAGGTCCCCCAATGTACCACAACTGAGCAATCCACCACCTTTTCCATCCTAGGGTCCTAGTTCTTCTAGCAATAATATGGGTAGAATTGAAATGATGTTCGAACAAATGAAGAAGAAGAATGTGTATTCAGATGCTCAGTTATTTTCTCATAATATTTCCATTAGAAATTTGGAGGTGCAGCTGTGTCAAATCTCTCAGTGCTTGAATACACTCCCTAAGGGTGCTCTACCAAGTGATACGGTGGGGAACCCAAAGAGTAGGTAAAATCATGTTATGGCAGTAACTACAAGGAGTGGATGAGGCGGTGATGTGAATGCCTCCAAACAAAAGCAAGTTTTGGGTAATGAAGTTGAGTTGCAAGAATATAAAGTTCCTTTGGTGGTTGAGAATGTGGTTGATGAAAATGTGAACGAAGAAGTGAGGATTGATATTCAAGATGTCGAGGTGGAAATACAAGATGACGTGAACCCGTCTAGGGAACACGTAATTGACATGTCGGAGACAGTTATGCCAAAAGCCAAGGCACCCTTGCCTAGGCCACCTCCACCTTATCTTCAAAGGATAGCCAAGTAGAAAATGAGAATCAGTTCAAAAAGTTCATTGACATGATGAAGAGCGTATCCATCAATGTGCCTTTGGTGGAGGCTTTGTAGAAAATGTCTGGCTACGCTAAATTCATGAAAGATTTGGTGACAAATAAAAGATTAATGAACTATGGAACTATCAAGATGACTCACCAAGTTAGTTCTATAGTACATTCAATGGATCCAAAGTTGGAGGATCCAGGTGCTTTCACTATCTCTTGCACTATTGGAAATGCAGACTTTGCTAAAGCTTTATGTGATTTAGAGGCAAGCATCAACTTAATTCCCTACTTAGTTTTCAAGACTTTGGGTATTAGGCTACTGAGGTCAGCTTCTGCGAGATTGCAAATGGCGGATAGATCAATAAAGTGACCTTGGGTATTGTTAATGATGTGCTTATCCGGGTGGACAAATTTACTTTGCCAGCTGATTGTGATCATGGATTGTGAAGTAGACTATGCAGTCTCTATCATATTGGGGAGACCTTTCCTTGCTGCGGGGAATGCTCTAGTTGATATGGAAGCAGGAGAACTCACTTTTCGGGTGGGATATGAAAAGGTAGTTTTTCATATGTACAAGTCGATGAAGCAGCCCAATTGTACCGAAGTGTGCTCCTTTGCGGATCTCGTCAGGGCTGTGATAATTAATAATACAAGTGCAATGATCAATGTGGAAGACCCTCTAGAGGCCGTATTGTTAAATCTTGATATCAATATCGATGATGGCCGAGTGGAGTGTGAATGCTTTACATAGAATGGGCTTTTATTCTTATGAGCCTCGGAAACTCTCTTTGGATCTTGAAAATAGAAAGTCTCCTCCAACAAAACCTTCAATTGAGGAACCTCCAGTGTTGTAGTTGAAGTCATTGCCTTCACACCTTATGAATTCTTAGGCCGTACTTCAACTTTACTAGTTATTCTATCCTCTTGTCTTACTAATATGCAGGTAGATGTCACATTGGCACTGCTCAAAAAGTGGAAGAAGGCAATTGGATAGACTTTAGTTAATATTCGGGGAATATGCCCCGCCTTCTGTATGCACAAGATTATTCTTGAAGATGATGCAAAACCTTCCTTGGAACGTCAAAGGAGTTTGAACGAGGCAATGCAAGAAGTTGTGAAAAAGGAGGTGATCAAGTGGTTAGATGCCAGGGTTGTGTACCCTATCTCTGACAGCTTGTGGACACTTTCGGCTTTGGAGACATTTTATGATTTTGATGTTGCCTCGTTGAGGGCTTATGAGTTTGGAGTTCTGATCCGGAGGTCATTCAGGTGTTGAATTGTTGATGCCAGTCCCCGAATGTTCGAGACGTCTTTGATAGAGGAGTCATTTTTGTAAAAATACTGAGTTTTTATTCAAGCGTGAAATGCTTTAATGAAAAGTATTCTTCGATTACTCGGTACAAGTATGCATGTTTTCATTGTCAGGGGCTCGGCTATCCTATGCGAACATGGTTCGTTTGAACGTTTGGCCCGGTCATCATTTTCCTATTGAGACCCCATTCGGCATTTTTTGGCTTCTCCGAGTAGATGGTCTTCCGTGGGGATGCCCACCACTATTCAAGGTTGCTTGCAAAAGAAGCCTTGAATACTTGTTGAGTCTCCCTTAGGTAGCATGTGGATGTTGCCTCGTTAAAAACCTCGCTGGTAAATCCCTTTTTGGGATAAAAACCCGATGGAAGAAAAAGAGTGCAATGGATGCTTTAAAACCTTAAGGTCTTCGAGCTAGGTTAGCATTTCAACTACCTCAATCGCGCGCCTGCATAAGGGTTAGTATGAAGTAAAAAATGAAAAGGGATATGGTTATACCTTAGTGTAGAATGTGATAGCAATATTTCGAGCCTTGATATGTTTCAGTCACTTATGATGAGGACATGGTACGGTCCTCTACTTTGTTTAATTGAGCTTAACCGAAGATGTCGTTTGATATCGCTATTTTACTGTTTGATTAACCTTGGCTCTTTTACGGGTAGAAGTATTGATACCGGTGCCATATTGTGCACCGCAAACATTTCTCTTGCCGTATGCTGTTCCCCGTAGACGGTTTTAATCCCACCCCTTGTGGGAAATTTCATCATTAGATGGAGGGTGGATAGTACTACTCTCATGTAGTGTATCCACGGCCTCTCGAACAAAGTGTTGTACCTCATATCTCCTTCGATGACATAGAATTTGGCATTTGGGGTTATGCCGGCCATGTTGAATGCGAGGGTAATTTTTCCTTTCATTGTTTCACTTGCCATGTTGAATCCGTTGAAGACTCGAGTGGCGGGCAAGATTTGGTCAAGCAGACTGAGCTGCTCTATTACTCTTGACCTGATAATGTTAGCTGAGCTAACTGGATCTACAAGTACACGTTTAATTTGGAATGTATTTACAAGGAAAGAGATTACTGATGCGTCGTTATGAGGCTGAGCAAGGTCTTAGTGTCCTCGTTGCTGAATGTGAGAGCCTCCTCGGGTATGTAACCTCAGGTTCGCTTTTCTCTGGTGACAGATATTTTTATCCTTCTCATCACGGGTTCCTGTGGGGCTTCGATGCCTCCCAAGATCATGTGGATGACATGTTGCGGCTCATTCATTTCGTTATTCTTGGCCACCTCTCTTTCCCGAAACTAATTTTTGGCCCAGTCGTTTACAAATTCTCGGAGGTGACCTTTATTGAGTAGTCTAGCTACTTCTTCTCGAAGTTGGCGGCAATCCTCGATCCTGTGGCCATGCGTGTTATGAAATTCACACACTAAGTTATGATTCCTTTGTGAAGGATCTAATTGTACAGGCCTGGGCCACCTGGCGTCTCTGATTTTGCTGATGGTGAATACAATGTCTGATACGTCGACGTTGAAATTGTATTCTAACAAGCAGCTACCTTCGTTGGCCCTGCGTGCCTATCAAATCCGGCTATATTGATGAGTCCCCGAGGATCATGTCCTTGGTTCATCCTTCGAATGTTGCAGGGTATGTTGCGCCTCAGGGCGTTTCTTTTGTCTTCAACATATGGTTGGCATATTTCCTTATTTGGATTCGGCTCTTTTGCCGGAAGACTGTTGGGATATATCAAGCTCGAGGGGGCTCCTAGTTAGTCATCCTCGGTCCTTATTTTCGATTGATATCGGTTGTGAACGTCTGACCAGGTCACGGTGGGATATTCAACCATATTCTGCTTCAGCTGCTTCAAAGCCACCGATCTTCGTTCATTCAGACCTTTAATGAAGGTCTGCACTTCCCAGTTGTCGGAGCTGGTGCCTGTTCCATTCAATCCATTTGAAAGTGAGACACGAATTCTCGCAGCGTCAGATTTCCTTGTGGATACCTTGATGGACCCGGCATATGCCTTTATGAAGGAATCCGCCAGCAAGTCTAATGAGTCTATAAAGTTTGGGGCTAGGTTGTGATACTACATCATTGCCCCTTCCTTCCTGTGGGAATGGCTTTTGTAAGAACTTCTTTGAACCACACATTTGAATATCGGGGGTGCTCCTGGAATTTGGTCGACCCTGGAGTTGTTGGTCTCGACCTTCTTATCGTTGGCTTCTATCATTTTCTTGACCGATTCGATCCTTCTTTTGAGATACTTGAGCATCTTTATGATGACGAGATCGGCTTCCGACCTGTTAGTTCTCGATCTCTCTAGTACCTGCTCTGCTGGGGGAGCCGTCCCCAGTGCTACCGTGGTAGGAGTTTTCTGGTTTTGCAACTGAGCAATAGCCAGCTGTTGTGCCGGCAACATTTCGAAAATAACATGAAGGCTAACCTCTCGTTCTTCCCTAGTTGGGGTTTTCTGAGCTTCTTGTTGGTCTCCTTGGGGCACACTCCTATTAGTGTGGGAGCTTATATCGATATGTTGGACGTCGCGTGAGACCGCATCCACTGGAATTGGTCCTGGTGCGTTGTCAAGGTTTCGTGGTGGCACACCAACACCTGGAACATCCACATCATTCTCCTTGTAGTTCTCGAGATTGTTGTTTACTGAATCAGACATTTTGACCTAAAATCAAAGATCTTGAACAAGAAAAAGCACGAAAGGTAACTTGCGTTACGTAGTAAAACTAGCAAGAAAATAAGAACTATTATTTTAGCCCCAAATGGGCGTCAAACTGTTTACCGTGAAAATAGTAATAAGATTAAATTTGATTATGGGACACTAAAAATACGTGATCTATGCTAGTTGTTAGGCAGTTGATGTTATGTGAAAGACTTAGAAACGAGATAAAGTTTGAGAACAAGGTGATAACCAACCGAAAGGTTAACAATCGGGGCCTCGAGCCCGTCGATTCGGTGGCCTCGGAGTCGATTCTGATGCTTGGCTAGGAGCTATCGAGGGCAATTGATGAATGACTAATAGTTATGATAAACAATGATGGCTCTTTATCGCTAATAATAAGCAATAAATGAAAAAAAATAAATAAAAGCAATAATATCAGGAGAATGTGTTAGAGAAAAGAGAGAATGTTCTTGTATATTTAGTATGGAGCAACAGATGTTTACAAAATGACAAGAATCCCTTTATATGCGAATCTCAATATAGCACAAAATACATTAATTACAAAGATATGGAGATGGGACAATTAGCTAACGTCATGATTCAGACAGACTTTGTCGGCTCCAATTGGACGCCTTGGGAACTCCCCATTCTCTCCCCGTAACCGTAGACTTATACTGCCCCGGGGTCGAGCGTCAATGACCCTTGAGAGATGAAACTCAACCGTGGCTTCGAATCTTCGAGACATGCTTGCGAGGCATTGTAACAACAAGAAATCGGACTCTGTTTTCCCTAGAAGGACCTTCGAGACATATTTTGGATTAGGCTCGTAAAAGCAAAATGTAGCCATTGGTCATCTGTTTTCCTATTGAATACAATCACAAATTCCATGAAGCACCTCTTTTCCCCTAGAAGGGCCTTGGGACTGACGGAAGCATTGCATGCACTGCGATGAAAGCCTCAAAGCTCGCATTCTACGGATTTTTTTTTTTTTACTATTTACCTTCATCAAAACCGGAAGCAAACGACGAAAACTCCAAAACTAGTAAATAAAGGAGGTTTGTGTTGTGACTTTGAGTTCCTTGGCTTGTCCCAAGTCGTAAAGTAGTTGACCAAACACAAGTAAGAAGTTTGTCGGTCCTTCATCTGATGCAGCCTTTACTAGTAAGGGCGCGTGAAACCGGGGAGGCGGATGGGGCAAAATACGAACATAGATCTTAGGTTGTAACTTGATCATGAGCGAATATGTTGATGTTGCACCCATAAAGTATGGAAAGTGCCAAACATCGGAAAATAATGTGGACAAGAAAAAACAACAATTTACAGAAAACTTACAACTAATACCTTCCTTGTTTTGGGAAAATCTAGTGCTACAGTCCCTGGAGAATGTTAAGCAGTATTAGCAAACTGGCACCTCAACATTCTCACACGAGACATGTAAATAAAAACATCCGAGTTTCATACTTGTATGCACAGTAATTGTATACAACTTTTGGAGTAAAAATTCTTGACAGTGCATATAACTTGAACTCATTTAATCTGTTACACCGGTTAAGGTTGAAACAACCACCTTACCTGAACCACCTTTCTCATCAAGTCTGAAGTTCCGAGAGTAAAGAGGTAATGAATCACTATTCTTTCAGTCACTCGCTCTTAACTGGATTAGTTCAACAAATATCTGAGGCAAAATACCTTAGTACCCCCTAAACTATTTGAGAATTATTACTTTCCTCCCTAAACTATCTCTGGTTCGAATTACCCCCTCAACTTGGCCTTTTGAGAATAATTACCCCCTAAATGCTTATGTGGCAAAAAGTGTGGGTACACTCACCTGCCATGTGGATTTTTCTGTCCATGTGGCATTTTCGTGAATTTTTTTTCTTTTTAAGAATATTATTTTTTAGATAATTTTTTTAAATACAATTTATAATAAAAGTTGGACAGAACGACATTAGTTATGCTAAATATTTTTATTTATACAAAAATAATAAAATTTTAGTTAATCTTTTTTTGAATATTACTTGAAAATAAAAATTTATACAATTGAAATAAATAGTCAAGACATCTAAAAAGTTATAAAAGATACATAACAACAACAACAACAACTACCCAGTATGTTCCCACAAAGTGGGGTCTGGGGAGGGTAATACGTACACAGGCCTTACCCCTACCCGAAAGGGTAGAGAGGCTGTTTCCGGCCGACCCTCGGCTCAGAAAAAGGGAGAGGAAATCAACAAATAAAACAAAACAAAACAATGTTAGTAAATCCGGGATAAATCAAATAAATAATTATCTAAATATAAAACCAAAAGTAGAATGACATGCAATAATACCAATCGGTTACTACCATAAGAGGCACAATACAATACATTAATTAACTATAGAGATCGCTACCAAACCCCACTCAGCCCCTAACAGAAGTACTAAGAATTCTAGAAGGCCCTACCCTACAACCCTAATACTAGACCTCCAAACTTTCCTATCGAGGGTCATGTCCTCGGAAATCCCCATTCTAGCCATATCCTGCCTAATCACCTCACCCCAATACCTCTTAGGCCTCCCTCTGCCTCGACTCGCGCCAACCACCGCCAGTCGCTCACAACTCCTCACAGGTGCATCAGGGCTTCTCCTCCGCACATGCCCAAACCACCTGAGTCTCGCTTCTCGCATCTTCTCATCCACTGGGGCCACCCCCACCCTTCTCCCGAATAACTTCATTCTTAATCTTATCTAATCTGGTGAGCCCGCACATCCACCTGAGCATCCTCGTCTCCGCAACTCTCATTCTCTGGACATGAGAGTTCTTCACAGGCCAGCACTTCACCCCATACAACATGGCAAGTCTAACCACCGCTCTATAAAACTTTCCCTTGAGTTTCTGTGGGACTTTCTTGTCACACAAGACTCCTGATGTGAGCCTCCACTTCAACCACCCCACTCCTATACGGTGAGTGACATCCCCGTCAATCTCTCCGTCCCCTTGAATCACTGATCCAAGATATCTGAAACTGTCCCTCTTGGCTATGACCTGAGATCCCAGCTTCACGTCCCAGCCTACTTCGCTCGACTCGGCGCTGAACTTGCACTCTAGATATTCTGTCTTAGACCTGCTTAGTTTAAAACCCTTAGACTCGAGGGTCTGTCTCCAGACCTCCAACCTCGCATTAACACCAGCCCTCGTCTCGTCTATCAAGACTATGTCGTCAGCAAAGAGCATACACCATGGCACATCCCCTTGAATATGGCGAGTTAGAGCATCCATTACCAAGGCAAATAAGAGAGGGCTTAGCGCAGATCCTTGATGTAGCCCCATAACCACCGGAAAATGGTCCGAGTCGCCACCCACCGTCCTAACCCTAGTCTTGGCTCCATCATACATGTCTTTGATCACTCTGATGTAGGCTTCTGGCACGCTCTTCGCCTCCAAGCATCTCCACAGAACCTCTCTAGGGACCTTGTCGTACGCCTTCTCCAAGTCGATAAACACCATATGCAGGTCCTTCCTCTTATCCCTGAACAGTTCCACCACCCTCCTCACAAGGTGGATAGCTTCTGTAGTAGAGCGACCCGGCATGAAACCAAGCTGGTTCACAGATATAGATGACATCTCCCTCACCCTCGCCTCGATCACCCTCTCCCAGACCTTCATGGTGTGACTTATTAATTTGATACCCCTATAGTTGTTGCAACACTGGATATCCCTTTGTTTTTGTACAAGGGAACCACTGTACTCCATCTCCACTCCTCCGGCATCCTCTTAGTCTTGAAGATCACGTTGAACAACCCGGACAACCACTCCACTCCTGCCCTACTATACTTTTCCAGAACTCCACCAGGATTTCATCTGGCTCGGTCGCACGACCCCTACTTGTCCTATGCAAAGCCCCCATGACCTCCCCCACCCTTAATGTGCCTGCAGTGCCCGAGGTCTCTAGGACACTCTGAATGCCCCAGCTCCCCTAGCTCTAAGACTCGATCCCCCTCTTCGTTAAGTAGGTCTCGAAAGTATTCCTGCCATCTCCGCTTGACTTGCGACTCCCCCGTCAGAACCCTACCATCCTCGTCCTTGATGCACCTAACTTGGTCTAGATCCCGCGCCTTCCTCTCCCTCACCTTAGCCAATCGGAATAACTTTCTGTCCCCGCCTTTCTCCCCCAATTCCTCGTACATGCGCCCAAACGCTGCATTTTTAGCTTCCGTGACCGCCAGTTTCGCTTCCTTCCTCGCCACCTTGTAGTTCTCCTTGTTCGCTCTCCTTTCTTCTTCGCTTGAGCTCCCTGAAAACTTAGCAAACGCCGCCTTCTTCGCCTCCACTTTTCCTCGGACTACTTCATTCCACCACCAGTCACCTTGGTGCCTGCTTGAATAGCCCTTGGCTACCCCAAGCACATCTCGCGCAGCCTCCCTAACCAAGTTCGCCGTCACTGACCACATTGCGTCCGCTTCCCCAGAGCTACTCCAAGCTCCCCCATCAACTAGCTTCCTCTCCAGCTCCCGGGCTTTCTCCTTAGTCAAAGTTCCCCATCTAATCCGCGGTCGGCCCCGAGAACCCCTCCTCTTCCTCTTCACCCAGAGACCTACATCCATCACTAGGAGTCTATGAAGAGTTGAAAGAGACTCTCCCGGAATAACCTTGCAATCCTTGCACAACCCTCTATCGCTCCTTCTGAGGAGGAGGTAATCAATCCGAGTCCTCGCCGTGGAACTTTTGAAAGTAACCAAATGCTCCTCCCTCTTCTGAAATGACGAGTTCGCGATCAAAAGCTCCGAAGCCCTAGCGAAATCAAGCAGCGAAGTGCCCCTCCGTTCCTAACCCCAAAGCCAAAGCCGCCATGCACCTCACCGTAACCACCAGCCTCCGCCCCAATATGACCATTAAAGTCCCCTCCAATAACTAACTTCTCGGATTGGGGAATACTACTCACCAACTCATCCAAGCCCTCCCAAAAACGCCTTTTAACCTCCTCAGCTAGGCCTGCATGCGGCGCGTAAGCGCTAATGACATTGAGAACACTACCGCCAATAACCAGTTTAATAGACATTAACCTATCGTCCACTCGCCTAACCTCAACCACGGACTCCCTAAGATTCCTATCTACCAAGATACCTACTCCATTCTTACCCCTCTCAACCCCAGAGTACCACAACTTAAACTCATCTGCATCCCTCGCCTTCGTCCCTTTCCACCTAGTTTCTTGCACACATGCTATGTTGACCCTCCTCTTCTGGAGAATCTTTGCCAACTCAATGGACTTACCCGTTAGTGTGCCTACGTTCCACGACCCGATCCTCAATCTCTGAGCGTCCTTTAACCTCTCCCCACCCAAACCTCCCGCCCTACCCACAGGACCGCTCCCTGCCCCCCTGCTCACCTCCACCCCCACCCCCGAGGACATGACCTTACAGTACCATCCTCCGCCGCGGCCACTATCCCTCCGACAGACTACGGTAAAAGAGACGAACTTTAATAGAATTACGCAAAAGGATGCTTGCTAGATAACGATAGAGTAAACCACACACAAGATGCTAGTTAAAATACGTAAAAGGACGTACAAAATAAACAAGAGATCGGGAGGTACCAACTCCCGGTGGAAAAACCTGAAAGTAAGCTTTGATGCGCCCGGGTCAACTGCCGCCAAACCTACTCGTTTTGGCCGATGTAGCTTTGCTCCTCGCTTCCAAATGCCAAAAGCTCGCCTCGTCCGCCGCCTCTAGTACCTGTTTGAAGGAAAAACAAAAAGCAAACTGGACCGAAAGCCAAATAAATAGGAGATGCTACGAATTGGAGCCCAACTTCAACGAAAATCAGCAGCTTAGATGAGAAAAACTGAAGCTCTTTGATCTACAGAGCAATGTCGTTTGAAGAGGACGAAGAGTCGTTTGAGCACACGCTCCTGGTGGTACGTGAGGTGTCCGTTTACAAAATCCCACCACGTCCGACGAGTGGTGGTTACAAGTGCGGCGAATGGCTACAATCCGACAAGATCTGGACGGGTCGGCTCCGGGTCGTATCGTGCAAGGAACGATGCGAGATCTGACTGGAGGATCTAAATTCCGGCGAGCTGTTCGCGGCGTGTTTCCTGTGACTGAGCTATTTGGCCGGAGCTCTGTGATAAATACGTGCAGCGAGTGTCCGCTGCGGCAACGGAGACGGCGGCGATAGTGTGGTGGTTGAGACTCGAGAAGAAGACCGTTTGTTGAATTGGCTTATAAAAAATACATAGTTGAAATAAATAATCATTGAATCAAAGAAGAAATAAAAAGAGTGTACAATTGCACTTGTAATTTCTTGTAATTGTATACTCTTTTTATTTATTCTTTTGCGATGCGGTGACTATTTATTTCAACTGTGTATTTTTACTTTTTTTTAGGTAAAATCCGTAAAACAAAATTGGAGCACTGTAATTTAAAGATATATAAAAAATTATAGCCAAAATAATTAATTTTAAACTATATTTTATAAATTTTTAGATGCATTGACTATTTATTTTAATTGTATAAATCTTTATTTTCAGGTCAAATTCAAAAAAAGATTAACTAAAATTTTATTATTTTAGAACAAAAAAAATATTTAGCCTAACTAATATCGTTCTATCCAAATTTTATTATAAATTGTATTCGAAAAAGATTATTTAAAAAATAATATTCTTAAAAAGATAAAAATTCTTTTTTATTTTTCACGAAAATGCCACATGGACAGAAAAATCCACATGGCAGGTGAGTGTACCCACACTTTTTGCCACATAAGCATTTAGGGGGTAATTATTCTCAAAAGGCCAAGTTGAGGGGGTAATTCGAACCAGAGATAGTTTAGGGAGGAAAGTAATATTTCTCAAATAGTTTAGGGGGTACTAAGGTATTTTGCCAATATCTGAGGATGAAAACAATCAAGAAAGAATATCTAATGAAAGATGAGAATCAAATATATCTAAGGGGTGCCATTACAGAACCGACCTGCTATGCAGAGAAGAACTGTACTGAAAATATAAATAACCATAACCAGGTTGTCATCGTACTATGTACACAAACTTGAATGATTTTTTAACACACGAGCTTGGAGAGGGGAAAATGTCTGTCTTAGCATAAGAGGGAACTTATGTAGCTTAGCAAAGGCGGGATAGGATTATTTAGCGGTCCTCCATTGCAGCTCAACTTGAATCCGTCCATTTTTTGAATCTATGAGGTTGTAGTTCTCGTTGATCCTTGTGTTGTGGATGACATCTGAAAGACTTATATCAATATACCCTAACACTTCCTGTATTAAGAAATACACCCAAAACAAGCTAAAGCTTTAGTAGTGCAACGAACAACTGAAAACAGTAGCACATAGAAGCAGTGTACTCCATCCTTTCTAGAATACGTGTTATCTTCCAACTACAATAATACTACCTTCCATCTGCTTTTCAACTTTGTCAAAAACAGAAAATATAATATTTCATCTTGAGAGAGTGTTACTGCTTAATTGCCCATACTAAATTGATCATAGGATACATGGCAGAGCCCTATATACTATATATCCAAAATTGATAATGGGTGAGTTGGCAAGAAATCAAAAGCTTATGCAGCTCATATTTAGGGATACTAGGGCATGGTTATCTAATTTCATTTCTCTTAGGAAAGTCATGCCCTAACCATGTCAAGTCAGTAATTGAAGCCACATATAAAGTTAATAAATTCATTACTACTAGGGAAAGTATTGTCCTAATGTTTTCTTTCCCAAAAGAAGGTCCATAAATTCATTGAACTATTTTTTTTTTTATTACTCATTATTTATAAATGAAAACTCTGAGTTAATTAAGGATGATAACTCTTTTTTGACGTCCTGGGAGGAGGGCCATGGGAAAATTTGCAGGACAATATAAACAAGAGGAACATATTTCTTAGGAACTCATTAAAATAGGGTGACCAGTAATATCTCATGAAATAACTAATGGCAGATGGATTTGAGCTTTTGAAACTAAAGATGGCATTATTATGATTTCTAAGGACACTTTGACTCATACATTAGATGGCGATCCTAAGTTTTAGACAAACATTACTTGCAGCATTCAGTCAGCTGATGAGGAAAATAAATAAGAGTAAATTGCAACTTACGTACCTTTGGATGTAGAAGGCCAATCCTTGTTGAGGTACTGATAACTTCCACATGCAGTTTATCATTCACGGGAGGCTCCTCCAACACAAAACTAAACTCCTCTTCCCATCTTGGATCCCTGTTCTTCTTCACTTGCTGCAATCACAATGGAGAAATCACTTCTAGTGCTTATGTGGGCAAAATTCAGCAGTGGTAGTAGACCCCTTGATACGATATTTCTCAAGTTCAGATGAAATTCGAGGTAGTTACACGGTAAGAAAAGCTTTACACAAAGTTTTCTTATAAGATGACCTCCATAAGTTGTTACTTATGACCTAAGCAGATTAACAATGAAGCCAACAGTGCAATTTAGAAACATAAAAGGGGGTTAAATGCTAAAAAAACGATTCTAATTATATTCCTTCTTATTATTATGCCTTAATCTCAGAAAAAAGATCAAATGTTGAATCCATTTATTTTTCTGGTATTCAAGCAGGTTGGAATATGTATTATCATAATAATGGTAGAAATGAAATCATTTTTGTTTTGATATTTTATACAAAATCCTATAACTTAATTAACAAGTCTTAAGTAGCAGAAGTCTGTTTCAAGGGCTGTTTTATCAATTTCCTTCCATTTGTATTGGTTGAAAATTTCAATAAATTCCAACTCAATTCAATTTGAGTAGAAAAAGAGAATTTGATCAACCTTATCATTGTGAAACTTACAGAAATAGCAGAAGGGAAAATTTTCAATCAACCAAATCAGGAGAAGAATAAAACAGATAAATAAAACATCAAGGAGTCTTTCATACAAGTGGCGAAAGGTCCCTAACCTATTTCCATTAAGAAAACAAACTTGCTGGTGATATCAATGCTATGCTTCCAGCAGGTACTTGCCCCTAACCTATTTCCATTAAGGACTTAGGGGCTCGGGATTCTGGTGAGAATGGTGGGTAATGAAAAAGCACAGCTTGGAATCTAGGTATCCTGTTGTGGAAGTATCGGTTATTTAATGCGGAATCAGCATAACCTTGCTCATACTATGTAGACGCATTATTTCTTTTATTTGAAATATTTATTTGGTTATTCACTCTATAAGCTTGGGATGTAAACAAGTTCTGAGTTATCTTTTCACTTCTTAATAATCACTCCTCTCACAGCTGCTTACCTACTCCTCTCTACCATCTCTGATTTGATGGTTGTCTCTGTATTTGTTCTGATGCACGAATTTATCTCTCCATCTTTCAATCTGTTAGGTAATTTCAAAGTTTAATTATTGAAACTTAGTTGGATAATGCAAGTTTATGATGAAGATGCAAAATGACCAATGCTCCATATAAGTCCAGTTTGTGGATAACCAAATTACCACAAAGATTAATAGTTTTAAGCCTGAACAATATATTGTACTGAAGTATTAATAATGCAATATGTTTAGAACAACGTCGAAATGTGTAGTATGAGTCGATTGTGAGGATTTATTATTATTTATATCCAAAAATCAACATAGATAAAGTAGTACTGACATGCAGATTTGAGCTAAAACTAGGAGACTTCCAATTAAGTGAAGGGTCAAGTAAATTTAAATTGGGACATTTATGTGTGTGTGTGGGGGGGGGGGGGGGGGTTCGTAAAGTATTGTCTTTTCACTTGTGGGGCAGAACTGCAGTGAGGTTAAGGTTCAAGGTCAGGAGCTTTTATAAACCAGTTAAAGAAAGAGGCAAGTAGGTACCTTAGTTTTTCTCTCCTCCCCTTTAAAGATAATCCTGACATATGGATTAGTGTGGTTCTTTCCTTCAACATCTTCAGCTTGATGGACTATAACTACAAGGACACCTCCCCCTGGTGGCGTTCCTTCGGGAGCATTTAAAACTGTTCCAGCCTCTTCAAAATCTTTTGGCAAATCCTCCTCCTTAAACGGTTTATATGTCAACTCTACTACAATCTGTCCACGTTGCTTGTCATTCTGAACATCATTCAGATCCATATTCTTCAGGAGATCAAGTGTCATAGTTTTTGACTCATCAGGAGTCAAATCTCTCAGCGGGACGATATTTGTACCCATCTTGTCATGTTTCCCAATCTGATACAGAAGGCAAAAAGAAGCTTGAGACAAAGTAAAATAATTAAATGAATTAAATCTTGAAAGCTACCTGCTCCCAATCATAAACAGAGATCTCCAATTCTTGTGATTCCGGATCTTTAACTACCATACTAAATTCCTCATTCCACTCTGGATTTAAATTACTATGCTTCACCGTGGTCTTTTTAGATGGAAGCTTTGACTCTGTAAGCTTAAGTTTTACATAAGGATCAGATGCGCCCAATAAATCCTTCTTTCTCAACTTCATTGCCCTCAAAATCTTAACATGTAAAATCCCAACTGGTCTTTTCATGGCTCTACATATTCCCAAAATGAAATAAGTTATTACGAGGAATTTGTGAAGAGAGTCAAAGAATGTGGGAACAAAATCAAGATGTAGCATACTTGGATGGATCCAAAATTTGTACTTCTAGAGCTTTAGGCCATAGATACATGTTAGCAACTTGATCTTTAATTGTCTCCTGCAAACAAAGCTCTAACTGATGTTAACAAATGATCTTTAGTAACAGACTTAACAGATAAACAAATACGTTATCCCAGGCACATCTTCACAAAGCAAAGCAGCAGAATATCTAACAGGTGATTCGCCTCCTTAAACATCAAAACTTACAACTCCGGATTCTATCAAGACATGTATAATAATTTTCTAGCAGCTTTCAAAAGCCAAAAGCTTACACTCATACAAATAAAAATTAACAATTTTCAGGGTTTTTTAAATGACTGAGGATTCCGGAGGGTTAGTGGGACACAGTTCAGAACTCGGTGGATAATAGGCCCGCCTCTCAGCCCTATTCCACTTAATATCAAGCTTTTGTCAGTGGCACGGTTTGAACCCACACGCGTGTCTAACCACACGTCAGGTGTTGTGCTCTAACCACTAGACGCCCTTGGTGAAATCAACATTTCCAGGATCTTTTGGGCAAATAGTCAAATACAGCAACATAATATTTCAAAAGAAATAAATTGTCATAAAAGACAATAATACCTGGACAAACCTGTACAACCCAGGAATGGACATAAGATCAGCACCCAATAACTTCAACCCAAAGTCAACATGTGGCTAAAAACCACAAAAAAAAAGGAGGACGTTAACAAGACAGTAGCTTAAATATACAATCATACATTGAACAAAGGCAATAGATCTTCAAAATGGAAAGTAAAACCAAGCAGTGATACTACATCCAGGACATTAACAGCAACTAAGTACGTAATGGTGCACTTCTGCATAGTGCATGTCAAGCAAATTCATTTCACCGTCTGATTTTTCCATACAATAACCCATCAGAACAAGAAAAAGATATTCAATTCGGAACATGTTAACATTCTCAGGATAGAGAAAAGGACACTGACCAATGATACTGTCTCAAGTATTTCATACCGTTATGAAGCCAGTTGGCTTGACACCAACCACAAAACATTTAACTATCTGCCATTACTACTACTGGAAGCAGGTTTGCAAGCAACATGCCTTCTTCTCCCAGAAATGTGACTGACATACCTTCTCCATAAGTGACACAAAGATATTGGCAAAACAAGGAAAGCTCGGAACTAGAGGCTTCAGAGTAATACGGGGAGCTGCAAAGATCTGCAAGTCGATAACCTGAAATATCCACCTAAGCAATTACAACTTTCTATCCAATTACAGCAAATGTAGGCAGGCACCTTATTTTTCTCAAAATTTGGCAAAATGCAGAACAGTTAAAAAAAATTGCAAAACCTGAACAGTTGCTTTCAATCCAAATGCTTTGACCGCAACAGTGACATTAGGATTGCTGGCCCATTTTAAGTATGGTTCCATCATCAACTCTTTTTCATGAGTAACATAGACCTTCATACCTGCCAGCAGCAGAACCTTAAGTGAAGTTTATGTTGAAGCTAAGTCAAAATTCCTATAACACACTACCTTATTTATAAACCATCATATTAAAAGATTTAGATCACAATTACATTGCATCCAAGTTCTGACATATACCGAGGGTCAAGAAAGCAGTTGAGAGGGAGAAAGAAGATGAGCTATCGCAGCTGATCAGAGCAACCAGTAAGAAGCATGGGAAGAGGTATATGAAAGGTGTTGCACTAACTCTATGAAAGAGAGAGAATATCCCATGCAACACTATGAAAGAGAGAGAATATCCCATGCAACACGTTAATAATAATAACACCACTGTTCCCAGAAATTCATAAACAGAAAAAACTCCCCAAGTAACTCCATCAACTAGTTTGTTTCACCTTCCCTTCTTATCTGTACAAGACGTTTAAGATCACGAGTTTGTATCTTTCTGTCGAAGATATAAGCTTTACTAACCGAACTTCTCAAAGACTATTTTGCGGTGCAGTCAAATTCATTAACTTACACCAAACACCAAACATGATACTTATCACAAAGGGGAAAAAACTCTTATTATGCGTTGAAACAACAGCATCTGCTAGTTTGAGGGTTAACTCCTTGACAATTAGTATATATTAATGTGAAATTCAGCTAACAAATGGAACAACTACAAAGTAATGCATTGCATTCTCTGATGCCATGACCATATTCTTACCCTACATAATTGATGCTTCTTCTTACGCAGAACATTTACCTAGCCAACTAAAACATCAAGACCACTAAACAATTATCATCTCATGCATTTCTACGATAGGAATGGAATGCATATGAGTAAGAGAGGGCATCTTCTGTATCTTAGTCTTAATTTCTTTTTTTGAAAAGGAATCTTAGTCTTAATTTCTTATGCCACATATTAATTTCCTTGTAAGTCACAACACTATCTAAAAATAGAAGGACCGACTAATTTTGTTAATGGCCATTAAGAAACCACTAACCTTGGAAAGTAGGTGGTAAGGACCCCAAAGTCAGTGTTTCAAATTCAACAGACTCAATTTTATACTTAGGAATTTGCTCCGCAATAATAGGTGCAGCAATATTCTTCGCAGTCCTGCAAATAGCCTGTTTATATAAACTAGGTTAGTTTACTTCCTTTTTTGACAAATATCGATGAGAAAGAAATTCAAAACACGGTTGGGAAATGGAGAATACCTTTTCCAGATAAGGCCACATGAGCTCAAGAAATTTGTTGAGCCAGTCCACCTTCAGCAACAAACAAAGGAAATAAAAATATAATTCACAACTCAACTTCAAGGATGCAGGTTAAACATGTAACTAAATACATACACGGTCATAATCCGGGCATTTAACCCAAATAGGAATTTCAGGAAGTAATTGCTGCAAGCTTTGAGTGTCTCGTTCGATCAATGGACGAATAACAGGGTCCTGATTCAGAAAATGAAAACCATTAGCTGTTCCAAAGGTGCTGATTGTGTAAAATAGAAAATGTAATCTCCTCCACCGATAGAAGTGCAGAAGTGAGACACATGAAATATATCAATGAGCAAGAAGGGGAAGAATTTAGCATGAGTAAAGTTTGTCTCAACGACATGGCTGCCCACTGAAATATCACATTAAAACATATTTCACTTTTGTTTTACTTTATTTTATTTTGAAAAAATATGGAACAGGACTTATAACCACAAGTTCTAAAAACTATCACAAATACCCAACAGTACCTTCATCGATAACATTCATTATATTATCGAAAACCATAATCCTGAACATAAATAAATTTGGTATAAAATTATTATTTTTATAATGAACTACATAATACACTATCAGATGACCGAGAAGACGACGCAACATTATTACAAAAATAATAAATGGTGGGCTCTTTTATAAAATACAAAGTTTGGGGCAATTTCTAAAAAATACAATAGTAATATTTTGGCCAAACACAACTCTTGGGATTTGGGTTTTGGTTTTTGGGAATTTGCCAAAATATGGATAAAATTTATGAACAAACATGTATTTGCCAAAAAAACCCAAATAAATTTTGGCAAAATCTATGGCCAAACGGGTTACAGCAGAGAAAAAGATGGTTGACGTCCTCCGGCTGCTCTTCACATAACACACATCTGTTGACAAGTTGCATATCCCTTTTCTGTAGGTTGCTTTGTGTGAGACAAGCTTCTCTAGATACCAACCAAGAAAAACATTTAGCCTTGGGAGAGGCCAGCCCCTTCCAGATGGGTTTCCAAGGCCATGGAGCATTTAGTGGGTTAGATTATGTCAAAATAGCATAACATGATTTCACCGAGAATGTGCCTTTCCAATTCGCTGTACAGATGAGGCAATCAGAGGCAGGAGAAAAAGAAGAAGATCTATGGAGAAAGTCCAAGAGACTCAGATACCTATCCACCTCCCAGTCATTTAGGTTTCTCCGGAAATTGAGCAGCCAACCATGACCCAATCTGAAGTCTGAAATGATTGCATTTCTCGAGGAAATGATTCTGTAAAGGTCTGGGAAGCTGTCTTTAATAGGAGAGTTGCCATGCCAAATATCTTGCCAGAATTTAGTCTTTCTACCATCCCCCACTTTTATTGAAGAGTGCAACATGAAGAAATCCCACAATATCCTGATATGTTTCCAGATACCAAGTCCTAAAGGAGGAGGAGTAAGTTTGGTGGTCCAGGGATCAAGAGGATCATACTTGGAGCAAATTACAGCCGTCCAGAGAGAGGTTTCTTCTTGATTGAAACGCCAGATCCACTTACACATTGGCTGCTGTTATGCGCATTCAAATCCCTAATCCCCAGTCCTCCAAACTTCTTACTTCTGATGACTGTGTTCCACTTGACTAAGTTAAAAGATCTCCAATCTTTGTTACCTTGCAAAGGAAGTCTCTGCGAATTTTATCCAACCTTTTGGAGACACTTACAGGCATGGGAAAAAAAGCCATGGTGTAAGTGGGTAAAGAATCCAGAACACTGTTGATCAACACCACTCTCCCTCCTAGTGAGAGATATTTCCAAGTAGACAACTTTCTATCGCATTTCTTTATCTAAATCACTCCAGATAGATAAAACATTAGATTTGTCCCGCAGAGGAAGGCCCAAATATTTTGCAGGAAGAGAACCAATATTGCAACCCATAATATCAGCCAGAAGTTGCATATTAGTAACCAGATTGATAGCAATCAAGTGGCTCTTTAGATAATTGATATGCAGACCCGAAGCAGAATATATTTTGACAAAGTAATTTCACATTGATGTGAGAAACAGTCGTCATTTTCAGCTTTTAGTATCACCCCTCTAGTTGTCATTTACCTTCCTCAGTGCTCTGGGAGTTCACACTAAAAGGTAAAGGAACTCCGTGTCCATGTCCAGTCTTTTCCGCAGCCGATGTAATAGGACTTTATAGAGAGAATCTATTATTTTGCCATTCTTCTTCCAGATGTCATGTTTTGCTATGTAATGTTCTGTTTTTATAGTTGGTTTTGAAAATCACTGTTCTTAAGCATTGTTAATTTCACCTGAATCTTAAATCTCAAATGATTCCTTTGTCTTCTACACTGTAGAGTGTAGATATACATGCTATAAATACTTAAATAGATGGAAATCAGCCATCAATGTGCATCACCATACCACCCGGCTTCCACGACTAAACCCTATTTTCTTTCCTAGTTTAAAGGGACGTCACTGCTGAAATCATCTTTATCTCTTCACGATATTTCTCATTCATAGAGTAACGTAATGATCCCAAACCTCCAGCTCCTAAATTACATACATATTTGGATCAGTCCTCCATAAAGCTTGTTTCATTACGAAATCTCCACGTTAAGTTACCTAATAATGCACTATTGAATACCAACAAATCTTTCACTCCAAGCCCTCCATACCTTTTCGGAGATGTGACCAAATTATCCAACCGAAACTTCTTTCTCTCATCAATTGTTTCGTACGAGAAATTTCTTCTCAACATCTTTCATTTTTTTGGTCACACTAACCAGTGTGGGCATAAAAGACAAACAATGTGTAGGGATGCTTGACAAGGTTCTATTAATCTGTAATTTCCTAAAACTCTTCGACAATGACAAGTTAACAACAACATGATCACAGATTTACACCATTTAAGAAGGCCGGAGTCCTCTATGAAGAGTTGACCAAGTTTGATTGAGGGTTGACCAGGGATCGACCACGTTTGACCAAGACTTTAGACTTCCAGAAATATTATTCTCATAAAACGAATAATCTGTGGGACACATGTCCACCCACCTCGGCCACATAATCTACCTAGTTATTTAGGATCTTTACTTTGTATTTCGGACTACTCCATTAACTTTGCATATAAATAGGAAAATTTTGGTTTAAAGTTAGTTTGTGATGTTCTGATGAAGAATTCTTTTGTGAGAGAAATCCTTTGTGGAATTGACCTTCGCCTCTAAACCTCATCTTGATGTTATGACTCTATCCATTTGAATAATAGCAGGAGCGGTCTCAAATTAGAATAGAGGAGGCCTGCAGTAGGTTGACGGCCAGCGTAGTAATTGTCAAATTAGATGAATCTTTAGATTGATACTTTTCTAAGTTGTAATCATTCAATTTGAGAGAGGAACACTGCTGTCTTCAAAAATTTAGGAGGCTTACAACAAGAAGGGTTTACTAAATATTACACGGAATTCAGAGGATTCTTTTTTTTTTTAAGTAGGCGAGATTTCGAGGCTAATGTAGCCTCTTCAGCATCAATATTAATTTCCTTGGGTATATGAGCTCAACTTGATGAATGATCACCGAGTTCTGTGAATCTAACTCAAATAGGAAATAGCAATGCAGATATTTTTCTCCACCACCATAACCAATCTAGTAGAAGCACATAAATATAGCTCCAACAATCAACCAACTACACCTCGATTTCAATCTACTTGCAGCCGGCTACATGAATCTTCTATATCACGCCCACTCATTCCAATAATAAACATAAAATTTCAGCACCTATTTGCAATTACTCCAAATTTTTTAGATGCTTGAAATAAAATGTGTTTAAGCAGGCAAATGAAAGTATACAACTTCACCGGACGTGTTTGTCACTTGAAACAATGAACTTAAAAGCCCACAAAACAACAAATATACTAAACATTGAATAGAGGACAGTGCCAACGAAAAACATAACTACTGAAGCACAATCATATATATAAAGATAGAGAAAGAAAGACAGAGGTAGCACCTTAACATCGTTTGGCTGAAAAAAGATGAACATAAAGTAACCGATCACCAAACCAGCAGAAACTCCAACTCCAAATCCACAAAAACCCAACATAGAACTCAAAAAACCCATCTCTATAACCTCCAAAATCAAAGCAAACGTTCCAAAAGCAACGTTATTTCCACTTCCCTCCTCCCAAATATCAACCGCCAGAAAAGGAAAAAACACGTGGACCCATAATAAAAGGCTAGATAGCTTGATACTCTCTTTAATTCTTGAAAAGACATAACTACCCTTAAATGATCCAGGCGATATGGGCTTAAGATGTGTGTCCTTGGTTGTCTTTCAATATTAGTCTTCTGGACAAACGTAACGTCAAGTTGACGAACTAAAGTGCCCAATTGAATGTGTCGGTAACCGGCGGAAGAGGGAAGTGTTTTTAGACACACGCTATGCTTTGTTTGGAGGTTGGGTTACCGACATGATCCCAACTATATTCAGGATGCCACTAAACACAGTGCAGAAAACTTTTTTGATCAATAGACGTGATGTATGAGATCACTCATTGCTTCTTATGGAAGTTGATGATGCCAACTTTATCGTTGCATCATATTATATACTACATATATTATATTATTATCTATCCATTTATATCTATATCTATATCAATATCAATATTTATCTATATCTTGTATACTATATTAAAAGCATGAACACTTGTCACGACCCCAGTTCGTCTTCAGTGAACTGTCGTGACAGCTGACAATAGGTGAATTAGACTATAATTAGACCCTAAAAATCACATTTTTATATAGCTTTGTTGTAAAAATTGATAATCAATGCTCTAATTAGTGTTTTTCATGATTCGCAGGCTATATCTAATGAAAAAAGTCAATGGAGCAAGTTTGGGATCAATTACTGAGAAAAGGAGGTCAATCAAACAATGTCACAGAAATGCACCAAGTGAAAAATCAAAGGAAGGGTGAAGTTGGCCTGCCGCGGTCACACCGTAATCACGGTAGGACCGCGGCACGGTAGAGATGAAGATTCAGAGAACCCTTTTGGCCGCGGTCTCGGCGTAACTGCGGTAGTACAGCGGCAGAACGAGAAATAATCAGGGGCAAACTTGTCAAGTTGGGCAAATATGGTGTAAAACCCTTATAAAAAGTAGGATTTCGGCTACATCAGGTCAGATTAGAGAGTACTTTGGGCCAGAAATACAAGTGTGAGAGATCACCCAAACATCATAGTTCTTTATTTCTTCTTTTTCTTGCAAATTTACATGAATAATATTTTCGTATTTTATCTTCAAGTCGTTATGAGTAGCTAAATACATTACTCTAAGGTTTTGATGGAACCTATTGAAGGATGAACTTCTTGATTACGTTCATATAGTTTGTCGGTTAATCTCTATTTGTTCAATTGCGTGTTTATTGTAGTTAACTGACAGGATCATGAATTAGTTGTGCCTATTTAGTGTGCATAACTCGGGAGAGAATGCATATTTAGGTAATTATTGAACAGTACCACTCTCAAAAGTATAAGAGGGTCTATAATTACGGATTTAAAGGCGATATTAGGGATAACGAAGCATTGGGTGTGATCTAAAGTGAGCTGTAATAAATAGAGCCAGCTAGCGTAACTCGGGAGAGTGCGTCTAGTAAATTATCGCTATTACTCAGGAGAGATTTACGGTAATAAGAGTGCTCGTGATTGATAGAGATATTGTGGTAAATCTATATGCAACATAACCGGAAGGTATTCTATCAATAGGGGAAATCACTATCTTAGAACCTTCTCATTATTATTTACAACGCAGAATATTTAGTTTTAGTTTACAGTTGTTAGTTATTTACATTCAATCTTAGTTAGTAGAAATAGGGGTGTGCATTCGAATCGGTTTATCGATAAATCAAATCGATTATTTGTTATCGGTTCATCGATAAATTAAATCGAAAAAAATCGAAACCTTATTGAAACGATGACGATAAGCGGTTGTACAAATCGATAATCGATAAGTAATTATTGATAAGGGTTAAAATCGAATCGATAAATCGAATGCATACCCCTAATTATTTCATCTACCACATTTAAGGAATGATCATATTTAAAGCTTAAGGGAATGAAGTTCAAATTAATGGAAAATAGAATTAGCAGTGATGATGTATTTTTATTTTTTTTAGTACCGTTGGAGTGTTGGTGGCATATATTTGATCCCTTACTTTAGTTTCGTTGCATATGTCTATTGACACAATTTTTATGTTATAAATAATGTTCGTCTTATTTTAGCTTCTTTTTGTCCATATTAGTTAGGCGTGTTTATAGCGATATACTTTCCGTGGAGTCCCACAAATTTTCTTATTGGTGCAATCGATAACCGAATCGATAAGCCCCAAAAATTAGTAAATCGAAATCGTAAAAATCGAAACCTTATTGGAACGATAACGATAAGCATATGTACAAATCGATAATCGATAAGTAATTATCGATAAGAGTCAAAATCGAATCGATAAATCGAATGCACACCCCTAAGTAGAAATACCATCAACTATAATTTACAAAGTTTGGGAAATTGATTATAAAGGATTTAGTGATCCCTACCAAGGTAATTGATAGGTTAGTTCTCTGTGGGATTCGACTCCAGACTTGTAAACCAAATTATATTGCAACGATCGCATTGTCCTTTTTATAAGGCATAGTTGGGCGTGATTAAATTTTGGCACCATTGTCGAGTAATTAACGGTGTTATCAATTACAATTAAAAAAAGCACAAAAATTCTTAGTTTAGTCAGTTTTCTGTGCACCCAATTTTGCATTGAAATTTTAATGTTTGTTGACTTGGTTGCACAGGTGTATGCCTAGAAACTCATCAAGATCTTGTGAAGTATTAGAAGAATTATCATACCCCAAAAAAAAATTCAGGGCTTTGAATCGGGCCAACCGACAAAACAAACAACAACCAACAACTGCATAATCCGAAACAAACTTGGGAGGTAACCAGGAAAACCCAATAGCACCAATAGCGCCAGCACCAGAGGTTGCTCTCTATGACTGGGCACAACCCACAGCTGAGAATCTATCCACATCGATAGTATTCCCACAGATACAGGCTGATTCATTGCATATCACAAATAACATGTTGCACTTGTTGCAGAACAATGGACTATTTTCGGTCTCACAAGTTGAAGATCCTCAGCGGCATTTAAAGAATTTCCCGTCTATCTGCAAAACCCAAATGTAACTCCGGAAGAAATCAAAATGTTATTATTTCCATTCTCAGTGACAGGAGCTGCCCAGACTTGGCTGAATTCACTCCCCATAAATTCTATAGCAACGTGGGATGAACTAGTCAAGAAATTTCACAACAAGTTCCATCCACCCAATAAAACGGCGCAACAATTGATGAGATTTTGAGCTTTAAACAGAGACTGATGGAGACGTTGCATGAAACATGGGAGAGTTTTAAAGGGATGCTAGTCAAATATCTACACCATGGTATTCCAGATCTAATGTTGGGGCAGCGGTTCTACATGGGA